>JACRUU010000019.1:9375807-9418307 GCA_030449085.1 Kryptopterus vitreolus | reverse complement strand
TGTATTTGGATAAATGGACTAAACGAATCATAGAGGGACATTGAGACACTGACATTGTCTCAATGAATTTTTGTAAGCTAATTAATTGATGCCCTAAATTTAAATGGCGGTGAACTCATTCATTCATTCATTCATCTTCTACCGCTTTATCCGATTTTCCCTCAGGTCACGGGGAGCCTGTGCCTATCTCAGGCGTCTATGGGCATTAAGGCAGGATACACCCTGGATGGAATGCCAACCCATCGCAGGGCACACACACTCACACACTAGGGACAATTTTCCAAGGTGCCAATCAACCTACAGTGCATGTTTTTTGGACCGGGGGGAGGAAACCGGAAAAAAAGGAAAACCCAGAGAAAAAACCCCTGAGGCACGGGGAGAACATCGTGGAGAACATGCACAAACTCCACACACACATGGCCGAGACGGGAATCGAACCCGGATCCTAGGCTAGGTGTGAGGCGAACGTGCTAGCCACCGTGCCTGCCACCCACCCACCCACCCACCCACACACACACCCACACACACACACCCACCCACCCCCCACACACACACCACACCACCCACACACACACACACCACACACACCACCCCACCCACACACACCCACACACACACACACCACACACACACCCACCCACAACACCCACCCCCACCCACACACACACACACACACACACACACACACACACACACCACACACACACATATATATAAATAAAAACAAATTAAAGTTCACCTGAAGGACATTGTCTCCATCTGCATCCAGCGGGGCTTGTGCCAGTTTAATGATGAAGACACTGTGTGACCTGCTCGACTCCCGGTTTAACTGAGTATTCGCGATCCTGCGCTTCTTTTGACCTGGGAGTCGAAATTTAATTGCATGACATAATCACAGCGGTAGCCAATATGGGCACAGGAATACAAACATGTGCTTCAAACTCACCCCTCCAAAACACTTCAAAGGCCTCCTCTGTTGATTTTACTTCAACCTCTGTACACCCGGCCACGTACATGTTGTGATTTTGATCTTCTCGCAAGATCTTGGACTGGGGTGGTCTTTTTATACAAAAAAAAAAAAAAAAAAAAGAAGAAGAAAGTAAATAAATACAAACAACACACTTATCTTATGTCTGGAGACAAGCAAGCACAAAAGACAACTTTCTAGCCATGCTGCAGCAGGGGATATGCTCTTGCTATAACAGGTTAAGACAAAAGCCGCAAGACTATCTATACAAGCCAAAACGCAGAGAAGGAAAATAAAGCTCACACAACAGCACAGAGACAAAACAGCATATTCTGCACAAGTATCAATCTACAGGCGTTATCCACTGGTCACGTACATGAACTCAGTGTTGTGCCGAAGAGGGGTCCCTGTACCATTCCACCTAGCAAAGGAACACAAACGTTTACTGCAAGCTAAAGTATATGTAATCTGAACTTTTCTTTCTTTCTTTTTATAAAGAAATGTAGTGCTAATATTCTCAATACACGCAGCATGTAGAACCAGAGCCCCAATTCAAGTTGTGTCAATGAAAATGCATTCTCTCCACCTCCTAACACAGCAAAATATACACCAATACTGAGCTTACTTTGGCCTTATTGGGTCAAATGGTGCCTCCTCCAGCAGATCATAGATGTAGTTATTGTATATCTCAATGTAGGAGACAAACACACTGTAGCTACTGTCCTCGTCCACCCCTTCAGCCTTAGAAGCTTCTTCTGGAGTGATCATGTCGGCAAACTCAGGGTCAACTCTCTGCCTGCACAACGAAATGAGATGAAACGGTCAGTTTTATCAAAAAAAAAAAAAAAGATGGTGTGAACACGCCAAACTGAACTGCTATGTACCTTGATGGAGTCTTTGGTACGGAGGTCTGACTCTCGCGCTTTTGTCTCTCCAAAAGGGCATCCACTTGGTTTTGTATTTCCATGCCATTCTTATCGTCGGGCTTGAAGACCTGATAAAATAAAAACAATATTTTAAGAAAACATGAAACAAAGAGTAAAATCAAACAAAAAGCACCAATTGCCGCATACAAATCGTTTGGCTTGGTAAGGGCCGATGCTGTTGAAGATCATGTCCAGTGAGCGGGGCAGGAGTCCACCTTGGCCTGGGGATCCAGTCATTGTGTAGGTTTTTCCACTGCCAGTAACGCCATAGGTGAAGAGGAGACCTACAGTGATATTAAAAAAGTGCAAATGTCACACACGCAATCAATTAAGATATAAAAATGGTACCTTTTTCTATGACGTACTAAATTAAATTATTCCATACCATTTTTGCAATGAATAAGATCTTCCACAAGAGGTTTTGAGACGTCCTCAAACAATTCCATCTGCGTGGTTTTAATTCCAAACACCTTCTTAAAGGAATATTGAGTCTGCAAAGCAAAAACAAAATGATCACTACAATAGAATAGACTTTGTTTGTCACATATACATTACATTGGTAAGAGGGACGTAAGAGTGGCAGCTTGGCAATACCGGGGCTTGAACCCCCGACCTTCTGATCAGCATCGCAGCGCCTTTATAACTGAGCTACACCGCTCCCCAATACTAGGTTATATAAGGAACGCACACACAATAACACGCAACAAAAACGAAGCATGCCAAGGGTCATGCTGGATTATATTTGCATTATAACAGAGAGTACCAGAGGGTGTTATTTCTCAGGTGTACAATGTTGTAGTGCACCAGTTATTTAATACAGACTAAACACTTTGCATGTTATGTTCTTTATCATTTGGATATTTGTCTTAAGGCATTATTGTATTTATTGGAAACATTAAAAATTCTTAAAGAGCATTACAACCAAAACGTCTGCTTATGCGTGGTCTAGTATGGCGCCAGTGTATCATCAGTATCACTAAGCTTGTAACGACGTTAACATTTACTACATATAGAAGTGTATTATACGTTAGTCCGTTTGCTGCTGCTGGATAAAAAAATAAAGTGTGTGTGTGTGTGTGTGTTTGGGGGCATGTACACACCCGTTATGAAAATTACATTTACAGCATTTGGCTGACGCCCTTATATCTGAGCAATTGAGGGTTAAGGGCCTTGCTCAAGGGTCCACTTGTGGCAGCTTGTACACCTTAACCACCAAGCTCGGACCTCCCCAACACACAAAATAGTGTATTAATACAGAACAATTTTTATTTCAAATGTAAACACATTGACGCACTGCAGGGCAAACCCCTCCCCCCCCCCAATACCAAAAACACAGTGTGTCATTTTAAAAGTGACTAATCAGAACCGGACAAACCACAGATTAAAATACTCTCTTCCGAAGGTGGGTAGCTCAGTGTTTAATGCGCTGGGTTACGGATCAGAATGGTGGTGGTTGGACAGATGTGTCCGACTATACAATTACTAGGTCCGAAAATAACATTTCTTTCCACAAGTGGTCTTCAAGACACTTTATTCAACAAGATCGTATTTCCAAACGTCAAATACATAACACTAGGTAAATGTGCAATTAAAAAAATATATATTATTCTTCATGCATGCAATATGGGAGGTGGTAGCCCAGTGGTTAAGGTGTTGGACTCTGGACTGGAAGATCATGGGTTCAAACCCCACCACCACCAAGCTGCCACTAGTGGGCCCTTGAGCAAGGCCCTTAACCCTCAGTTGTAAGTCGCTCTGGATAAGGGCATCTGCCAAATGCAAAATAACCATCTTGTAGGTGCAGTCCTGTTGTATCCCCAACCCATTGATGTTTGTTTTTTTTGCATTGTACCAGTGTTTATTGATGGATCTTATTTCAATATTCTACCCCCCCCCACACACACACTATCACACAAGAAAACATTCACTTACTTCTTTGAACTCTCCATTCCGATTGGCTTTGAGGCCATCAGGGGCATGAAGCTGGATGGTGGTGTTACTGATCACCTCAATGCAGCATTCTTCATCCTCTACACCTAGTGGACGCACGCGACAGTACACCTGCGCGCGCACACGGTGTTCAAATTCAAATGACCGCTGTATCCATTTACAAAATCCAGATGTCTGTGTGTGTGTGTGTGTGTGTGTGTGTGTGTGTGTGTGTGTGTGTGTGTGTGTGTGTGTGTGTAAGGAGAAATAAACAAACAAGTCTACTCACTCCGACAGGATCCTTCAGGTTGTTTGTTGGCTTTTTAGGGGCAGGTCGCCGCGGGGGGGTCTTGCCTTTACTGTTTATAAAAAGCAACACAAAAAGAGACCAAGCGGAAATGCAAAATAAATAAATAAATAAATACATAAATAATAATAATTAACCGTCAACAAGTCACCGATAGCTATTGTTTACCGTAAAAACAAACGTGTTTTGACAGGTAATTAGTTCCTGTATAAAGGTAGGCTGGCTCACAGTGATATACGGTCAGATATTGTTTAAACGTTGTCGGTTTACAGCGAGTAGCGTTAAATGAAAATACTATTAGGCTAGGTTTATTAATAAAACTCCATTTAAATAATATATAGTTTCATTAACACCAATATAAAAACTGACGTTTGCTGAATAAAGCGGAAAAATAATAGCTGGCTATAGTTCCGCGCATTCACACCAGGCTGCTCTTGTATGTCGTTATGGCGGATGGTTACGTCTCCGATACGCTGCTTACTTTTTCAATATTCTTTACAAGTTAAAAACCTTCACATATGTTTCCCTCAGGAAACGTTAGGGACTGAAGTAAACCACCAAATACTCACGTAGGCCTGATCATCCTGTGTTCTTTGTGTGTGTGTATCAGCAGATGAGCGGAATCTCTCACTGCGCACTCACACACGAATTCGAAGTTCGCTCCTACCGTCTACCGACAAACACATTTTTCAAATCGCACCAATCAGAGAGCAGGAAAAGCTCAAGAGCCCGCAGTGCCACGCCCCTGATTACGTCATGTCCGCTGAGGGCTATGTTCTTACACTGGAACGACTGTGTTACTGACCGTTCCGTACAGGAAATATATATATATATAGTGTGGGATCTAGGATGTATATATAGTATATATATATATATATATATATATATATATATATATAGATATATGTAGATATATATATATATATATATATATATATATAATATATATATAACATATGTATACATAGATATATATATATATATACATATAATATTATAGATATATATATATATAACAACATAGTATATATATAGATATATAGATATTAGTACATAGATACATATATATATATTATATATAATATATATAGATATATATATTATATATATATATATATACACATATACACATATATATATATATATACACACATATATATATATATATAATATATCACACACACAAATATCATACATATATATATATATATATATATATATATATATATATATATATATATATATATATATATATATATATCCTTATATATATATATATAGAGAATATACCTCTTCCCTCAGGTCACGGAGAGCATGTGCCTATCTCAGGCGTCTATGGCAATTAATGCAGGGACACCCTCTGATACACAATTTTTCCAAGGTGCCAATCACCGGGAGGAAACCGGAGATATATAATATATAGATATTATATATATATATATATATATATATATATATATATATATATATATATATATATATATATCACACACATACACACACACACACACACAAAACATTATATATATGCATATATAACTTATTACCTGCTAAAACAGTCGTTGGACTTTTAGCTTTCAAAAAACAAGTACATTGTACAGCATATATTATATTTGTGTGCGTGTGTGTGTGTGTGTGTGTGTGTGTATCTGTTGTCTGGATTGAATTGAGACATGTTTTATCAAGTATTCTGTAAATAATCTTTTTTCCCATTCATCTTTTTCTTTCAAACGCAACTGTCTTGGAGTTGCAATACAACATTCATGTAATTTACCATTTATGATGTTCATTTCAAAATGTATATACAGCCGTATACATGTTGTAAAATGTTAAATTCTGTTAATGTACAATACATTCATATTTTATTAAATCCATATCATGAAAAAAAAGCAAAATTAATAACTGATATGTAAAAATGTTTTTTATTGATAAAATAGATATAATTATTACAAGTGAAAAAATGTATTCAAAATAAGATAGCGATTTTTTTTGTTTAAATATTTAGTGTACGTGTGTACGGGATTTCCATTTCTTAAAAATAAATCAAACGTAATCAAGTACTGAGTATCATAGTTGTAAACACAACTCCATGAAAGGCACAGAATGAATCCTCATTTCTGTCCTCAAACAGGACACATCAAATAAGTAACAAAAAAACACGGTGATTTGTAGAATAAGTTTCAGTGCTTAAATCGTCACCTTATTTTCTCCTGTCTATTAAAGATAAAACGTGCTGTTGCGTGCTGCGAATCAGAAACTGCAGCGAAATGTGACCTTTTCAAATCGCCGTCTTTCCAAACGCTTGTACATAAAAGTGCCTTACTAAAGACGTAGATTATACATAGACTGGCGGTCGCACTAAGCAAAGCTGCACCCATGGTGTTGGCGAAGGTTATGGGTGGGGAATTAGTCAGAAGCCATTGCTTCCTTAGGGTCATGTCTTGCTCAATGGCAGAGAGCTGGAAGTAAGTGCCAGTGATTGCAAACACATGAAAGAGCTGGTGACTGTGTCCTGTGGTAAGAAAAGCACATTAAAGAAAACAATAAACACAATTAGCCAATTAGATGACTGCATGAACGGTGTTAATAATAATAATAATAATAATAATAATAATAATAAAGTGCTGGGTATCTGTTTTGTGTGTGTGTGTATATATATTAAAAGAGCACCTATATAGTCAAAACTTCCGGGTGCCAGGCGTTCAGGTAGGTGCGAAGCAAACAGGAATCCTGTAACCAGTGCCAGTGCAGTGTGCTGGTAGTGAACAAAAGTGGCTTCATTGACTGTGCAGTCCTCCCCAACACACACAAAAATCTGCAAGGGCGGAAAATGATTGACAATTGTATTAAAACAAACACTATGAAAACAGTTCAAATGACAAGTCTTGTAAATCACTCACCCTATAGAACAATGGAATGTTGTCAAAGATATATGGATATGCAAAGGACACAATCCGTAGAATTTTCCCCAGTTTCACGCTTGTTTTCTCAACCGACCTAGGAAAAAATGTTCAATTAAAATATTGAGAGGGCGGACGGGGGGCATTTCAAACATCTGATTGGAAGTTACCTTTTATTTACACGGTAGTTGTACTCGATAAAAGGCAATCCAAGCCTGAAAGAAAATACAGAACATATTCATTCATTCATCTTCTACCGCTTTATCCGATCTTCTCTCGGGTCACGGGGAGCCGGGGAGGTTGATTTCTGTGGCCGTTCTGTGCCTATCTCAGGCATCTATGGGCATTAAGGCAGGATACACCCTGGATGGAATGCCAACCCATCGCAGGACACACACACACACACACTCACACATTCATACACTAGGGACAATTTTCCAATGTGCCAATCAACCTACCGTGCATGTTTTTGGACCGGGGGAGGAAACCCGGAGAACCAGGAGAAAAAACCCCTGAGGCACGGGGAGAACATGCACACACACATGGCCGAGACGGGAATCGAACCCGGACCCTGGCGGTGTGAGACGAACGTGCTAACCACTAAGCCACCGTGCCACTTACAGAACATATGATTAGGGATAATATGAGGAATAATGAGGTTTGGAGCTATCCAATTGACAATATGACAATATATTGTGTAGAGCTAACATGAAGTAAAGACGTTGTCGAGAAGAAAATAACCACTTTCAGTGATGCACCATGGGCCTTCTGTAAAAGGTCACTCTAAATGAAAGACCAAACTGTGGAAAATGTGTTCCAGAATGACATTTTTCAAGGCAGTGCATTAATCTGAATTCTCCATCTCACCTTGAGTAACAGGCCAGTCCGGTGGAGAGGATAGAGTTGAAAATGGCAATGGAAATGTAATATTTATGGAAGACGCCGTTCACCCATTTCTCAGGGAAAATATAGGAAGAATATGTTATGGCAGAACCTGTTGGCACACAAACAAACAAGCATCACATAGATGACATCTCTGTTCTCTAACAATCTATCAATTTATGGATTGATATTTAATAATTAACATTTAGGGAACAGGATGAATTCCAGCCTCCGGACCTAAGCTGTAGAAGCTCAGGGCGGCGTAGTCGAAAAAGAAGCAGATGTGCCTGGCGTGCTCAGACATAGTACTGAAGGTGTGTGCACAGCTGGAAGCCAGTGGGTACAAACAACAAGACAACAGGAAGATCAGATGAGGCCAGCAGTAGGAGTCCTGCCAGTCTTCCTCTATTAGAACCGTAAGGAGCTTCCACAAGAAGAACCTAGCAAAAGAAATACAATTACTCAACTTACTATTAGCAAACAAACAAAAAAACAACAACTATGCAGCAATAAATACATCACAGGGCTATTGTATGGTCTAAACGACTGCATTTCTAACCTGTAATATTGTATTTATCATTTTTAAAGCTGGATATAAACACACAGTTTTAGTACATGGAAAATTCCAAGCAATTTCTGGAGACAGGAATATTTAACAAATAAACACACCAGTGAGAATTCAATGAAAGCAATATTTTCCCATAAACCTACTCTGTGTGACGACTGCGGAGGGACTTTTTGAACGCACTGTATTCACATCATTTTCCCCTTGCCGTAAATAAATGGGCCCAAATGTCAACAATGTTAATGTGCACATCATCCTATAATAAAATCGTGTCGTACTTTTTCTCTTTTGTAATTCGCTCTGGATACGGGCATCTGTGAAATGCCATAAATGAAAATGGAGTACTCCTAATTTAGCACTTTCATGGGTAGTCTCCAGATTCAATAATTGGGTGATGAAGTAGTTTGTGTCATTAACTAATAGAATATTTGGCTATCGTATAACCACGTACGGCGGGGCACGGTGGCTTAGTGGTTAGCACGTTCGCCTCACACCTCCAGGGCCCGGGTTCGATTCCCGTCTCGGCCATGTGTGCGTGGAGTTTGCATGTTCTCCCCGTGCCTCAAGGAGGTTTTTCTCCTGGTTCTCCGGTTTCCTCCCGGTCCAAAAACATGCACGGTAGGTTGATTGGCACCTTAGAAAATTGTCCCTAGTGTATGAATGTGTGTGTGTGTGTGTGTGTGTGTGTGCCCTGCGATGGGTTTGGCATTCCATCCAGTATGTATCCTGCCTTAATGGCCCATAGACGCCTGAGATAGGTACACAGGATCCCCGTGACCCGAGGGAAGATCGGATAAAGCGGTAGAAGATGAATGAATGAATAACCACGTACCAGTAACAAACGTTATTCATTCCACATGGTCATATCAGCTTATCAGCTAATTATAATGATACATTATTATATTATACTATATATACATATTTGTACAGTCTGGAGGTGGAGAGACGATCATAAATCTGATGACATTTACTAGAAAGTGTTTATTTCATACATAAAGGCTCAGATAACAGACTGTCTGTAAATGTGCTTGTCCAACTATATTATAATAATATAATATCTTATAATATTATATATAAGTTTCTATAGTAACAGAGTAGATGGTGATATGTATGGTAGGTGGTCTACAAAATGGTACAATTACAGTTGTGTTATTGGTGATGAGGTAGTTTTCACAAAGCATGTGTGTATAAATGTGTATTCATTTGTTTATGCAAATAATGCATTTTAATAATAAATTACTTAAAAATAAACGAGCAATTAACAAATTCAGAACACTTCTTTGGTGTCAATTATTCACTTGTCGGTTTGTTGTGTTCAACAAACCAAGGTTGTCTTCTAGTTTGTAGTGTGTATATTGTTATATAAGGGGTTTCACCGCTTGCAACAGGAAGCTTAAAATACGTTCTGGTGAGACGTTGTGAAAAATCCCTTCAAGACATGTTTATGAGAAAAATTGTTTCCTGATAATATTGTAAGAATGGCAAGATGTGTTTGATTAATTGCTTGAAACAGTGCACAATGTTCTAATTTATTCTTAATAAATAATACCACGGGGGGGGGGGGGGGCAGGGGCACGGTGGTGTAGTGGTTAGCACTTTCGCCTCACACCGCCAGGATCCGGGTTCGATTCCCATCTCGGACGTGTGTGTGTGGAGTTTGCATGTTCTCCCCGTGCCTCAGGGGTTTTTTCTACGGTTTCCCCCCGGTCCAAAAACATGCACACTGTAGGTTGATTGGCACCTTGGAAAATTGTCCCTAGTGTATGAATGTATGTGTGTGTGTGTGTGTGTGCCCTGCGATGGGTTGGCATTCCATCCAGGGTGTATCCTGCGTTAATACCCATAGACGCCTGAGATAGGCACAGGCTCCCCGTGACCCGAGGGAAGTGGAGAATCAGATAAAGCGGTAGAGAATGGTTAGAAAATGAATGAATCAATGAAATAATACCACGTAGGAAGAAAGTGGGTCCAAATGTTGAGGGTTTCATTGGTTAGCTGGAAGATACTAAGAATACAGTCTTTTGCAGAGCTGTAAGGATACCGATACCCAGAAATGATCCCATCTTCATGAAACACCTGCATAGAAAAAGACCTGAGTTAATAAAAAAGGTAGCTAAACTAATGTCATGAGAAGTCAGATTTCTATTTTTGACCAAACAGGCAAACAAGTGGGTAAAACATCAGGCATCCCAACATTTACACTTTGTTTAACAGGCATATAATGATTTGCTTAAACCAATCAAAGAAACATTTCAGAAGAAAAGCTGCTTAAGCACAGCATTACTATTAGATGTTTGTTCTTCACCGAATGCACTTACATTTGGAACTTGGTTGATGGTTAGGAGTCGAGGTAGTTTGATAAGGCTCAGCATGATCTAATAAACCGCTAGCAGTCACGGCAAACACTGAAAGTCGAGAGAATACGGGGATGAACCGGGATTGTAATGTTGTCTTTACTCGCCCCACCCTTTTCCTGGATCAGCCAGTGTATTTATCGTCCCCCCCCCCCCCCCCAAGTATATAAACCTGGTGGGATTATAAAGAAAAAAGAGAAAAATTCAAGAAACAAGAGGAACACTAAAACGTAGAGACTTAAAGAGTTACTCATAAAAAAAAGGAGTCTATCAAACGAGAAATGAAAGACAAAAGGGAAAAGCAATAAAACTTGTTTAAATGTGTTTTATGATACACAGAGCTGAAATTTACAGTAGTGAGGACACGCCTTAGAAGAGATCCATAGAGAATGTTAATATTAAACCAACGCTTACTACCTGTAACTTGTATTTACAGAAAATAGGTTTTACAGACATGGTAGGACACAGGCAGGGCAAATGTTTGTTCACGAAACAGGTCTTAAACATGGCCTTTTAACAATCTTCTTTAAAAGTGTGCTGTTCAAATTTTAGCTATATACTGTTTGTATTTTTCTATGGTGCTTATATGAATAGAATTAGCTTCCATCAAATCAAATTCAAATCCCCAAATCTTGTCATTCAGATTCGCAGATTTAAGCATGCTATATTATGCAATATATGATTCACACACACACACACATTTATATATATCATGATCAGTGTGTAGTAAGGGGAGTAACTAGTTACATGTAGCAGCATTACGCAATTTAATTGCACAATAAATGTAACAGTAATTTGTTACAGTTACTAAGTCTTTACTCGCCTTTACTGTGTCTTTACTAAGTCTTTACTGTGTGTGTGTGTGTGTGTGTATGTATATATATATATATATATATATATATATATTATATATCTATATATTATATATATATATACACATACACACACACACACACACACACACCACACACACACACACACACACACACACACATATCTATCTATGTATATAGATATATATATATATATATATATATATATATATGTGTGTGTGTAATATATACACACATATATACTTTAGTAATGCTCTCATGGAGATTTGTACTCATTCCACCATGAGGGCATAAGTCACATACTGATGAAAGCTGAGGCGGCTTGGTTGTGCAGTCAGAGTTCCAACTCATCCAAAATGTATTCAACAGGGTTAAGGTTAGGCTTAGGGTTAGAATTAAGATTGAGTTCACAGCCACTCAAGATCTTCCACTTTAACCCTTGTAAACCATATCTTCATGCAGTTCGCATTTCGAACAAGGGCATTGTCATGCTGGAACAGGTTTCGGTCTGCTTGTACAAGCGAAGGGAAAATGTAACACTCCTGAATCCGTTACAAGTGTGTGAAGCACCAACTGGAAAAGACAGGCGTGCCAATACATACGCTCATAGAACATCCTTGCACTGTCCAGATACATTCGGGTAGACGCATACAAGATTAAATTAGCACTTGGTTGTAAATGTGCAGGAGTGTCATCGCGAATGCCCTGCGATGTACGGTTTTCCGGATTGGCTTCAGATCTTTGATGACGTGGTTTCCGAGGACAGTTTGAACAGATATTCAAAACTTATTTGCGTGACCTTGTTGTGTACATTACAATAACCAATGCCTTCATGTCAAATCGCACGGCACAAAAAGGGTCCCTCAGCCTATAGCGTGGATGTTTATAGTAACATTCACATCAATGCCAGGACCCAATGTTTCCTAGCAGACCATTGTCCAAAGTAACGCACTGCATCTGCAGGTTTGCCTTCAATACCTTCATCACACATGCTGTCCATGTGATTCGTCAGATCAGGACACTTTCTGCCACTATTCCACAATCCAAGGGCTTTAAGGCGCTTTAATCGGAAGGTCGGGGGCACCGGTATCGCCAATCTGCCACGCTTGGGTCCTTGAGCAAGGCCCTTAACCCTCTATGCTCTGACTCCAGCTTCCGAACAAGCTGGGATATGCAAAGGAAATAATTTCCCTCATGGGATCAATTAGGGAGGTGGTAGCCCAGTGGTTAAGGTGTTGGACTCTGGACCGGAAGATCGCAGGTTCAAACCCCACCACCACCACCACCACTAGTGGGCCCTTGAGCAAGGCCCTTAACCCTCAGTTGCTCAGTTGTAAGTCGCTCTGGATAAGAGCGTCTGCCAAATGTAAATGTAAATGATGTCTAATTAAAAAAATAAACAAATAAAAGAAAATAGGGGCATTCGGACAGCATACGATTGACCCCAATAATGTTGTTTTGCCAACACAATCTGTCTCTGGTCATAGTTGTTTGCTGAGTTTTAAGCCTGAGTGCAAATTGTAAGGAGATAATCACTGGTATTCAAGTTGCAATTAAGTGTAGGTGTGTTTTAGAGACAAATAACACCTTAAAGTAGTATAAAGGACACATGTAAAACCTCACCGCACCAGCATGAAGACAAACACATTGCGTTACCCTTGTTTTAGTCTGAAAGCATCGGCGCCAATGACGTCAAGTTCAGCCAACGTTCCTCAACATAGGCGATTAAAAAACACACACATAGAGACACGTGACTGCTGCGACCTCGTCATAACAAATATCGAGATTTTCAACTTACAGTGTGAAGTTGAGATAAACAAACAAACAAACGCAAGCCTTGTACTCGTGCTGTGTTAAGTGACGGGATTTCCCTCCATGTTTCGTCCTGATCTGGGATCTGCAGTGAGCGGCTATGAAGGGAAAAACATGCCTTTCTTTGTTTTCGTTGTCAGCTGCGACTCAAAGGGACGATCCGATTGGCTGAGGAGGCTTACAACGCGCGCCGCCGTCTCTAAGCTCGCGTGTGCGCGCACTGTGCGTACAAAGCGTGCACATTGTGTGTGACATGCGAAGCTTGAGGATGAAATCAGTAACGTGGGGTGTGTAAAAACCTGTGCTTTTATACATTCTCTTTTATACGCAATAGAATGTATTCGTAATTTGTACCAATATACGCTATTTTTTCTTTGTTTTTTTTTGTTGTTGTTTTTTCTCTCAGACTTATAATGTTGTGAGCTACTTTGCAAGAAGTCTACACAATGACCTCATAAGAAGTGAGGTATATGATTGGTACCTACTCGGTAGTTTGTTGAGATTAGGGGAAAAAAAAAGAGAAAAATTGTTCCATATGGAGTGTGCGCACTGCAAAATATGCTTGAATCAAGTATTTTATCTACAAACCGGATTCTAAAAAAGTTGGGACACTATAGAAATCGTGAATAAAAACTGAATGCAATGATGTGTAGGTGCAAACTTCTAACTTCTATTTTATTCAGAATTTTATTCAGAATAGAACATAACACACGAAACAAAAGTTTAAACTGAGAAAATGTACCATTTTAAGGGAAAAATATGTTGATTCAGAATTTCATGGTGTCAACAAATCCCAAAAAAGTTGGGACAAGTAGCAGTAAGAGGCTGGAAAAAGTAAATTTAAGCATAACGAGGAGCTGGAAGACCAATTAACACAAATTAGGTCAATTGGCAACATGATTGGGTATAAAAAGAGCTTTACAGAGTGGCAGTGTCTCTCAGAAGCCAAGATGGGTAGAGGATCACCAATTCCCACAATGTTGCGCAGAAAGATAGTGGAGCAATATCAGAAAGGTGTTACCCAGCGAAAAATTGCAAAGACTTTGCATCTATCATCATCAACTGTGCATAACATCATCCAAAGATTCAGAGAATCTGGAACAATCTGGAACAATAAAAGGTCAATCTCTGTGAGAAAAGGTCAAGGCCGTAAAACCATACTGGATGCCCGTGATCTCCGGGCCCTTAAAGGACACTGCACCACAAACAGGAATGCTACTGTAAAGGAAATCACAGAATGGGCTCAGGAATACTTCCATTCCAGAAACCATTGTCAGTGAACACAATCCACCGTGTGCCATCCACCGCCGTTGCCAGCTGAAACTCTACAGTGCAAAGAAGAAGCCAAACTTAAGATCTAAAGAAAGAAGCCATTTTCTAAGCAAGATCCACAAGCTCAGGCGTTTACACTACACTGGGCCAGGGATCATTTAAAATGGAGTGTGGCGAAATGAAATTCTGTTCTGTGGTCAGACGAGTCAACGATTCGATTCGAAGTTCTTTTTGGAAATCTGGGACGCCATGTCATCCGGACCAAAGAGGACAAGGACAACCCAAGTTGTTATCAACGCTCGGTTCAGAAGCCTGCATCTCTGATGGTATGGGGTTGCAGGAGTGCGTGTGGCATGGGCAGCTTGCATGTCTGGAAAGGCACCATCAATGCAGAAAAATATATTCAGGTTCTAGAACAACATATGCTCCCATCCAGACGTCATCTTTTTCAGGGAAGACCCTGGATTTTCCAACAAGATAATGCCAGACCACATTCTGCATCAATCACAGCATCATGGCTGCGTAGGAGAGAAGGGTCCGGGTACTGAAATGGCCAGTCTGCAGTCCAGATCTTTCACCTATAGAGAACATTTGGCGCATCATAAAGAGGAAGGTGCGACAAAGAAGGCCCAAGACGATTGAACAGTTAGAGGCCTGTATTAGACAAGAATGGGAGAGCATTCCTATTTCTAACTGGAAACTGGAGGAAAACTGGTCTCCTCTGTCCCCAGACGTCTGTTGAGTGTTGTAAAAGAGGGAGAAAAGAAGGGGAGATGGTGAAAATGTCCTTGTCCCAACTTTTTTTGGGACAGTGGTGAAAATGTTTTGTCCCACTTTTTTGGGACCATGAAATTCTCTGAATCAACAACATATTTTTCCCTTAAAATGGTACATTTTCTCAGTTTAAACTTTTGTTTCTTTTGTTTCGTGTGTTATGTTCTATTCTGAATAAAATATTAGAAGTTGGCACCTACACATCATTGCATTCAGTTTTTATTCACGATTTGTATAGTGTCCCAACTTTTTTGGAATCCGGTTTGTAGTTTCCAAAAATCAAACCCAAAACATCTACAAATAGGGTAAAAGAAATGGTCTTGGTAAGAATTCTTGATTCTAGCGTTAATATCTAGTCGATAAAAAAAAAATCCTATAACCATTATAAAACCTATACCTACCCAAGTTGGAAGCTTTCTTAAGATTCTTCGTTCATCTTCTACCGCTATATCCGATCTTCCCTCGGGTCACGGGGAGCCTGATCTTCTATCTTTATGGGCAGGGCACGGGGATGGAATGCCATCCCATCTACATCGGGTCACAATTATCCAAGGATTACACCTATGGGTATTAAGGCATGGATACAACCCATACACTAGGATGGAATGCCAAAACCCCCATGGGCATGTTCATACACTAGGACCTGAACCAGGGACAATGCCACAAAACTTACCACACACACATGGGAGAACCGACATGCAACCGATAAGACGGGAATCGAACACGGACCCTGGCGGTGTGAGGCGAACGTGCTTACCACTAAGCCACCGTGCCCCTTTCTTAAGATTCTTAATATAAGATTTTTTTTCAGGGCATTATTAGTATTAAAATTAGCACCACATTTGAACATTCACTTTATTCTTGCACTTTAAATCAGTCATTTCTTGCTCTTAAAGGAGTGAACAGTTACATGCCTCGACTGAACAAGGACAATTTTCTTACTTTATAATTTATGGTCTAACGTGCAGTTTTGGCAGTTCAGATTGCCGAATTTGATTTACTGATACATCATTATTTGATTGCCGGATGTTAAATGTAAGTAGATGTTTAGTAGGATCATGACTGCAAGAATGGCTGCATATATATTGTTATATTTATAATTAGCAATCAAATGCTTAATTAGTTCTCCGGTTTCCTCCCCCGGTCCAAAAACATGCACGGTAGGTTGATTGGCACCTTGGAAAATTGTCCCTAGTGTATGAATGTGTGTGTGTGTGTGTGTGTGTGTGTCCTGCGATGGGTTGGCATTCCATCCAGGGTGTATCCTGCCATAATGCCCATAGACGCCTGAGATAGACACAGACTCCCCGTTGACCCGACCGTGACCCGAAATTATATCGGATCGAAGATATATCGGTAGAAGATGAATGAATGCTTAATTAGTTAGAAACTAGTTGCTATGAATAAAGGTGCCATCACTTACGAATGACTAGTTTGTTATCGAGTCAGTTTTGCTGATGCAAAGTAGGCCTTCATTACCAAACACCATATAACCAAATTAAGATGCAATTATGAGGTATTCGCAAGCTGTTAAACATGCGATTAATAATTAATTTAAAACTATAAATTTGAAAATCTTCATGTGGCAGATGACAGGGACGTGTATGAGAATATTTGATCTATTAACTGGAGTCACTGCATGACGCTTTTGCTGTCCAACATTGTTTATTTAGCGAACTGGTGAAGGGAGAGATCACCAAGAATCATTTCTCGCTCCCTTATAAAAGTTTTTAGTACTTTTAAAATACAACACTAGAGTAGTTTACCAATACAAGAGGTATTTGGTATTTTAATTTAAAACATATGTTGTTGTATCTTTGTCCAACCCTGTCCATTGGCAGCACATTCCAAAATAAATAAATAAATAAATAAATAAAGGGAAATGGATAGATACATTTTCTACTGGTTTTAATGGGAATTGTAACTCTTTAACGGGGACCATTATAGACCTTGTGTATGGGTCTCTACTGGTGATTTTTTTTTTGTTGCCTTCTATGGGTGGCATATTAGGCCTAGTGGATAAGATTAAGGACCAATATGCAACACCTTCCGTAACTTATAGAACACAATACACATTAATGATATTATCTACTCCGCACCAATAATGATAATTAAAACCTCATTGATGATAGGAATCATTTTCATTAATTAATGGTCTGAAAGGTCATATTTTGCACATTATACATATTGAACATTAAAAGAAAGAAATCATGCATCGATGTGCACTGTGTTTATTTATTTATTTATTTATTTCACTTAAAACCATCTTAATGCTCTCAATATCTTACATGATGCTCATATTTACATCTACAGCATTTGGCCAGACAACCTTATCCAGAGCGACTTACAACTGAGCGATTGAGGGTTAAGGACCTTGCTCAAGGGCACCATTAGTGCCCTTAGTGGTGATGGTGGGATTTGAACCTGCAACCTTCCAGTTCCAGAGCCCAATGCTTTAACCACTGTGCGACCACCTCCCTCCCCAAATATTAACATTTGGCCCTCACACAGAATGTGTATGGTGGTGTGCAGGACAAGGAAATGAGCTGAGAAGTACATGAGGAAAAACAACAAGGGAATTTATTTAACAATGAACAAATTGTAATTGTTTAGTTCGATTACACTTGTTTTTTTTTTTATGTACATTCTGAGAAACAACGCTACAACACTGGGGTGGTATCCTGAAGGGTACCTCTATTCATTAATTCATTCATCTTCTACCGCTATATCCGATCTTCCCTCGGGTTACGGGGAGCCTGTGTCTATCTCAGGCGTCTATGGGCATTAAGGCAGGATACACCCTGGATGGAATGCCAAACCATCGCAGGACACACTCACACACACATTCATACACTAGGGACAATTTTCCAAGGTGCCAATCAACCTACCGTGCATGTTTTTGGACCGGGAGGAAACCGGAGAACCCGGAGAAAAACCCCCTGAGGCACGGGGAGAACATGCAAACTCCACACACACATGACCGAGACGGGAATCAAACCCGGACCCTGGCAATGTGAGGCAAACATGCTAACCACTAAGCCACCGCGCCCCTTACCTCTATTCAGTACCTGTATAATTTGTTTTGGGACCATAATTGTACCCTAAGGACCTACTGTGTACCATTACAGGTACTATTGTTCCCCCTAGGAACAAAACTGTATCTCTGCGGTACCTTTTATCTGAGAGTGTACACATCTGAATCTAATTAATACAATATGCATGCACGTCCTTCATGTCTATGACTAACTACCTTATCACTTTATAGTGACATCTTTCTTTCTGGTTTGAATCATTCATGAACAAAAATGATCTTGAATTCCTGTAGGTTAAGAAAAGCCACCTGAGAGATCCACTCATTTAAAATCCTCTCGAAACCTTAAATGAGATTTAAGTCAGGATACTTGGTTACACCAAATTGTTGGATTTGCCTGTTTTTTTTTGGAATACCTATCATTATCTGTCATAGCAATATAATATAATATAATAGTAATAATCCTTTATTGGTCACGTATACATTACAGCACAGTGAAATTCTTTTCTTCGCATATCCCAGCTTGATGTTGGTAACTGGGGTCAGAGCGCAGGGTCGGCCATGATACGGCGCCCCCTGGAGCACATTGGGTTAAGGGTCTTGCTCAAGGACCCAAGGGCGGCAGCTTGGCCATACCGGGGCTCGAACCCGGATCTTCCGATCAGCAGCCCAGCGCCACTGAGCTACCCCCTCCCTTAAATGTATGTTCCAGTACACTGCTCCATTCAGATCTCATTTCAGTGACGGCATCATTTGCAGAGAATATTCGGAACTCTCTGTCTCGCCTGCACACTTCAATGTGGATATATGATATCTACAGTATAATATCAGCATACTATCTCATTGTTAAATCTCTCTGTATACCTTTTAAATAAAGCAAAGAAAAAACACACACAGTTGGAGATAAAAAGTTGAATTTTGGACTAATCTGTATAGCCACCTTTCACAGATATAACAGTCAAATAAACTTGTGGTAATAGTTTCGGCTCACTCTGTGCAACTGAGATCCAGTCAGCGTTCCGGACCGTCATGCTGCCCCCTCCATGTTTGGCATCTTTCAGGGACACCTGTAGAAATTGATAACTCTCAATGATTAATTGACTTCCATTGCTGCAGAACGGCTGTGTATCGTTAACCCAGTGGTTCTGCTTTGAAAAGAAGCTTTATATATATTACACAAAAAAAATCTACATTATTTTCAGGGGGGGGGGTCACCTTTTTACCACTTATCTTTGTATCATTTCAGGTTATTCACTGGATCTGAACAGATTACAAATGTAGATATAACAAATTGAGGTTTTAAATATTACACACACACACAAATACACACAAACACACACACACACACACACACACACACACACACACACACACACACACACACAAACACATATATATATATATATATATATATATATATATATATATATATATATATATATATATATATAAATATATTGAATACTAATAATAATAATATTCAGTTTCCAAAAAGGTGGTACATTCAAATAAAAGGAGGATGCAGTGATTTGCAAATCTAATGAACCTATATTCACAGCAGAACATTGACAAAATATAGCATGTTAGACAGATAGCTAGACAAACACACAGACAGACAGACAGACAGACAGACAGATAGATAGATAGATTGATTGATTGATTGATTGATTGATAAAAAAATTAACCATTACAAGCCTTATGTTCCCTTATGCCTTATAGATGTTCTCAGTTTAAACATTTGATATGTTTGTTATGTTCTATTGCGAATAAAATGTGGGTTTTTTTGAGATTTACACGGCATCCCAGCATTTTTTCCCTTTTATTTGGGATGCTCAAAAGCTTCTGCAAATTCTTTCGGGTACAGTATATTTGTAAGTAAGTCTGACACACACATGCATATACAGGTCAAGTATAACATTATGACTACTTGCCTAATATTGTGTCGGGCTAACTTCTGCTTCGAACACAGCCCTGACCCTTTGAGGCATGGACTAGAGCCCTCAAGGCGTGCTGAGGTATCTGCCACTGAGACTTCTTTCTGATAAATTGTGAGGTGAAGACTTCATGGATCGAACTTGTTTGTCCAGCACTTTGACCGCAGATGCTTGATCAGATTGACGTCAGGGGAATTTGGAGGCCTTAAACCATTCCTGAAACACTGTTGGCTTATGGCTGGGCATGTTATCCTGCTAAAAGAAGCCACAGCCATCAGGGAATACTGTTTCCATGAGAGGAACATGTACATGGTCTGTAACAGTGCTTAGGTAGAGTGCGTCTCGGTGCCATGTGTTCCCCATGTAAGTGAGACCCACATGTCCAGCCTTCGCTCCTCACGAGAATCAATTGTGGAGGTGTGTAGCCCAGTGGTTAAGGTTTTGGACTCTGGACTGGAAGATCACGGGTTCAAACCCCACGACCACCAAGCTGCCACTAGTGGGCCCTTGAGCAAGGCCCTTAACCCTCAATTGCTCACTTGTAAGTCGCTCTGGATAAGGGTGTCTGCCAAATGCTGCAAATGTAAATGTAAATTGGCCCTGGCCGACCATAACCCTGTCGCAGTTACATAGTTTGACAACTTTTGACAGATACTGACCACTAGATCTGCGGTTTCGAAGATGCTCTGACCCAGTTGTCTAGCCATCACGATCAAATCCTTACGCCTGCCCATTTTTCCTGCTTCTAATACTAACACAACGTTGAGGTCAAAATGTTCGCTAAGTGCCTATCAACGTGTCCCACCAACAACCAGGTGCGGTGATAAATCACCGTTATTCACTTCACCTGCTGGTGGTCACCTGAATGAAACACTCAAAGGGCGGTTGAACCAAGAAAACTTTATCAAAACACTTGCTTTACAACCCGCCTCCCCGAAAACACCGCAAACTTGGCTTTCTTGAACTCGCAGCCGAGGATGGATGTGGTGTTTTCCCAAGACCTGCTGCAGAATGGAGAAAGAGAAAGTGAACTGGGCTAGATTGTTCTTCGATGTGCTCGATAATCAAAAGAAATCACATCCTAAAATCTCTCTGGTTATGGTGTAATAAAAGCATAAATCTTTTCAAATGACAATAATCAGTGTATACATTATAGCACAGGGTGAGATATTGCTGATTAGCTTATAGGAACTATCAAGGTGCTACAAGAAAAAAAGCACAGAAAGTTGTGTTAGATATAACAGGTAAGCCTGTCTATGATTGGTCTGGGGTTCCAACAACTGATTCCAACACCTCAGTGAGGTTGGCATCCATAGAACTAAATAATGTGCTGCCTTATTATTATTATTATTATTATTATTATTATTATTATTATTGTTATTATTGTTATTATCATGTGTTTTCTTTTCAAATACCTTTTAAGCTGTTCCATTGATCTGTCTGTACAGTGTAACATTGAAGTGTGCTGGCAACTGTGGACGGAATAGAATTTTTTATATATAAATCTATGTGCGGAACTGTTGGAAGAGGGGGGGAATTATGAAATTGGTATATATATACCATATATAATATATATATATATATAGATATATATATCTATATATATAATATATATATATATATATATATATATATAATTCAATTTATATATACATTCCCGGATTAATTCACGACACACACACACTACGCTTTTCACACACACACACACCACACACACACACACACACAGATCGGATGGCATTAAGGCTTGTTCCGATACACCTTTGGTCAATGAAAGCCAAAAAGTCGCAATGGTCACAGAAATACACATTTAATCTGGACAAAAGTATAATAAATAAAAATTATATAAATGTTAACCAATGAAAGTCAGACATTGTTTTTCTACATGCTTCAACAGAATTATGTACAATAAATAAACTCATGGAAACAGGCATGGAAAAAAATGATGGTACCCCTAATTAATATTTTGTTGCCAACCTTTTGGAGGCAATCACTGCAATCAAACGCTTCATGTAACTGTCAATTGAGACATCTGGGACCTCTAAGCAGGTATTTTGGCCCAACTCCGGATGAGAAAACTGCTCCAGTTGTGTCCGGTTTGAGGGGTGCCTTTTCCAGACTGCATGTTTAACTCACTTCCAAACATGCTCAATAGGATTGAGGTCAGGGCTATAGACGGCCACTTTAGAATAGTCCAAACCCTTTTTCCTCTTAGCCATTCTTGGGTGTTTTTAGCTGTGTGTTTTGGGTCATTGTCCTGTTAAACACCCATGACCTGCGATAGACACTTTCTGACATGGCTATACATTTCTCTCTAGAATTCTTGATAGTCTTGAGATTTCATTGTACACCTGCACAGATTCAAGACACCATGTGCCAGACGCACAAAGCAGCCCCAGAACATAACAGAGCCTCCTCCATATTTCACAGTAGGGACAGTGTTCTTTTCATTGATATGCATTTTTTCGTCTGTGAACATACAGCTGATGTGCCTTGGCAAAAACTTCGATTTTTGTCTCATCTGTCCACAGGACATTCTCCCAGAAGCTTTGTGGCTTGTCAACATGTAGTTTGGCATATTCCAGTCTTGCTTTTTTATGATTCGTTTTCAACAATGGTGTCCTCCTTGGTCTCCCATCTCCCATGTAGTCCACTTTGGCTCAAAAAACGACGGATGGTGCGATCAGACACTAATGTTCTTGAGCATGAAGTTCACCTTGAATCTCTTTAGAAGTCTTTCTAGGCACTTTTGTTACCATTTTTCGGATTATCCGTATCTTAGATTTGTCAAATTTTCCTCCTGCACCACGTCAGGGAGGTTGGCTAAGTCCCATGGATCTTAAACTTCTGAATAATATGTGCAACTGTACTCACAGGAACATAGTTGCTTGAGATGGTCTTATAGCCTTTACCTTTAACATGCTTGTCTATAATTTTCTTTCTGACTAGAGACAGCTCTTTCCTTTGCTTCCACTGGTCCATGTCGAGTGTGGTACACACATATCACCAAACAACACAGTGATTACCTGGAGCCATATATATAGGCCCAATGCAATTACAAGGTTGTAGACACCTGTGAGCTAATTAGTGGACACACCTTCAATTAACATGTCCCTTTGGTCAATTATTTTCTGATTTTCTAGGGGTACCATCATTTTTGACCATGCCTGTTTCATGAGTTTATTTTTTTACATAATTCTGTTGAAGCATGGTTGAAAAACAATGTCTGACTTTCATTGGTTAACATTTATAGAATTTTTATTTATTATTACTTTTGCAATAAAGTTAATTCTGTGAATTGTATGTTTCTTTCATTGACCAAAGGGTACCAACAATTTTGTCCACGTATGTGTATATATATATATATATATTAATTATACACTACACACATATACACTATATATATATATATATATATACATATATAGATACATATATGTATATATACACACACATGCACATATGTAAAGGATGTTTCTTTACAAAAATATAAGTATACATCAAAAAAATACAACAAAATAATGTCAGGATAGTTCGAGCGAGTCAACACTAGGGACTAGGGATAGAGTAACTGCCTAAAAGTTTAATCATAATTTTAATGATAAAAGATTACATTCCAACAACAAGCAATAAGCACAAATGAAAAGCAACTCCAACAGAGTTCATAATAATATAAATGTAGATCCGGATACGAAAGCCTGTATTAAATAATAAATAAGGTAGCATGGTAATCATTGCAAGAACTACTGCATCCGCTATTTTGTGTCAAGATCGGAAACTTGTGTTACCTTAGGACCGTAGACAGCCTGGTACTCTGTGCGTCGATATTTGTCCACAGTCAGAGTGTCAGGAGTAGTCTTAAAAGTTGAAGTCCAAACAGTTTTTTTTGGTTTTTGCTGGACAACTCGCTGAAAACCAAAGTTTTCTGTATAATGAGTCACCCACTTAGACTTGCTATTGCATTGGAAGTGGCATGTGGTAGGTTTTTCACCCTTGGGTGGCAAATATTTTAATTTTTTCTGTAAGGGAAGAGAACACACCAGGCATAAAATAGCTTGTTATTAGTCGAAACACACTGTTGTATAATGTGCTATACCGGGGTCATTTCTTGCCATGAGCTGTATATCAATTTGCTTATGAACACTGTTGGGAGGGTTGCTTTGGAAATGTAATTCCAAATTTCCCTATTCAAGATCCACTTGGTGGCACCTGATGAAAAAAACATCCCATCACAAGCAAATTGTATGTGTGTGTGTGTGTGTTGGGCGGGGTTCTTTGGGATTTGAAATTCATTCATTCATCTTCTAGCGCTTTATCCGATCTTCCCTCGGGTCACGGGGAGCCTGTGCCTATCTCAGGCGTCTATGGGCATTAAGGCAGGATACACCCTGGATGGAATGGCAACCCATCACAGGGCACAATCACACACACACACACATTCATACACTAGGGACAATTTTCCAAGGTGACAATCAACCTACCGTGCATGTTTTTGGACCGGGGACGAAACCGGAGAACCCGGAGAAAAACCCCCTGAGGCACGGGGAGAACATGCAAACTCCACACACACATGGCCGAGACGGGAATCGAACCCGGACCCTGGCGGTGTGAGGCGAACGTGCTAACCACTAAGTAAAAGTAAGTAGCTCTGGCTAAGAAGGCCTGAAAGTTATTATTAATGGAAGCGGGTCTAAAAACGATTGTTTTATTGTGTTCACTATTATTGATTAGCACATTGCATTTTTACCTTAGGTCAGTATTGTATTTTTTACCTTAGGCCTGTAGTTAGCCTGGTACTCTGTGCATCTTTCAGGAGTGTTTTGAAAGGTTGAATGAATAGGGGGTTTTGTCGTCCTTATAGCACGAGGTAAATCTCCCGGAGGACCGTAGCTCTCCATATAACTAGTCACCCACTGAGATTTACTAGAGTAATGAACAGAAAGACAGAGTAAGAGTATTTAGCAATACATTTAACCAAGAGAAATATGTTACAAAGAATTCCTTAATAGTGACTGGAGATAAATGTAGGATGAGTCAGTGTTTCTTGCATAGTTACCATGGCGTACGCATGCCAGGCTGATGAACCTTTAAGTCCTTGAATCCTTCCTGCCTCGTTGAGCTCAACACACAACCTTTAAGAAAACATCATAAAGACTGTACTAGCAATTCATCAAATTAGACTGTCCAGTAGAAAAACATCGAAACATTTGTATTGACATTTGCTGCATAAATTGCCAAAAAGTGGCATAAATACCGGTCAAACGTTTGGACACACCTTCTCTCTCAAGTGGTTATCCCAGAATATCATCTAGTTTTCATTTCTACGAAAGTAGACCTCTTTTGTTTTGATGACAGCTTTGCACGCTCTTGGCATTGTCATGGTATGAGCAGTGTTGGGAAGGTTACTTTGGAAATGTAATAGATTACAAAGTCATCATTCATTCATTCATCTTCTACCGCTTTATCCGATCTTCCCTCGGGTCACGGGGAGTCTGTGCCTATCTCAGGCGTCTATCTCAGGGCATTTAAGGCAGCAGGCAGGATACACCCTGGATTGAATGCCAACCCATCGCAGGACACACACTGGGACACACACACACACACACACACACACACATTCATACACTAGGGACAATTTTCCAAGGTGCCAATCAACCTACCGTGCATGTTTTTGGACCAGGGGGAGGAAACCGGAGAACCCGGAGAAAAACCCCCTGAGGCACGGGGAGAACATTCAAACTCCACACACACACATGGCCGAGACGGGAACCCGGATCCTGGCGGTGTGAGGCGAACACGTGCTAAACCACTAAACCACCGTACCCCTTATTGATTACAAAGCACCCTATTCAAAATGTAATAAGTAGTGTAACTTTTCAAGGACTTTACAAAAGTAAATGGAACTGATTACTTTTTGATTACTTTCATTTGTCCACTAGGGGGCAGTTTAAGTTAACATTCTAAGGAAAAAATATATCAAACCCTCGGAAAAAGAAGGTTTCAAAATCGAGTTGCATCAGACTCAGATCAGGTAACTGTAACTAATTCAATTACTCGTTTGTTTTTTTTCTCAGTATCCGTAACATATTACTGATACTTTTATTTTGTGATAAAATTAAGTAACGCTGTTGCATGTATCTAGTTACTCCCCAACACTTGCTATGAGTTAATCACCTGGAATGCTTTTCCTATAACCCTGAAAAGTACCTGTTGAGCACTTTTTGATTGTTCTTTCTGCAGTCCGACTCATCCAAAATCATCTCAACTGGATTTAGATCAAGGTGAATATGCAGGCCGGGTCGTCTGATGCAGCATTCCATCAGTCTCCGTCTTGTACAAATAGATCTTATTCATTCATTCATTCATCTTCTATCGCTTTATCCGATCTTCCCTCGGGTCACGGGGAATCTGTGCCTATCTTAGGCGTCTATGGGCATTAAGGCAGGATACACCCTGGATGGAATGCCAACCCATCGCAGGGCACACACATACACACACACACACACACACACACACACACACACACTAGGCACAATTTTTCCAAGGTGCCAATCAAACTACCGTGCATGTTTTTGGACCAGGGGGAAACAGGAGAACCCGGAGAAAAAAACCCTGAGACACGGGAAGAACATGCAAACGACACACACACATGGCCGAGACGGGAATCGAACCCGGACCCTGGTGGTGTGAGGCGAACGTGTTAACCTCTAATCCACCATACCCCGCTGATCTTATACAGACATGGACAAAAAGTAGTACCCTTCCGTTAAAGGAATAAAAGCCCACAAACTGAAATAAGTGGCACAAAAATGGTTGGAAAATGAATGAAGGAAAATCATTAGTCATTCATTTTTCAAATTGTAGCTCAACAGAAGCGTTAAAAAAATCATTTGGCCTGGAGAAAAAATGATGTCGGCCTTTAATTAGCATCACAGGTATCTTCAAACTTCAGCCTGTGTAAAGGGTGAAATGTTTGGTATCATGATGTTGGCACCACAATGAACATGGACCACAGAAAGCAGCCTGATGTTCCTGGGACTCCTTTGAACAACACATATTATTCAGAATTTCCATGTGACTCTAGCCAACCTCCTGGAGTTGGCCACAAGAGGAAAACATGACAAACCCGAAGAGGTCGAAAATACAAATGGTAACCAAAAACATCTTCCAAAAAATCTGAGGTGATCTCCAAGCTCAAGGTACACATCATCCAGATCGCACCATCTGTTACTGTTTGAGCCAACGTGGACGACGGAGGAGGAAAGCAAGCCATAAAAAAAAAGAAAGGCTGGAATTTGCCAAAATGCTTATTGACAAAGCGTCTGGGAAAACATTATTTGGACAGATGGGACAAAACCGGAGCTTGTTGGCAAAGTCACATCAGCTTTATGTTCACAGACACAAAAAATGAAAACTGTAGCTACCATGAAACATGGAGAGGGTTCGGTTATGTTTTCGGGTCTGCTTTGCTGAATCTGGAACATCTGTGAAGGCGACACGATCCTCGCGATTTTTCTCCATGGGAATTGAGATCATGATTCTCTCACAGAAAACCACTCAAGTACAAAAAAGAGCATGTGAGCGTCGCATGATGTGAACGCAGGGAGGCTTGTCTTTACTTCTGCGTGGAGTGAACGCTGTAGCCTACGCACGTAGCCGACGCCGTCGTGAGCGTTTATACTTCTGCGTCGCTCTGCAGTGACTATTCCCAAACACTAGTTGGCAGTGGTTGCGTTGTTTGAGTCTCTTTGTTGGTGTGGCGACTAGAAAGGAATTCGCTGGCAGTATTTGTAAAATGGCGATGGCGAATCATAATGGTGTTTATATTTTCTCTTCCATGATCCTTTTCGGCTGCTCGCTCCATGTCCATGCTTTGTTTCTTCACTATACGTACAATACGGCGGAATGCGTACGACGCTACACCGGAAATACGCCGCTGAGACGACCAATTACAGACCTCGCGCTCTGCGTCGACGTGACGTGTAGATACTTTTTTCGGAGAGGTGTGCGTCAGGTTACGGGAGTAAGGTAAGCATCGATGTGTAGGATACGCCGTAGCCTCAGCGCAGAAATAAAAACCAGACTCGGAAGTGAATCGGTATCATTTAGAAATGAGATCGCATGCAGGTAATAGTGATTGTGATGTTTTCCAGATTGATCGCGCAGCCCTAGAAGGTACAAAGAAATCGCACGACTTTCAAGGCATCCTGGAGTCAAATTTCCTGCCCAGTTTCGGAATGCTTGGTATCGTTCACAGGTCATGGGTCCGCTAACAGGATAAATGACCAGAACGCACAGCTAATAACAACCCAAGATTCACTAAGAGCAACACAATGGACTGCTCTGACATGGCCTTCTGTGAAGCCCTGATCTCAATCCTATTGTGGAAAGACCTGTAACATGCAGTCTGGAAAAAAAGACCCCTCAATACTGAGACAGCTGGAGAAACGAGGAGTCAAAATACCTGTAGACCGATTGCGCTCACGTCCAACCGTCATTTTTTTATTTTAAAATGCTTTTGTTCAAAAGGAATGTCTGAATTTCATTAGTTCATTTTCATTCATTCATTCATCTTCTACCGCTTTATCCGATCTTCCCTCAGGTCACGGGGAGCCTGTGCCTATCTCAGGCGTCTATGTGCATTAAGGCAGGATACACCCTGGATGGAATGCCAATCCATCGAAGGGCACACACACACACATTCACACACACTCACACACTAGGGACAATTTTCCAAGGTGCCAATCAACCTACCGTGCATGTTTTTGGACCGGGGGAGGAAACCGGAGAACCCGGAGAAAAAAACCCCCTGAGGCACAGGGGAGAACATGCACAAACTCCACACACACATGGCCGAGACGGGAATCGAACCCGGACCCTGGCGGTGTGAGGCGAACGTGCTAACCACTAAGCCACCGTGCCTCACTAGTTCATTTTCAGTCCATTTTTATTTAGTACTACTTTTGCCAGTTTTTTCAAGTCATTTCAGCAACCTTCTCCTTTATTTAACCAGAAGGGTACCAAGAATTATGCCTACGCCTGTAACCAAGAGGTGTATTGTTCTCTTCTGGAAAACAGAAAGACATTTGGAATGGAATGTTGCTGCAAAACGCTTAACCAGCAGATACCAAAGCAGATACACTTGCCTTCAATTTTGGCTAAATCACCAACAGTGTCACCAGCAAAATACCCCAAAACCATCACGCCATCAACATGTTTCACCGTCGGAAACACACATTCAGGAACCGTTTCTTGTATGCCGAACAAAAACAATCGGGCTCGTCAGAACAACAAATATTCCGTGTGTGACTTTCCCCAAGCAAGTCTCTTCTGATTAGTGTTCTTCCAAAACAATGGTTATTTGCCACAATTCGACCACAAAGGCTTTGCTCATGCAGTCGCCTATGAACAGTGAAATATATCTGCCACTCTGAGAAGTGTTTATGCAAGTTGGTTTCTGAGGCTGGAAATTCTAATAAACTTATCCTGCGCAGCAGAGATGGCTTTCCAGTCGTAATCCTTATGAGCGCCATTTTCATCAGAGCTTTTGATGGTTTTGGAGACCCATTTTTTCTCTTTCTCTTTATTTAACTGAGAGTTTTTTGTCACAATATGGATTTGGATAGTAGTTGTAGTAGCACTAATGGCATTATTGAGCGTTATTATATAGCATTATTCTACCCACCCGACCTCTACACAAGAGTAATGATGGTGTATAAAGCCATGTTACGATTACAGGAAATGTCACAAAGCAGATCTGTGATATAATCTGAGGAGAGAATGCCATGAGTTGCCAAGCTGTCAAAGAAAAAATATAGCATATTCTAGGATATTTAACACTTTCTCGTTACTACATAATTGCATAGACTTTCACAGCTTTGATGCCTAATGTGGAAATTAAATAAAGCATAAAGAAAAATCACTGAAGGATATGTGTCCAATCTTTGGACTTGTGTAATTGCCTTTCATTTAATTTTTGTTTTGTATTTCCAATTTGGGATTATATGTAATGAATATATAGTGAAGTTTATACGAAAGTCTGCAGGACTGGAAATGAGAATTAAATCTTTTTAAGGATTCTAACTCATTATTTTAGTATGTTTACTAAACAAGTAAGTGTTTAAAATAAGAAATGGTGTGAGAGGTACCTCTTCTGGAGACATTTGGTGGAGCTGGAGGCTGGGACATTGCGATGTGCTCCATCTTTACAATCACGAAAGCCAGAGGTAATGAGAGACAGTAAAGAAGAGCTTTTAGTCAATAGCATTCACTATATGTATCTATATATATATATATATATATATATATATATATATATATATATATATATATATATACACACACACACACACACACACATATATATATCATAACAATAATATTAATTATATTCTTGTTGTAAGTTTTTTAACAATACTGGGCATGTTAAGTATTGTGTAGTAAGTAAGAAGACGTTTTATCATGCTTAATTGTATGAGCCTGTTAATTATGATGAGCCTGTTGCCAAACTTCATATTATAAAACTTCATATTATTTAGACTAATTTATGGTTCTTTTTTTCTGCCAGATGGCAGAAATTGCATTGATTTTGTTGTACACATATACCGAAAAATGACATTTAGTACCTCACTGATGTGTAGGGAAACATGGAGCATATCGCAGCGTTGTATTTCCTAAACCAGGAACAGACACGGATATTAATTGGGTCATATAATGAAACATTTACTTAATACTGTCTGATTTTATTTCGGCGAAATGAAACTTATACCTTCATTGTCTTCAAATGACAAGTCGCTGCTTTAGGGGATAACCTAAAACACGTCCAATCCCTTGGCAGACTACGACTTGAATGAAGGACGAGAAGATTTACCCGTTTCCAATAGTAACGAGGGCAGTGACGTCACATGTCAAAAACGTAACCGTTAGCAAGAGGTTTCTATCTATACTGAAATGCAGAAATGTCGTGGGGAGTAGAGAATTATATTTACTATAATTCAATCATTGTTTGTGTACTTTTACTTTAAAATCTGTTCATTTAGGCGTGTTTTTGTACATCATTTACTGAATATAAACATAAATAAAGGGGAAAATGCCAGGTGAGGGAATCGCTCCACGGATGCTACTGCGCATGCACGGCGCCATAGACTCGTCGCAGATGCGAAACTTGTTTGTTTTGTGATTCTGCTGCCCGTACGAAGCACATGTAAACAAAATAAATGCTGTTATTTACGCACTTCGACGTTTTTCCACTGTACATATTTATAAGCATGTGTTGTTTTCCATGCAACTGCGCAATAGTAATGGAACCGCATTAAGCTTCAACTCACCAAACGTCAATGAAACTAGTTGTGTTTTGGAAAAGCCTGAGAAGAGCTATATTATTTATTATTATATAACACAATTTACGAGTTAATGAATAAGTGTTGTAGTAACAATGAATAAATTATGTAAATAATGAATGACGCGAGGTCATTTCAGTGATTGGAAGAAATGATTCACGAATAGAATCGGTGGAATCGGTTCCTAAGTTCAAATCACTGATTCAATGATCCCGTCGCTCTTTATGTCTGCGTCTGTAATCACTGTCGTGTAAAAATGATTTTTAATATTATAATAATCCAGACAGTGTTTGTCTGTGTATGAGAATTTCCAGTTGCTTTACTGCTTAGAGTATACATTATTTCAGTCGATTTAATAAACTGGTAATATTTTCTTATTTTATTGTCTCCTATGAAATAAATAATAATTGTTATGCTTCTTGATAATGACTTTTACATGTACCAAAGGATCAGGTAACTAGGGGAGCCCAGTCTCCTGTGGAGACTTTACCAGTATCAAGAAATACAGCTTAAACTACATAATAAAAACTGTTTATTTCAGTAAAAAAAAAAAAAAAAAAAAAAAAGAAAGAAAACAAGCAAAAAATATACAGTCAGTAAATCCCATTAGAAACAAGTCAGGGACTGTAGTGTTTTTTTTTTTTTGCTTGCTTTATTTACTACTGAAATAAACAGTTATCTTGTAATATGAAAAAAAATCAGTAAACAAATCCATGCATGGTTATTTGTTTGTTTTACTTGTAAACAGAATATAACTCGTTTTTGTTTTCTACCTATTGTTTTCTACCTGTTAAAAAATAAGTTGGTATATGAGTTCATGCAGTTTTACTGTGCACATGTTAACATGATGGATTAAAATGCTGGCTAGGCATAAATACCCCGTGTCAACCCACTTCAAGACAAAAAATACTAATAATTTGTAAAGGTAGTCCTTTAATTTGAAAACAACTAGCTTGACACATTTGAATAAAAGCAACTCTGAACATTAAATGATTTAAAAATGTCCCTTTGCTTAAGTGAATTCTAAAGAAGAGTGACTTTACTTAAGTAAAATGTTTTGAAGTAACAGCACCTTAAATTGAGCAGAATATTTTATTACTATTACTATTATTATTTTTTCCACCCTTGGGGAAAAAAAACTCAACTTTATACCATGATTCAAGATTTTATGCATAATTTGTTATTTTGGAAGATTAACTATATTTTAACATGTACAGATGATTTATCATTTGCCTATGTATTTTTACATGTACTATCTTCTATTTTATATACTTTACTATAATATTAACACTTAATATTATGAATATGCTTTTTTTATTTTATAGTAATTGGACCCACGGGGCACGGTGGCTTAGTGGTTAGCACGTTTGCCTCACACTGCCAGGATCCGGGTTCGATTCCCGTCTCGGCCATGTGTGTGTGGAGTTTCTGCATGTTCTCCCTGTGCCTCAGGGGGTTTTTTCTCCGGGTTCTCCGGTTTCCTCCCGGTCCAAAATTATGCACGGTAGGTTGATTGGCACCTTGGAAAATTGTCCCTAGAGTGTGAATGTGAGTGTGTGTGTGTGTGTGTGTGTGTGTGTGTGTGTGTGCCCTGCAATGGGTTGGCATTCCATCCAGGGTGTATCCTGCCTTAATGCCCATAGACGCCTGAGATATGCATAGACTCCCCGTGACCCGAGGGAAGATCGGATATAGCGGTAGAAGATGAATGAATGAATGAGTAATGGGACCCACAAGCCAGAAAGCAACTGGACAAATATTTTGATGACATTCATTCATTCATTCATTCATTCATCTTCTACCGCTTTATCCGATCTTCCCTCGGGTCACGGGGAGTCTGTGTCTATCTCAGGCGTCTATGGGCATTAAGGCAGGACACACCCTGGATGGAATGCCAACACATCGCAGGGCACACACACACACACACACACACACACATTAACACACACTCATACACTAGGGACAATTTTCCAAGGTGCCAATCAACCTACCGTGCATGTTTTTTGGACCGGGGGAGGAAACCGGAGAACCCGGAGAAAAAACCCCTGAGGCACGGGGAGAACATGCAAACTCCACACACACATGGCCGAGACGGGAATCGAACCCGGACCCTGGCGGTGTGAGGCGAACGTGCCACCAAACCACCGTGCCCCCTATTTTGATGACATATAAAACACAATTCTAAAATGGAGAAAACAATGGATTACATCATAAGAACAGTATAAACATGATAGTATTGGTTACCATGATAGTATTATTGATAGAAATATAATTACTGATAAGATCTAGACGACAAGGCACTCTCGCAGCTCAGACAAGTCGATGTGGCAGAGGAGATCACGTGAGACCCAGCAGATCTGGGGATCGGCATGACACACACTAGTCGGCGTTCATAACCAATCATAACCAGTGATAACCAGTGATATGGTTTGGTTTGGGCTTGTTTTGCTGGATTTGCATATTGGAACATGCAAATTCACCAGGAGGAACTTTATTAAAACAGTGTGGGTCAAGTACGGTGCCCGGTGGCTTAGTGGTTAGTACATTCGTCTCATACCTCCAGGATTGCGGGTTCAATTCCCACCTCTGCTGGCCATGTGTGTGTGTGGAGTTTGTATGTTCTCCCTATTTTTCTCCGGGTTCTCAGGTCCAAAAAACCTGCAGCGTAGGTTGATTGGCACCTTGGAAAAATAGTCCCTAGTGTAAGTGTGTGTGTGTGTGTGTGTGTGTGTGTGTGTGTGCCCTGCGATAGGTTGGCATTCCATACAGGCTGTATCCTGCATTGATGCCCGAAGATGCACAGTATCTCTCAAATGGCACTCTGATGATGCTTTAGGGGGTCTGTGACAGGATTACGATCGACTCCACCCCTTAGACTTTTATGACATTTTACATTATAGACGCATTTTATGTCAACGCCTCCGAGCAGCAGGATTTGCTCTAGGGGGTCTGTGAGCCACTGTACACGCCTCCGAAGCAGGATCAACAACACAATCAACAACAGACAATTATTAAGAATTCCATTGATGTTTACTGACCGAAAGGAAGCATACACAGATACCACACGTTTCTCTCAACATTGTCTATATTGTGTTTCATGCATACGTGATGAAGACCAAAGGCTGGAGATTGTTTTCGTCATTTTACCGAATAATTCACGACCTGCGTAGCTGAACCAGAGTGACATTTGCCAGACGCCCGAGGACACCCGCCCATGCCTTCTGCTGACTTTCTTGCCTCTTCTCGTAGACCTGGTAGGCAGAATAGATCATACCCAAGAGAAGGGTCTCAAAGTGACCCTGATTAAAAGGCTGCTCCTCCTCTTCTACCAGGACCAGCAGTTCTTCCATCGCTGGCACAGTTTTTGGAATATCATCATTTATGAGGCTTAAGAAAACGCGTCCCTGCTTCATCGATGCCATTTCTTGGTCTCGCATTCCAACGTTGTTGTCTTCGTCAATCGCGAGTCCTCTCAGTAAAAACTAGCATAAACAGAGTAATATCATTATAATGTTGTTTTTTTTTTTTTTTTTTTAATTTCAAAATTGTTTTCAATACATCTGAATCAACTTTCCCCCTGGGGTTTTGGGGAATCGGAATGAGCATTCGGTGCTTTATTAGATCACGTTCTAAGCAGTTGAGCCGTATGACGTTTGTGCCTATAAATCTAATGGATGTTGTAAAAATGACTGAAATGTAAAACACAATATAAAAACACACGGAGCACGATGCCCTATGCTGAAATATTGCCTTTCATTTTAATCCTAGTAAGATTTAACAGTGTTAAAATCCTACCTCATATACCAAGTTGGCATCATTGACGCTGGCGATTAAAGTTGTGCGTGTCGGAGGTTTTACTTGTGAAACAGCCAACGGATCTGCACACATGGTTTAATGATTAAATCTAAAGGAAACTAAAAAACATTAAAACAGAAACCTGCTATTTACTTATTCAGTGACGTTTGAAACATTTTGGGCGACAAAGTGGGACAATAGTGGTAGTAAAAATACCTTTTAACAAGCTTGTAATATTTAGAAGAGTTTGAAAGATACATTTAATTTTATTTAGACTTAATTACATAGAAAACCCTTGTTTAATAACTAAAGTGTATATAGACTAACAAGGATGCATTTAATAGAATAGTCTTTATTTGTCACCCATACATTACATTCATTCATTCATTCATCTTCTACCGCTATATCTGATCTTCCCTCGGGTCACGGGGAGTCTGTGCCTATCTCAGGCGTCTATGGGCATTAAGAATGGAATGCCAACCCATCGCATGGCACACACACACACACACATTCATACACTAGGGACAATTTTCCAAGGTGCCAATCAACCTCCCGTGCATGTTTTTGGACCGGGAGGAAACCGGAGAACCCGGAGAAAAAACCCCTTGAGGCACAGGGAGAACATTCAAACTCCACACACACATGGCCGAGACGGGAATCGAACCCGGATCCTGGTGGTGTGAGGCGACCGTGCTAACCACTACGCCACCATGCCCAATAAGTAAATTTAACTACATATTTTTCCTCAGTAACTGTAACCAATTACTTGTTACTCCCCAACACTGTATATAACATCAACATATAGATAGATCTAAGTATCAAAGTTTCCGCTGTACAACATACGACATTTTTTAATAAGTTACTTTTAAGTAATATGTTGAAATTCAGTACTGACACATGGCTGAGCCAATACTTGGCTGAATCACTGAGGAATGGAATGATATGAATGCAGAGTCAGGCTCTTGATTGTGCAGCTTCGTTCTGATTTTCAAAATAGGTTCATGCTGGATTGTATATATTATGCCAAAATCTGGTGCATAATCCAAGACGCCTCCTGCCATCAATTAGTAGATCATATCCAATTCAGCCTAGGTTTCATGCATTCTACTACTGACGAAAAAAAGGGTAAAAGTTGGAAATGAAAAGTAGTACCTGAACATGCCCTGAAAGCCACGAGATACACAAAAACCTGTGCCAATTTAATGAGCTGCATTTTTCCGGACATTGCTATGATATCTAAACATCTGCCTGGTAAAGCAGAGACAATGTTATTTAGGTCGAAAATCCTCCGGCGTGGCGAAGTGTCGCAGTTGCTTTATTTGCTCTCACATTGCTCCACCTGCGGAAAACTCGCGTATAAGCCAACTCTCAGTGGAAAATATCCTGTCTGCTTATCTTTGTGCAGTGTCTCGCACAAGTATTTAACCCCTCCACATTCCGCAGTGTGACAAGCGAGACGCAAAATGGACTTAAGTAAGATTATGACATGAAAATGAAGTACTATGCAAGGATTTTAGGCAGATGTGGAAACTGCTGTAAAGTAAAAAAAGAGGTTTTTAGTTTATTTTTAACACTTCATTCATTCATTCATTCATTCATTCATTCTACCGCTTTATCCTATCTTCCCTCCGGTCATGGGGACGCCTGTGCCTATCTCAGGTGTCTATGGGCATCAAGGCAGGATACACCCTGGATGGAATGCCAACCCATCACAGGGCACACACACACTCACATTCACACACTAAGGATAATTTTCCAAGGTGACAATCAACCTACCGTGCATGTATGTAGGACCTGGGGAAAACCGGAGAACCCGGGGGAAAAAAACCCTGAGGCACGGGGAGAACATGCAAACTCCACACAGACATGGCCGAGGCGGGAATTGAACCCTTTTCTCTATAGTTCTTGATGACATTGGCTGTGTGTTTGGGGTCATTGTCCTGCTGCCAAATATCATTGGGTCCAAACAAATAACTGCAATGTGGATAAGAAGAAGAAGAATAGACTATATTTGTCACATATACATTACAGCACAGTGACATTCTTTTCTTCGCATATCCCAGCTTGTTGTTGGAAGCTGGGGTCAGAGTGCAGGGTCAGCCATGATACGGCGCCCCCTGGAGCACAGAGGGTTAAAAGTCTTGCTCAAGGACAGTAGCTTGGTCATACTGGGACTCGACCCCTGATCTTCCGATCAACAGCCCAGCGCCTTAGACCTCTGAGCTACAAGAATCCGCATCTATTTCTCATCACACTATTAATCCGGACCAAACATGCATTAGTTATTCATTCATTCATCCATCTTCTCTCTCGAATCGCAGGGAGTCTGTGCCTGTCAGGCATCAGGACACTCCCTGTATGGAATGCCAACCCACACACACTCTGGACAATTTTCCAAGGTGCCAATCAACCTACAGTGCGTGTTTTTGGACTTGGAGGGGAAACTGGAGAACCCGGAGAAAAAACCCTAAGGCACAGGGAGAACATGCAACAGCACACACCCACACACACATGGCATAAGTGGGACTCGAACCCCCAACCCTGGAGGTGTTTGGCGAACATGCTAAGCGCTAAACCACCGCACCCCATGACGTACCATACATTAAAATGGATTTATTGAATAAACATACAGGGGGCACGGTGGCTTAGTGGTTAGCACGTTCACCTCACACCTCGAGGGTCCGGGTTCGATTCCCGTCTCAGCCATGTGTGTGTGGAGTTTGCATGTTCTCCCCATGCCTCAGGGGGTTTTTCTACAGGTTCTCCAGTTTCCTCCCGGTCCAAAAAGGTTGATTGGCACATTGGAAAATTGTCCCTAGTGTATGAATGTGTGTGTGATTGTGTGTGTGTGCCCTGCGATGGGTTGGGATTCCATCCAGGGTGCATCCTGCCTTAATGCCCATAGATGCCTGAGATAGGCACAGACTCCCCGTGACCCGAGGGAAGATCGGATATAGCGGTAGAAGATGAATGAATGAATGAATGAATAAACATCACAAAGATCAGAAAGAATATGCCCCAAAATATTCCCACAAGCCATGAGATATTTCACCACATCAACTTGATCAACTGTGAATGCCTTAAGCATAGGTAATGCATTTTTTTTTCACATATGAGGTAGGAATGAAACATTTTCCACTTTATTATTAAGAGGATTATTAAGTCTCTAGTGACATTTATCTGCCTCATTACTGGCCTTTACATGTTTATTGTATACACTGCTCTCACTGAGAGTGTTACTGTTTACATGGACATTTTGCACATCCACTTTTTATCACTGCTGCTCTACTTGTTCTTTTGCACACCAGCCAAACTGTGATACAACTGTTTACAATACTTTGCACTAGGTCGTTGTTGTGGTTTTTTTTTTTATTTATTTTATATTGTGTTAGTATGTATGCGTTTGTATGCGTTTGTATGTGTTTGTATGTGTTTGTATGCTCTGTCTCGTGTTGTCAACACAGTCCTATTCTGTCTTTGCGCTGTTTGCACCAGGTTGCACACGATGCACTTTATGTAGCTAGGACAAAAACTTAGTCTCGTCCTCAGCATTGTGTTCTTGTGTTTGTGTTATATGTTGTTTTGTGTAGCACCAGGGTCCTGGAGACTGTGTCTCCCTGGCTGGGATTCCAAACCACATGTTTTTAAATATACATTTAAATTTACAATATTTAGTTTTAAGGATGCATATATTAAAAGTGCATTTATACAAGAGTTTAATTAGTCTTATTCTCAACATGTAGTCGAAGTGTTGTTGTTGTTGTTGTTGTAATGACAGGCCTCCACCGCAGCGGGATAGCAGCGAGCTTTGGAAGGAAAAAACACACACCACACATGCGCGTTGACTGCCAGTGATCTCAACATGTAGCAAGCAAGATAATGGAGAAAGAAAACAGTCTTTATAGATCCCAATAGATTGCATATTCAGCACATTAATGATTGTTTCTTATCATTAACATTAATGATCAGTTACTCTTGTTTGAGGTTGTAGCGGATCAGGGACGAGAATGCCACAGTGATTAGTGATCAGAAGTCTAGGGGTTCAAGTCCCATCACCTCTAAGCTGCCTCCTGTTGGGCTTTGGGGAAACCCTCCTCTCACCCTGTGCTCTGTCTTGATATGATAAATATAACATTAAATATTTATATGGAGGAATGATGTGTATTTGGTCGACTGTGACAAGGAAACACTCCCTTAGTGGAATGAGAGGAAACCTAGAGAGGAACCGGGACTCAAAATGGAAACCCATCCTCATCTGGATGTGTCTAGTGTGATCTAGTGGCTGGGATTCCAAACCACATGTTTTTAAATATACAATATTTAGTTTTAAGGATGCATATATTAAAAGTGCATTCATACAAGAGTTTAATTAGTCTTATTCTCAACATGTAGTCGAAGTGTTGTTGTTGTTGTTGTTGTTGTTGTTGTTGTTGTTGTTGTTGTAATGACAGGCCTCCACCGCAGCGGGATAGCAGCGAGCTTTGGAAGGAAAAACACACACCACACATGCGCATTGACTGCCAGTGATCTCAACATGTAGCAAGCAAGATAATGGAGAAAGAAAACAGTCTTCAGCGGAGAAATGACTAGTTACAATTGAAACGTGGAAAACCTCGCAAGTACGTTATAATGTTTTACAAAAGCCCAGCTCGTCTTTTCCCTCCGTATTATTGAGTTTTTAGGGATTGAACGCAGACGAAGTGCAGCTAGCGTTAGCAATGGGAGCATTTTTTTTGCTAGCCAGTTCCTGATAGCTGGGCATCGAACATGCTGTGGTAGTAAACAAGAGAAATTCATTAAAGACGAGGCATTTATTTATTATTTGTATTTTAATATTTTCACTAGTTTGCTACGTTGGCTGTTCAGTTGAATCGAGTATAAAACAAGCTAGCGCAGAAAGTAAAGTTTACCTGGTGTGTGTTGTTGTTGTTGTTGTTGTGTTGTATTGTCAGGCGAAAATGTGTTTCATCACAGATAAGGATAATATTTCTGAAGAAGCACGTGGTTCAGGACCTGGAACGTCTTGGAGTTGCTTTTATAGATCCCAATAGATTGTATATTCAGGACATTAATTAATAATGATTAATGTTTCTTATCATTAATGTGTCAGTTACATTACATTATACATTTTGGCAGACGCCCTTATCCAGAGTGACTTACAACTGAGCAATTGAGGGTTAAGGGCCTTGCTCAAGGGCCCACTAGTGGCAGCTTGGTGGTGGTGGTGGTGGTGGTGGGGTTTGAACCTGCAATCTTCTGGTCCAGAGTCCAACACCTTAACCACTGAGCTACCACCCACCTCAGTTAATCTTGTTTGAGGTTGTAGAGGATCAGGGACGAGAATGCCACAGTGATTAGTGATCAGAAGTCTAGGGGTTCAAGTCCCATCACCTCTAAGCTGCCTCCTGTTGGGCTTTGGGGAAACCCTCCTCTCACCCTGTGCTCTGTCTTGATATGTTAAATACAACGTTAAACACTTATATGGAGGAATGATGTGTATTTGGTCGACTCCCTTAGTGGAAACCTTGAGAGGAACCCGGACTCAAAAGGGAAACCCATCCTCATCTGGTCGTTATGAACAGTGTGATTGTGTGTAGCGTGTGAACGATGTCCTTCTGCTGTTCTTGATCTTTGCAGATGTTCGGTACCGCCGTCTTCTCCCTCATTAGATGGTTCGCGATGGATGGAGGTCTTGTTTATTCCAGCATCACCTCACTCTTATATGGAGTGGAATAAAACTGTAGGAATTGGAGGGAACTCCTGAGGAAGCCTCGGCATGAGGGGAAAAGAGGAGCAGGGGAGAGCAATTAGCGTAGCTGCTGTTCATAGTAACAAGAAGATCAGATGTAATATAGCACAACTGATGCATTATGAAGTGTTGTAGGGTCTTGTCGAAAAGATAAGTCTTTGATCTACACAGAGTGTCTGAGCCCCGTCTGGAACACTGTCTGGAAGGCTATTCCAAAGTTTAGGTGCTCAATGTGAGCATGTCTTTAGTGGTCTTTCTTATTCTAGGAACTAAATGCACCTATATATCTATCTATCAATCCATCCATCCAGGGCTAAGCAGCACACCCCCAGATTCACATCATTTACCTGATTCACCTGATTATCATTTCTATTCATTCTTGTTTCATATTGACTGTCATTTATTTTGCAAAGTCGTTTATTCCTAATGGAGACAACGACAACAACAAAAACAAAATGTGATCTGTAATGTTTCTTCCAGACCAAACAGCTGGAGCTTACATCAGATGCAATGGAGTCGTGTGATGACGGAGGCCACAGCGTGGGCTCTTCCTCTATAGAGGAGAACTACTTCCAGGGGTACACATTTACAGATCGTTCACACTCCAGCCGAGTGGTCAAGAGCATTATGGACTTGTGCTTGGAGGACGGCTTGTTCGCCGACGTCACCATCACTGTGGAGGGCAAAGAGTTCAACCTGCATCGCCTGGTGCTTTCGGCCCAAAGCAGCTTCTTCAGGTCCATGTTCACCTCGAACCTGCGCGAGAGTCACGATCGCAACGTCGAGCTGAAAGACATCGGCGCGCCCGTGTTCCAGCTGCTGGTGGACTACATCTACCACGGCACCATCAAGCTGCAGGTGGACGACTTGCAGGACACCTACGAAATGGCGGACATGTACCAACTCACCGCCCTGTTTGAGGAGTGCTCCCGCTTCCTCTCACGAACCGTGGATGTTAAGAACTGCCTTCAGGTAAGGCAAATAAAACGGATGAAATAAAAGCAGTATCACTGTGCTTATTCGTGTGTCTCTTGCAGGTGATGTGGTTGGCAGACAGACACAGTGACCAGGAGCTCTATACAGCAGCGAAGCATTGCGCTAAGATTCATCTGGTACAGCTGCACCAGACAG
>JACRUU010000019.1:9353307-9370807 GCA_030449085.1 Kryptopterus vitreolus | reverse complement strand
ACACAGCAGCAGATTATATGCATATTAACGATGTGATGTGTTCAGTAAAGATGCTCATGAAGGGTAAACTAAGTCGTCATAAATCCTCCATACGATTAAGAATGCATCGCCTAGTCTGGTTTGTATTGGTTGCTGGTTTCTGTGGTAGGAAACGCTACCCTAAGCAATCAGGCTATATACATTATCTGTTTGAAAGTTACTGGGCCATCTGCCTATCACTGAATGTAAAGGAACTGCATTGACGTAACACTTTAAACGCATTCAATGTAATAAAGCACATTTCTACCCGGTCATTTTCAAAGCTTCTGTGAATTCACACATCACTTCCTGTAGACGCTGCTTATCTGGAAGTGCGGGTACACTCAATGGATTAACACTTCTAAAGGAGAGAGGTAGAGAAGTACTGGAAAAGAAATATACTGCAAGGGAAGAATAAAAAGGGTGTACAGAGCCAATGAAATGCAGTTAGCATCTAATCAGAAGTGCATCAGTGGCCTATTTACAATAAATAGCAGTATAAAGGAAATGTAAAATTTTTATTTATTTATATATATATATATATATATATATATATATATATATCAATTAATATTTAATTGCTTAGTAGCAGGTTCGCCTCACACCTCCAGGGTTGGGGTTCCATTCCTGTCTTGGTCATGTGTGTGTGGAGTTTGCATGTTCTCTCCGTGCCTCAGGGGGTTTTTTTCTCCAGGGTTCTCCGGTTTCCTCCCCCGGTCCAAAAACATGCATGGTAGGTTGATTGGCACCTTGGAAAAATTGTCCCTAGTGTATGAATGTGTGTGTGTTTGTGTCCTGTGATGGGTTGGCATTCCATCCAGGGTGTATCCTGCCTTAATGCCCATAGACGCCTGAGATAGACACAGACTCCCCGTGACCCGAGGGAAGATCGGATAAAGCGGTAGAAGATGAATGAATGAATGCACTATTGCTATGAGTGAACTTGTGATTAATTGCACATTTTCAATGTACCAGAAATGAATAAATAATACGTGTTTCTAATCTAACTGTAACAGATGTTATAATTACATACATTTCCCTCAAAGTCTCTCCCTTTTACAAAATTATTGATTATTTAATGAATAATTTTAAATAAATGATTCCTTTAACATTAATTTCTTGTTCATTTCAATGTTACTATGTTTATGGTTGTTTTAAATGTAAAATATGGGACGTGGCTCCTTTAAGAACTCTGTTCCGGTTGCTTTTCCATATAAACTGTTGATACGTTTAGGTTACACAGAAGCGCATTGCATTCACAAAAGAAAAATGCGCTTTATTCCGTAATACGGATTTTGGGAATGCGATGCGCTTCTGTAAGGTTCCATACACTAATATACGCTTCATTTGTTTTTTTGGTTTCATTCATTCCCCAACCCAACACGACACAGAATAAAGGAGCAGATCACTCACATAGTCATGCACACTGCGTTAATCACGAGTTAATAACATTAGTGCCGTTAAAGTCAAATTGCGTTAATGGCAAGTTCGTTTTGACAGCCCTTTTATTTTGTTTACTTGTTTGTTTGTTTTATTGTTTATTTATCGAAACATTCGTCTAGCCATCACAGTTATTAGGCAGCCAAGGATCACTGATGCACATGAGGAGAACCATGTGGTCCAAACAAGCTACTGACGTGTGAGCATTCAGGGCTGCTTTGTTAGCAAAAGGGGTGCTAACCCAATTTTAGGCAGGTGGTCGTAATAAGCAGTGTATTTTTCTTGCTATGTGAACGCTGCATCCATCCACCATCTCCTGTTGCAGAGGAAAGCACGTACGCTAAAAGTTCTTCGAGTGAATTACAGCAAACCTTATTCTTCCACACGCCCTTTCAGGCACTTCAGCATACTCGTTGGAAACCAGTAAGCAGTTTACACTTAGAGAGATGTGCCCTGAGAGACTCTCGGGTGAAGACTATTCATTCATTCATCTTCTAGCGCTTCATATCCTTTATCCGCTTTATCTTAAGAAAAATCCGATCCTCCCTCAGGTCACGGGGAGCCTGTGCCTATCTCAGGCGTCTATGGGCATTAAGGCAGGATACACCCTGGATGGAATGCCAACCCATCGCAGGGCACACATCGCAGGCAGGATCACACACACACATACACACTTCATACACTAGGGACAATTTTCCAAGGTGCCAATCAATCTACCGTGCATGTTTTTGGACCGGGGAGGAAACCGGAGAACCCGGAGAAAAACCCCCTGAGGCACGGAGAGAACATGCAAACTCCACACACACATGGCCGAGACGGGAATCGAACCCGGACCCTGGCGGTGTGAGGTGAACTTGCTAACCACTAAGCCACCGTGCCCCTTTGTGAAGACTATTACTCCTGCTGAAAATCCGTTCGACACTGTTTGACTTCATAGCGTGGGATTGCAGAAGAGTAACGACTCGTACGCATGCCATCTGGTTCACACACATGAGGATGGGTTCCTCTTTTGAGACTGGTGCCTCTCACCGTTTCTTCCTGATGTCTTTACAGGGACGTTTTTTGGGCCTCCGGCTTGTTCATGAGGAAAAGAAGAGCCTTTTATTTGTCACATATACATTACAGCACAGTGAAATTATTTTGCTTGTTTGGAAGCCGTGATACAGCGCCCCCTAGAGCACAGAGAGTTAAGGGCCTTTTTCAAGGACCCAAAAGTAGCAGGGGCTCAAACCCCCGACCTTCCGACCAGTAGCCCAGTGCCTTTACCACTATAGACCTCTGTATGTCTTCTGTGTTCATTGTTAAGAGCACAATATAACTTTAGGGTATAATTGATATCCTCTGACATAACACAGGCATTTCAGGATGGATTTTGTGATTCTAGTCGTGACTGGATGTTCAAAACTGTCTTCTGAAAGGAATATTGTGATTCGCTAAAAGCTGATCGTAAAATGATCGTAAAGGGCACCGTAGTAAATTCATTCAGATAATTTCATTCATCTTCTCTTCACCACTTTATATTATTTACTTTATCCGATCTTCTCTCGTCTCTCGGGTCGCGGGGAACCTGCACCAATCTCAGGGCATCAAGACAGGATAGACCCTGTATGGAATTCCAACCCATCACAGACACATTCACACACGAGGGACAATTTTTCCAAGGTTTGCCCACATCAACCTCCCACAGGACACTTTCCAAGTTTTTCCAAGGTGCCCATCAACCTCCCGCACACGGTTTTTGGACCGGGAGGAAACCGCAGAACCTGGAGATAAAAACCCCTAAAGCACCAGGAGAACATGCAAACTCCGCACACACATAGCGGAGACCGGAATCGAACCCACAACCCTGCAGGTGTCAGGAGAACATGCTAATTTCAAATCCACCGTGCCCCTCAGGTTAGATAATTGCTGATGATAATAAATAAAATAGGTATATAACGTGGGGGCTTAGTGGTTAGCATGTTCGCCTCACACCGCCAGGGTCCGGGTTCGAATCCCGTCTCGGCCATGTGTGTGTGGAGTTTGAATGTTCTCCCCGTGCCTCAGGAGGTTTTTCTCCGGGTTCTCCGGTTTCCCCCCCCCGGTCCAAAAACATGCACGGTAGTTTGATTGGCACCTTGGAAAATTGTCCCTAGTGTATGAATGTGTGTGTGTGTGTGTGTGTCCTGTGATGGGTTGGCATTCCATCCAGGGTGTATCCTGCCTTAATGCCCATAGACGCCTGAGATAGGCACAGACTCCACGTGACCCGAGGGAAGATCGGATATAGCGGTAGAAAATGAATGAATGAATGAATGAAGGTATATAATTTACATGAAACCAAATGAAACAATTCTCTCCTGTCTCCTAATGGATGAACATGCCTCAAATGCACGGACAGCATGTGGGTATGAAGTACTCTGCCACGCCCCCTTTTCTCGATTTAGGCATTTCCTGCTTTTCCTAGTTGCTGATCACATGACCTAGCTGACTCAGTAGAGGTGAGTCAAAGTCCCAATTAAGGACTTCTACGTCAAAATGACATAAACTGGCTGGTTGTATTAAGCTTTGAATGATCTCTGCCATTGCGTGGAGTTGTGTTGTTTAATACTATTCTTATTAATAGCCGTTCATATCCAATGGCAGGCAGCAAGTCTAGAAAAGAACACAGGATCCAATAAACGGTATAATTAGAAATCGTTTTAGAGATTGCGTAATTCAGCAAATCGAAATAAAATGTGTCCAAGTTTACAATACGCAAATGTTGAGCGATAACGAGGGCTGAAGTCCGTCCCTGAACATCAAACGCACATCCAGGGACTGTGTGATGATCACGGAGTGATTTGCAAAGTCCTGAGATGTTATCTTGGGAAAGTTGTGAATGGCAAGGTGTTAAAAAGGACCTATATGTATCCTCCAAGCAAGCTTTAAGGAAAGGGGGGGGGGGGGGAGGGGGGGTGGGTGGGGGGGTGGTGGGGGGTTTGGGAGGGTTGAATGTGATCATTTGATCATTCGATCCTACTGATGTGTCTCAAGAACCATTGATACTGTAACTCAAGACAAATACCATGTCAGACTTTGTGAACTATTCTAAGCATCAGTTGCTGACACCAGAGCAGGGGGCATGTCATGTGTGTGTGTGTGGGGTGGGGGTGGGGGTGGCACGTATGCGCTGCAGTAAGGCCCACCCACCCCCCCAGGAGCTCGACAGCCAGCGCAAGAAGTGTTTGACTTGCTCAGCTTTAATGTTGTGAAATTACTGTCTGTTTTTAGCCTCTCATTTGCAGAGCCCAAAATCGCGGGCGGTTATTTTCGAGGCTGTTTCAATAAAAGTTGTAATGATGTAATAAATAAATAATAAATAAATAAATAAATAAATAAATAAATAAATACATCTCCAGGTAAGGTTAAGGCTTGGGTTTCAAGGTTGGAGGCGAAGCATGTAGGCGTCTTTTGTGACCTTGGATCTTTTCAGAGGCTGAAGCCGGATTCCGGCAGGGACACATGGTCCAGACTGACAAGGCCATCTGCTACAGCGCCAGTCCAGGGGAGGGAGGGAGGAAAGAGGTGTGTATGTGTGTGTGTGTGTGTGTGTGTGTGGGGTGTGGAGGGAATAGATATTCTGGGAGAACATTGCCAGCACCTTGGAGTGGAACGTATGCGTCCAGTGTTTTCACTGGAGAAACCACGGCAAGCCCGATGAAGAGATCCAGGTCCGGTCCTCGCAGAGCAAGTGATATTCTTGTGGCCTCGTCAACTTTTCTGCTGGTGATGTGCGATCTTGGCGTTGGCGTTCATGCATGCAGTGGATCCACGTCCTTCCTCTTGCTCTGCACCTGAAGCTCAGCACGGTGGAATAAAGAGGCTGGCGGCTGGTGCAGAGGCCCGGAGTGGGCGGTCTATAATTTTTGTACGTTCCACCATCCCAACAATCACGCAGAGGGGATTTTATGCTTTCGGTTCTTCTGAAGGCCAGAAAGCCAGGTAACGGAATATTTTTATGAGGCACGTGTTGATAAAAATGGGCCAGGACCAAACAAAGCAGCAGATTGAAAAAGGCCTCAAGCTTTACCAGTCAAACGAGACGGAGAAAGCTCTGCATGTGTGGATGAAGGTTCTGGAGAAGACCACTGATCCTGGGGGAAAGTTCAGGGCTTTAGGGTGCCTGATCACAGCACATTCAGAGATGGGGAAATACAAAGAGATGCTAAAGGTAAGCTACACGCTTTTCATGTTTGTCAGTAAATTCATAGATCGTTGATGCAGATGCCTGTTTCTTTTTGTTTTAAATCGCTCGTTGCTAGTTTGCGACCAAAGTGACTTGTTATTTATTATTATGAGTAGTATTAGTTATTATTAACTTTATAACGTGGAACAGCCTGACCTTCATCCTATTCAGTGTATTCAGTTACCAAGTCTTCAGTTTAGTACAAAATTAGCCTTTAGTCAACGATCAGTTCTTATGTTTATCATAGTTTATCCTTTTCTGATATCGTTCTGATATAGTTGCAAATGAGAGAGAGAGAGAGAGAGGGAGAGAGAGAGAGATAGAGGTGTCCTCAACATTTAGCAAGATCCTTTAAAAGACACGAATAGCATCCTTGAGGAATTCCCAGGCTATATGCATGTGCAGCAGTGAAAACTACTAATAAGGCATTTTGCAAAACATATTTTATTAATGATAAATATTATTATTATTTATTACTTATTTCACACACACACACACACACACACAAACACACTTTGTGAAGTATTCTAAGCATCAGTTGCTGCATGTGTGTGTGCGTGTGTCTGGGGGTGTGTATATATAAGTATATATATATATATATATATATATATATATATATATATATATATATATATATATATATATATATATATATATATATATATACACACACACACACACACACACACACCACACACACACACACACACACACACACACACACACACACACACACACATATATATATATATATATATATGTGTATACATACATTCATATAGATAGATATAGATAGATAATTTTTTGATTCTGTGTGTAATATATATATATATATATATATATATATATATATATATATTTATAATATCATTTAGAATATATAACCCATAACCCTAGCTGTTCTCTGACACCATCATGCATTGTTTTGTTTTGTTTTTTGTTTTGGTTAAATTAGCAAGAGAGATTTGTCTTAAAAACCACATACTTTCTTGCACAAATTTAAGTTGCACCATGTTGTCATGTATCTAAAGTAAATCATGCGGTCGAGCCATTTTAAATTTGTGGCTTCCGAAGGTAACGAGAGCCTCATGATAAACGATCCCCAAGTCAAGATATCTTGTTGACATAAAGCCCTTTCCTTACTCACAGGAACATGCATTGCTAAGTTTAGCGTAGACTTCATTAGCACGCTAACGCTCTCAACCAACGTAAACAAAAGCGACAGACAGAGTAGCAGGGATTGTACTCATGCATTTGGGCATTGTCTATGTAATTTCTATGTAAAGTCCCTAGAGCTGTAGGAAGAAGTGTGTATGGGCTGATACTGAAAAAGAAATAACAAAGTAAGCTTTACATTTACAGCATTTTGGCAGATGCCCTTATCCAGAGCCACTTACAGCTGAGGGTTAAGGGCCTTGCTCAAGGGCCCGCTAGTGGCAGCTTTGTGGTGGTGGGATTTGAAAGGGCAATCTTCCGGTTCCGGAGGTCCAACACCTTACACCACTGAGCTCCCATCTGCCTTTAAATCTGTCTTAATGATGTGAAGTTAATTGAAGTACCGTATTAACGTGACTGCGGAATGCCGAGTGTGTAAAATGTTGTATTTATAATAAGTGTGTTATATAATAAGAGATCACAAAATTACAAAAATACGCCCACACAGCAAATAGGCAATATAGAATGCAAATCCATCCACTAAGGAATATGTAATACATCGTGTTAAAAGGTCTAACTGTCAGGAATATTCATTCATTCATTCATTCTACCGCTTTATCCGATCTTCCTCAGGTCACGGGGAGTCTGTGCCTATCTCAGGCATCTATGAGCATTAAGGCAGGATACACCCTGGATAGAATGCCATCCCATCGCAGGGCACACACACACACACACACACACACACACATTCATACACTAGGGACAATTTTCCAAGGTGCCAATCAACCTACTGTGCATGTTTTTGGACCGGGGGAGGAAACCGGAGAACCCGGAGAAAAAACCCCTGAGGCACGGGGAGAACATGCAAACTCCACACACACATTCCCGAGACGGGAATCGAACCCGGACCCTGGCGGTGTGAGGCGAACGTGATAACCACTAAGCCACTGTGCCCCCCGTCAGGAATATTGCCTCGTACAAATGTTTTATGAATTGAGTTTCTTTATTTAGTGTATAACACAGACTTCTGTGAGCAGTAGTGTTAAATATTTAATAATTAATGCATTTCCTCCTTATCCATTAACACACACATGTCAGTATGCCCTAGCTCAGATCGACACGGCGCGAGAGATGGAGGACCCGGACTACCTAACCGAAGGCTACCTGAACCTGGCCCGCAGCAACGAGAAGCTCTGCGACTATCAGAAGACCATTTCCTACTGCAAGACCTGCTTAAACATGCAAGGCACCACCGTGAGCCTGCAGCTCAACGGCCAAGTGTGTTTGAGCATGGGCAACGCCTTCCTGGGCTTAAGCGTCTTTTCAGAAAGCCTTGGAGAGTTACGAGAAGGCCCTCCGTTACGCGCACAACAACGACGACAAGATGCTGGAGTGCAGGGTGTGCTGTAGCCTGGGCAGCTTCTACATTCATTTAAAGGTACATGGACGAAAAGGTGCTGCCGCCGCCGCCGCCGAGAATCGTTCCATTATGTGCTTTTGAATTAGATGGATTATGGATTATTGCCTAGCATGATGTTTCCTTACATAAGCGTTAGGATGATGTTGCCCTCCCTAAACCAGGAACCTAAAATGCGGCTCTTTGCCTGCTTTATGCGGCGCATACGTTCATATCAAAATTTGTGTTTTTTTCAATGTGCGAGTAAGCACAGTGAGTACACCGATGGAAAACATGACGTCACTTTACGTCACTTTTTTATTTAATTTAAATTTTTTTATAAAGATGTCATTTCTATTCTATTTGTGTTTTTTTATATTCTACGTTTACCTTTTTTATTTACCTTTATTTCAAATGTCTGCACTCTTCCCTTTCTGTTATCTTTACATGCTGGGCCGGTCATCATTTGAAATTCGATTTGAAATATAGCGAAGCGCATGTAGAGCTTACTGTTCACCGACCGCCCCAACAATCAATGATGTGACGCGCTGCACCCCGCAACCCCCGCCCACCCCCACCCCTGTCAACAATCAACGACACGACGTGGTAACACAGTAAAACAAATGAAAGTGTGGCCCTTGGCTGTCTCCCCTGCCCTAAACACTCATTAGTGTAAAAAGGTTGGGTTCCAGTATTACGATATCACTACGCTGCTGATCACGGCACTGTAAGAATCCACCAACATGCAGTGTAACACAAGACAAGCCAAATACAGCCGTCCGGTCTCAATATAGACCTTTGTACTCACCTTGACACTGGAGATTTGTAGAGTTTAATCCCCCCAGATGCCCAGAACGGTCTGCTGTAATGAGTCTGTGATGCAATGGAATGAAGAGAATGTGCTCGTATGTCAAAGGCACTGAGTATAGAAAACTATAAAAATAGCCCATTTTATCATCCTAGCTTGATGTTTACGTGCCCAGTTTTGTTACTTATTCATTCATTCATTCACCAGAATGGATGATACACAGTATGCTCATGCGTACGTTTTGTTTGTTGTTGTTTTTTTTTTATCTTGTAGGATTACGAGAAGGCCCTGTTTTTTCCATGCAAAGCAGCTGAGCTTGTCAATGACTACGGGAAAGGCTGGAGTCTCAAGTACCGCGCCATGAGCCAGTACCACATGTCGGTAGCCTACAGAAAACTGGAGCGTCTGCCAGACGCTATGGAATGCTGCGAGGTAAGGGCTTGTGCCTAGTAAGAGCTCGTTTCATGCCGATCGTTGATTCGTCTTGCGCAAATCATCCAACAAGTGCGCTCAAACACGAGGCGAGAATAAAGTCCACTTTTAGATCCACTGTAGTTTACTGTGGTCAGATGTGGAAATTCTAGTAAATGAGCATTAAGTTATAAAAAATCTAATTTCAGCATGGAATAGTAACTTTGCATTGGAAAGCACTGTAAATCTAACACACTTTATATATATATATATATATATATATATATATATATATATATATATATATATATATATATATATATCAACGGTGAGGCAAATTTCCCAACTGTCATGAAATTTCGCAATCGCGTCGTCATAGATTCAGCTGTGCGCGAGCCAGTGTGTGTTTCTGTGTGTAGCTTACATCTGAGCCGGGTCCAACAACTGACAGGTGCAGCTGTTTGTGTGCTGTACACCAGACCACTCTACTTTACTACGGTGGATTATAAATATGCACAGGGCCCTGTACTACGTTAAAGCGCCGTTGTCATGAAGAGATCAGGCCTGACCTAACAAGCAGTGAGACATTACTCTTGGCCATGAATATATAACACTGCCATGATATCAGGGAGTGGTACATCCCTCTTTAAACATAAAGAGCAGGGTAACCTTAAAAAAAATGAAGTCAATGAAATGCTTTTTGCAGGAATCAATGAAGATAGCTATGCAGCATGGAGATCGTCCTCTACAAGCCATGTGTCTGCTGAATTTTGCAGATATTCATCGCTGCCGCAACGATGTCGATGTAAGCCACTTTTCAGTTCTCATAACACGTCCAGGTTTCTTCACTGCGCTCTTGGTGGATGTAGATTTGGAGAAAACGTATTGGGAGGGATTGTAGCTCATCGGTTTAAGGTGCTGGGCTACTGCGTAGAACAGGGATCACCAACCTTTTTGTAACTGAGAGCTACTACATGGACACCGAGTCATATAAAGGGCTACCAGTTTGAAATACTCCTCTGAAATAACAAATTTACCTTTAGTTATATATTATTATTATTATTATTATTAATGATACTCATTTATCTATGTAAATACACTTGACAGTGACTATCAACAACGAATTAACTACATTTTACATTATAGATGCATCTCACTGATGAGTTGTGCACTTTTTATAGCAAGCCTGAGAGCTACTCATGTGCTCCTTGGGGGCTACCTGGTGCCCACGGGCACCACGTTGGTGACCCCTGGCGTAGAAGGTCGGGGTTCAAGCCCCAAACTGCCACCCTTAACGCTTTGTGCTCCAGGGGGCGCCATAACATGGATGACCCCAACCTCCAAACAAGCTGGAATATGTGAAGAAAGAAATTTCCTTCATGGGTTCAATAAAGAATGAATAAAAATAAAGAAAACACACACACACACACACACACACACACACACACACACACACACACACACACATATATATATGTGTGTGTGTCATGCATTTTTATGCACTAAGTCACCTTTCCTATGCTGTTAGGCAAGTCCTCAACTCCATAAGGGAAGTGTGTTTCTGCACTGCGCTAACGACATAATAGTGCTTCTGCCTTCATGTTAGTTCATCCCGCGTTCTACGCTTCAAGAGTGCACCTTTCTTAAAGAACCAGTCACGTTAAACATTTCACGAGAGCACATTCTCTGCTTATGACACTGAATAAGAAATTCATGGATTTAGAAAAGTGTTTTATATATATATATATATATATATATATATATATATATATATATTATTTATTCATTCATTCATCTTCTACCGCTTTATCCGATCTTCACTCGGGTCACGGGGAGCCTGTGCCTATCTCAGGTGTCTATGGGCATTAAGGCAGGATACACCCTGGATGGAATGCCAACCCATCGCAGGGCACACACACACACACATTTCACACATTCACATTCATTCATTCATACACTAGGGACAATTTTTCCAAGGTGCCAATCAACCTACTGTGCATGTTTTTGGACCGGGAGAGGAAAAACCCGGAGAACTCGGAGAAAAACCCCCTGAGGCACGGGGAGAGAAGAACATGCAAACTCCACACACACACATGGCCGAGACGGGAATCGAACCCAGGACCCTGGCGGTGTGTGTGAGACGAACGTGCTAACCACTAAGCCACCGTGCCTCACTATATATATATATATATATATATATATATATATACACACACATCTCTGACATTTACAAAGCTGTTCATTCATTCATAAGCAGTTAGTACCTCGGCCTCATCCTAATCGGTGTCAGAACCTAAATCCGGAACACAGGCGACACACTGGGAATGTACATAATTCATACACACATTTCACACACTAATTCATACCTTGGGACTGTTTTAGCATTGCCAGGCTACTTAGCAGCATGTTGTTTGTAGGGGGGAGAAAACCGGAGAGCACAATGGAAAGCCACACAGACAGGAAGAGGACATGTGAAATTCCACACAGTCTGTAACCCAAGCTCTGGATTGAATCAGGGATCTTAGAGATTCATATTTATAGGCTGATGTTTACTTTTCGCAGAAAGCATTCCCTCGCTACGAGTCTTCAATGTGTATAATGACAGAGATCGGAAACCGCCTTGGACAAGCAGCTATCCATTTAGGAGTGGGAAAGTGTTGGCTACTTCAGAAGGATCTTGACAAGGTGATGCATTGTTTACAAATTCTACGTTTCAAATAAAACGTTAAAACTTCTACGTTTCAAATAAAACTTTAACAAATTTTACATTTAAAATAAAACTTTAACAAATTCTACATGGGGGAAAAGAAACAAGGGAACAAAGTTAAAATAAAACTAAAAATCTAACAAATTTAACAAATTCTACATTTAAAATTAAAACTAACAAATTAATTTAAATTAAAACAAATTCTACATTTAAAATTAAAACTACATTAAAATAAAACAAATTCTACATTTAAAATAAAACTTTAACAAATTCTACATTTAAAATAAAACTTTAACAAATTCTACATTTAAAATTAAAACTTTAACAAATTCTACATTTAAAACATTAAAATAAAACTTTAACAAATTCTACATTTAAAATAAAACTTTAACAAATTCTACATTTAAAATAAAACTTTAACAAATTCTACATTTAAAATAAAACTTTAACAAATTCTACATTTAAATTAAAACTTTAACAAATTCTACATTTAAAGCAAAACTTTAACAAATTTTACATTTAAAATAAAACATTAAAACTTCTACATTTAAAATCAAATTCTACATTTAAATTAAAACTTTAACAAATTCTAAAAAAATATTTACATTTAAAAAAACTTAAAAATTTTACTTTAAAATAAAACAAAAACTTCTACATTTAAAATCAAACTTTAAAACTTTAACAAATTCTACATTTAAAATAAAACTTAAAAAATTCTACATTTAAAACAAAAATTCTACATTTAAATTAAAACTTTAACAAATTCTACATTTAAATTAAAACTTTAACAAATTCTACATTTAAAATGAAAATCTACATTTAAAATGAAACTTTAACAAATTTTACGTTTCAAATAAAACGTTAAAACTTCTACATTTAAAATAAAACTTTAACAAATTCTACATTTAAAATGAAACTTACAAAATTCTACATTTAAAACAAAACTTTAAAAACGTACATTTAAAACAAAACTTAAAAACATTATACATTTAAACAAAACATTAAAAAAATATATTTACATTTAAAACAACACTTTAAAAATTATACATTTATAACAAAACGTAAAAAAATGTACATTTAAAATAAAACTTTTAAAAAAATCTACATTTGAAACACAACCTAAAAAATTCTACATTTAAAACAAACCAAAAAAATAAATAAAACTTAAAAATATACTTTAAAATCTACATTTGAAACAAAACTTATAAAAATTCTACGTTTAAAGCAAAAATAAAAGATTCTACATTTTAAAACAAAACTTAAAACAATTCAGCATTTAAAATAAGGCTTTATTAAATTCTACATTAACAACAAATCTTTATATTACTAATGAAACTATGTGGACTGTTATGATTTGTATCTAATGTGTATTTTTTCCAGGCGCTGGAGTCTTTCCAACGGGCATACGAACTCGCAGACGGAATAGGAAACAAGGTGCGAATCCTTTTTTTTTGCTACACCAATATTACACTATATTCATTCATTCATCTTCTACCGCTATATTCGATCTTCCCTCGGGTCACGGGGAGTCTGTGCCTATCTCAGGCGTCTATGGACATTAAGGCAGGATACACCCTGGATGGAATGCCAACCTATCGCAGGGCATATTACACTATATCAGGATCAGAATCTTTTCTTGGTTTTTGTTTACAACGCTGTGAAGTCAACACAGTTTATAACACACAAATGAATCCTAATATCCACATTTATTTCCCTTTTACATCCACAGCTTTCCTTGTTTACAGTAAAAAGTACTTTACATTGCTCTCTAGCAATGAGAGTCCATGTCCTTATTGTTTGCCCTACTTGTTTTTCCACAGATGTGTTCTCTAAAGGTACACTGCCTATTAGAGGGCATCTACCGTAGTAAAGAGCAGCAGGATGATCTCCGAGAGCAGGTGGTCAAGTTCCTGCAGTGTGTCGAAGAGCTGGAGCTCTACTGTGGCATGTGTGGCGAGTCCATCGGCGAGAGGAACCAGCAGCTCCAGGCTTTGCCTTGCTCTCACATCTTTCACCTCAAGTATGTGTTTCTGATCCCCTAAACAACGAACCACAGTATTCCAGCTGACATAAACGCATCATAAAGGTGTCATAGAAGATTAATAAGATTACCGAGTTGACGGAATGGCAGCTTGGTATTAATATTACTGATAACCACCATCATATATATATATTCATGTAGCATATATTTATAGCATACTTAATAGATCTTTTCACACACTTCATATGTCATAATGTCTCATGAAATAAGTATTACATTTGCTCTGAGCTCATAAGCGGAGAGTGTGTAAGGCTGGGGAAGGCTTGGACACAGACCACGGACTTGAGACACTTGAGACGCGTGAAATATTTTCACTCAAACCACTGCCTGCTGTTTCTTGTTGCTGATCCGGAGACACGCTGCTGCTCCAGGATCAGTATTTTCCATAGTAATTTAAAATGACGAGCGCAGCCGTCTCAAGATTACTTTTTTTAGTAAAAAAAAAAAAAGCGATAGAATAAATCCATTACCAAGGAAATAAAATAAGGGATGGGTTTTATTCATGTACAGTACCGTGCAAAGGTTTTAGGCAGGTGTGAAAAAAATGCTGTAAACAGAGAATAATTTCAGAAATATAAATAATGATTGTATATTTTTGTAAATTTGGCGTAGTGGTTAGCACGTTCGCCTCACACCGCCAGGGTCCGGGTTCGATTCCCGTCTCGGCCATGTGTGTGTGTGGAGTTTGCATGTTCTCCCCGTGCCTCAGGGGGTTTTTCTCCGGGTTCTCCGGTTTCCTCCCGGTGCAAAAACATGCACGGTAGGTTGATTGGCACCTTGGAAAATTGTCCCTAGTGTATAAATGTGTGTTAATGTGAGTGTGTGTGTGCCCTGTGATGGGTTGGCATTCCATCCAGGGCGTATCCTGCCTTATAGACGCCTGAGATAGGCACAGACTCCCTGTGACCCGAGGGAAGATCGGATAAAAGCGGTAGAAGATGAATGAATGAATGAATGGACCGGGGGGAAACCGGAGAACCCGGAGAAAACCCCCTGAGGCACGGGGAGAACATGCAAACTCCTCACACACACATGTTCGAGACGGGAATCGAACCCCGACCCTGGCGTTGTGAGGTGAACGTGCTAACCACTAAGCCACCGTGCCCCCCCCACACTTCCATTTTTTAACAAATTCTTTGTTTACAGCATTTTTCACACCTGCCTAAAACTTTTGCACAGTACTTTAAGTAAAAAAAAAAAAAAAAAACATAAAAATGTCTTTGCATTAACATAAGACGAAAATCGTTTTCAAACGTATCCGGACGCAACATAATCCATCGTTACACAATGTTTATGTGTTTGACATGATTTCATACGGATGTGGATTAAGCGTTTGTGTTTGTTGTTGATTGAACAGGTGCCTGCAGACGAACGGGACGCAGGGATGCCCAAAATGCCGCCGCTCGTCCATGAAGCCAGGTTTCGTATGACGCGGCTCGGAAGCGCTACTTCGGATGATCAGCGTGGCCTCGACTTGAGAAACAGACTGCAATGTTCTCGATCAGGAGACACAAAAACAGAACAAAGAGGGAGAGTGTGTGGTGTTAAATTCCACTCTCGTTCAGCCCATCTGGAATTCATCTCAGGACTGAAGTGGAAACAGTCGTTAAAAAGCGGAGCTCCAAGCGTCTGCAGAAAGAGCGGCGAGATGGACGCTAACTGAAAACCTGCGTGTGTGCGCCCTAGCGCGCTAACCGGAGGCAGCAACTCGGATACAGTTCTTAAACCGCTAATATATCACATATCATTTTTTATTTCTATGCCAGTGTACGTTAGCGAAATATGGCATGGATCCAAGGTTACAGGTAGAATTATGTGTCTTTAGGGCAGGCTGTGTTCAGCAACTCTAAACTAAATAAAAGGACGGTACATCTGTGTTACCTCTTCATACTTGAGTAACATTCGATGCTAATTGCTAGCATGCTGTATATAGCGTACATTTAAACTTAACATTTAAAATGAATGCACTGTATATACTTTGGACTACAGTAACTATTCACAGGCAGTACAGTGATGAGGAACGTGATCAAAAATCTAATGCAGCTAGCCGTGGTTCATAACATAGAGCATAAAGGCCCCACAAAATAGCTTTTGTTTTCGTTTGTTTATATACCGGAGATGACTACACCAAAATGCGTGGCGCTTTGTTCCGCCACAGTCCCGAGAATCTATTTTATACAGAGAGAGAGACGGCACAGATTCATAAAAGCCCACCATGAGTTCTTCTAAATAAATAAATAAATAAATAAATAAATATATATATATATATATATATATATATATATATATATATATATATATGTATGTAGGTAGGTAGGTAGGTAGGTAGGTAGGTAGGTAGGTAGGTAGGTAGGTAGGTAGGTAGATAGATAGATAGATAGATAGATAGATAGATAGATAGATAGATAGATAGATAGATAGATAGATAGATAGATAGATAGATAGATAGATAGATAGATAGATAGATAGATAGATAGGTGGATAGATAGATAGATAGATAGATAGATAGATAGATAGATAGATAGATAGATAGATAGATAGATAAAATCAGACCAAAGCATTTGGGCTGGTAAGATATTTCTCACCGCTGCATGTCCGCCTGTCCACCACTTTCATAGCGGCGTCACATCTTTAATCAATGTATATATATGCATGCATGGTTCATCAAATATATACTTGCCTTTGTTTAGAATTCGACGTGTATTACAGCGCAGTTAGGTTGCAGAGAGGTTCCCCATCGGGGTAGACGCAAAAAATAAATAAATAAATAAATAAATCTTAAGGAGTGAATTGTTATGACTAAATGGGAGCAATGTGAGACGCTGCTGCTCTTCTGTTCGTGTTCATTTTCTTACTTCTTGAATGTTATACCATGTGTTTTCAAAAGTAATAGAACTGTCCAAGTCACATGTAGCAATATCACATTCTGTCAACTCCCTGTACAAAACTACCTCTTACCGTATATATATAGGGCATGTTTTTCTTTTCTTTTCTTTTCATTTCTCCAGACACTAATTTAAGCTCCAGATATAACAACATATATGTTGAATGTTTGCGAATCCTACTACAGACATATCCAGTTGTTTTTTGTATAGTGAAAATCCAATAAACCTGTTTTTTTGTTTGTTTTTTTTTTGCTACAACTGAACAGACTCTTCCTTTTCCACGCCAACACGGTTATACATATTAATACAGACAGCCGGGTGAAAAAGTCTTTGCCCCCTTCCTGAATTCCTAATTATTATATTTTGCATGTTTGTTACACTAGAATGTTTAATTTTAGTCAACATATAACATGCAGAATGTTTTTTTTTTTT
>JACRUU010000019.1:9308307-9348307 GCA_030449085.1 Kryptopterus vitreolus | reverse complement strand
ACTAATCTCAGTCTGATTGCTTTTCTGATTAATCCAAAAGGTTTTCGTTCGAGGTGATGGGGACAGTGGTTAAGGCGTTGGGCTCAAATCCCAGCACAATCAAGCTGCCACTAGTGGGCCCTTGAGCAATTCATTCCTCTTCTACCGCTTTATCCGATCTTCCCTCGGGTCACGGGGAGTCTGTGTCCTATCTCAGGCGTCTATGGGCATTAAGGCAGGATACACCCTGGGAAACAGGGTATGGAATGCCAACCCCCATCGCAGGGCACACACACACACATACACTAGGGACAATTTTCCAAGGTGCCAATCAACCTACCGTGCATGTTTTTGGACCGGGGGAGGAAACCAGAGAACCCAAAGAAAAACCCCCTGAGGCAACGGGGAGAACATGCACAAACTCCACACACACATGGCCGAGACGGGAATCGAACCCGGACCCTGGCGGTGTGACGCGAACGTGCTAACCACTAAGCCACCGTGCCCCCAACCCGCTCAGTTAAAAAATTGCAAATAATATTGCGCAACAATGACTCTTTCTAGATAAACCTGTCAAAAGTTGGTGTATCAGGCAGGGAGTGTTAAAAGAAGTCCAAAATAGAAATCAGAGCAACAATAAGACCCAAACAAATCTGTAAGTGAGGGGGCACGGGTGGCTTAGTGGTTAGCACGTTCGCCTCACACCGCCAGGGTCCGGGTTCGATTCCCGTCTCGGCCATGTGTGTGTGGAGTTTGCATGTTCTCCCCGTGCCTCAGGGGGTTTTTCTCCGGGTTCTCCGGTTTCCTCCCGGTCCAAAAACATGCACGGTAGGTTGATTGGCACCTTGGAAAATTGTCCCTAGTGTATGAATGTGTGTGTGTGTGTGTGTGTGTGTGCCCTGCGATGGGTTGGCATTCCATCCAGTGTGTATCCTGCCTTAATGCCCATAGACGCCTGAGATAGGCACAGGCTCCCCGTGACCCGAGGGAAGATCAGATATAGCGGTAGAAGATGAATGAATGAATGAAAATCTGTAAGTTGCTCTGGATAAGAGGGTCTGACAAATGCCATTAAAGTAAACGCAAGGGTGAGGTCAACATGCCACTCACAGGATAAACGCCATACTGGTCTTCAATACGGAGTGTTTTTAATGCTACGACATCCCTATACAGCTTTGCACCTACCAATACTTTTGTCCATTTGGTGTACTGGATGGATGGATGGATGGATGGATGGATGAAAAAATAACTCACACGGTTAAATGTTCACTACTTATACCTTGTACCTTTTGTTATACCTTTGTTCTTTTTCATGGTCGGCCCTTTTTTGCCGTCTTCATGCTCGGTCTCCATTCTTTTGCTCCGAGTTTTTGCCTCTCGCTTTTCCTGCTCCCGGCGCATACGCTCCAAATGCAAGCTTTTGAAATCCACGGCAGGTTTCCTTGGTTGCCCGTTGGATTGGTTTTCTTCTCGTTCCTCTGGAGTGTGGATTTCTGTCCTCGCGCATTCCTCTCCCGGCCGCTCCTCTGGCTCGGCCGCTCGTTTGGACACGGTGATATGGCGCTGTTTTCCTGCTCCCTTGCTAACATGCATTAGCTGCAGCTCTTCACAGAGTTGGTGGACTAGCAAACGTTCATGTGAGTTCAAAGAGGAAGGAAACTGAAGCTCTGCCTCACTTTGGTTGTCGAGAAATGTAAGCAACTGCTGCCTCATCTCGCCTTTCTTCATCTCGGTCTCAACCGGATCGAACGCTTTGGGTTTTGGGAGCCCGGATTGTTGATTAGTGTCGAAATGGGCATTATCCTTTGAATGACCGTTTCCTTTGTCTCTGCCCTCGGAGACTTTATTGTGCTTGCTGTCAGCTTTCTTGCCTTGCTGGTTTCGTGCCTTTGTTTTGGCCGATGCCGCTTTGACGTTATTCTGTTCGTCTTTAACGCCGCGCTGGTAGTTTTCGGGCACGAGGTCCTCGAGGTACTCGAAGGCGGTGCGAACGTCCCCGTGCTCAGACATGTAGTCCACCAAGCTTTTGAGAAAATCGTGATTTCGGACAGTCTGAGAATCGCAGACCACTAAAAGATGGCGCCTGGCTCGCGTCACTGCCACGTTGAGCCTCCTGTCCTCCGCGAGAAATCCAACTTCTCCTGCGGAATCAAAGCAGAACAGTCAAATAAGGTGACGATCGTTTAGACGCCATGGATGTTGGTTTTTTTTGGGGGTTGTACATACACGTGCTGCATCACCTTTTCTATTAGATCGAACCAGCGATAGAAGCACAGCCTCCTTTTCTCTGCCTTGAAAGCCATCAACAGATTTGATCTCCAGGTCAGGGTACTCATTTGAGAGCTTCTGTCTTAGCAAATCCACCTGAAATATAAAATAATAGGTCGGTCAAATATTTAGGTCACACGATTGCCACAAGTTAACGGGTGATTAATTGCCCGTATTCAATGTACTATAAATTAATGCTTCTAATACTCTTAACTGTAACAGATGTTATAATTATTTACATTAGACTCACAATCCCTTACAACTTTGAGAATGTCTGATCTCAGAAACCAAGCAGAGTTGGGCCTGGGAATACCAGGTGCTGTAAGCTAAGAGGCACGGTGGCTTAGTGGTTAGCACGTTCGCCTCACACCGCCAGGGTGCGGGTTCGATTCCCGTCTCGGCCATGTGTGTGTGGAGTTTGTGCATGTTCTCCCCGTGCCTCAGGGGGTTTTTCTCCGGGTTCTCCGGTTTCCTCCCCGGTCCAAAAACATGCACGGTAGGTTGATTGGCGCGTTGGAAAATTGTCCCTAGTGTATGAATGTGTGTGTGTGTGTCCTGTGATGGGTTGGCATTCCATCCAGGGTGTATCCTGCCTTAATGCACATAGACGCCTGAGATAGACACAGACTCCCCGTGACCCGAGGGAAGATCGGATAAAGCGGTAGAAGATGAATGAATGAATGAATGAATACTAAAACACATAAACTGTTATGCATCTACTACTAAAATGAAAATAAATGATATACAGGCACAAGGTTGGGAGCGACTTGAAAATATTGCCTGCCGGAGAAAATAACGTTTACGCACGAGGGGTACAAAATAACATTTTTGCGGGAGCGGCCGGGAAAGGGACAGAACCTTGCGGGAGCGGGACGGAAAAATCCGGAATCTCTGTAAAGGGATTATCTACCTGTAGGTTATATGGTGCGATGACGGCAATGTCTTTGGCATGTACTCCCGCCTCAGTCAACGTTTTCACATGAAGTGCCACTATGTCAACCTCGCCTGTGGTTTTAAAAACAAACAAACAAACAAACAGGAATTTTTAGACCAAATATAAAACGTGACATGCGGCTGGGTTTGGAATAAAGTGAAGAAGTATAAAAATCAATCTTTACCCTGATTGCCTTTCGACTGCTCATCCGTGTCCTCCATTTCATTAAGACCACAACCGGCAGTGTCGACTAAAAGCAGAGGCATGCCGGTCTCCTCAACAGGAGCGACACCAATCAGGTCTCTGATTAATAAAACCATAAAAGTCCATTATCCCTTGGAAAAAAAACAAACAAACAAACAAATAATTGATTACAAACCTCAGTAAATGTTTCTCCACTGAAGGGTGTGCAGTCAGTTTCCCTTGGTACATCTGCTCCGAGGCCCACTGCATGATGGCGCTGTTCATACGGTACTGAGTGGTGAGCATTCGCACTACAGAGTCTCCGTATTTCTGAATCAGCCGCTCCATTAAACTCACAGACAGACCTTTAGCAGCTGCACTGTTTAACAGCGAGGAGAAATATCCTTACTAAATTGTCATTTCACCTTTTAATTGCACCAAAGAATAGGAATAACGGAACAAAATCCCTATAGAATACATTTACATAGTGAACCTTGTAGAATTTGCATTGCGCAAACGTTTCACTTTGAGCGACTTTATATATACGATGCTATTGAGGAGCGTATAAATTATGATGGCCCTAGAGGATCTCAAAATAAAATACCAGAAGGTAGGAAGCGTTTATTTGCATACTTCTGAGACTTAATTGTGGGCGGCAGCTGCTTGTAGTCTCCAGCCAGGATGCACTTGCGTGCTTTGAGCAGAGCAATCCAACAGCTGCTCTCCAGAGCCTGAGCGCATTCATCTATCACCACCAGGTCGAAGTGCTCGCTTGGCAAATACTTCAGTGGGCCGTCATCACTAGCTCCTGTATGCAAAAAAAAAAAAAAAAAAAACAAAAAAAAAAAACATATTACCTGAGAGCCTGAAAGGAAAACAATGTGGGACCGTATTCTGTATAATTGGTTGTGTGGAGATTTTAGTACAGGACTCATTCATTCATTCATCTTCTACCGCTTTATCCGATCTTCCCTCGGGTCACGGGGAGCCTGTGCCTATCTCAGGCGTCTATGAGCATTAAGGCAGGATACACCCTGGATGGAATGCCAACCCATCGCAGGGCACACACACACACACATTCACACACACATTCATACACTAGGGACAATTTTCCAAGGTGCCAATCAACCTACCGTGCATTTTTTTTGGACCGGGGAGGAAACCGGAGAACCCGGAGAAAAAAAACCCCTGAGGCACGGGGAGAACATGCACAAACTCCACACACACATGGCCAAGACGGGAATCGAACCCGGACCCTGGCGGTGTGAGGCGAACGTGCTAACCACTAAGCCACCGTGCCCCTTTAGTACAGGACTAATTATCATTATTATTACTATTATTATTATTACTCACCAGTGTTGGTTGCCAGAATAACACTGGCCCTTTTCAGGATTTGGGTGATGGCCATCTCTTCCCTGGACTTCAGTTCCTTTCTGAGATCTCCGATTTCTCGCCTTAGGCTGCTTTTCTGTCCTTTGTCACGCACTTTCTTCATCTGACTCTATGGCCAGTTAAACGGGTTCCACATACGTTAATAATCATTCGTTTAAAAAAAAACAAAAACAAAACGTAATCAGTGTTGGGAAGGATACTTTGGAAATGTAATCGATTATAGATTATAAATGACCCTACTCAAAATGTAATACGTAGTGTAACTTTTCAATTATGTTATAAAAGTAACGGATTACACTCGATTACTTTTTGATTACTTTCATTCGTCCACTAGGTGGTGCTTTAAGTTAACATTACTAACATTCCTATGTAATATAATATAATAGGGAGGGGGTGTAGCTCAGTGGTCTAAGGCCGCTGGGCTGCTGATCAGAAGATCCATGTTCAAGCCCCGGTATGGCCAAACTGCCGCCCTTGGGTCCTTGAGCAAGACCCATTAAAACCCTCTGTGCACCATACCCATACAGGTATTTTTAACATTTTCAAAAGTAACTTAATGTAATTTAATTAAACGTTTTTTCTCAGTAACTGTAACGTATTACTGTTACTTTTATATTGCAATTAAATTATGTAACGACGTTACATGTAACCAGTTACTCCCCAACACTTCAGATAGCAGTACCTGAAAGTTGTGAAAGCGACGTTAAAAGACGAATGAGGAAACTTACAAAGGCTTTATCCATGTCTTTCCGGACGTCTGCAATGATGTTGGTGTTGTCGCTCTGTGCAAGCACGGCATCAAGGGAATGTTTCTGGATCGACTCTAGCAGGCGCGCTGGATGTCCCAGGCGCAGCACTTTAGCCTTGCACTTAGCCAGGCGCTCCACCAAATTATCCACTGCTACGTTAGACGGAGCACAGCACAAAACCTGCAGGGATTTTTAGCGCTGGATCATTAAGGAGTGACTGAACCACAAGCAGAGCTTGGGAAATGTTCTTTAGAGAGTTTCCGCATGGTGTTATGTAAACGAATTAGAGTAAACGTGGGATTTCCAACAGTATACAACTAGTCAGCCTGCATCAATACACTCATTCATCTTCTACCGCTTTATCCGACTTCCTTCGCAGGTCGCGGGGAACTTGTGCCTATCTCAGGCGTCTTCGGGCATCAAGGCAGGGTACACCCTGTATGGAATGCCAATCCATCACACACACACACACACACACACACACACACACACTCACATTCACACACTAAGGACAATTTTTCAATGGTTCCAATCAACCTACCGTGCATGTATTTGGACCGGGGAAAACAGAGAAAAGCCACCTGAGGCACGGGGAAAACATACACACACACACACACACACACACACACACACACACACACACATGCCAAAGACGGGAATCGAACCCCCAACCCTGAAGGTGTGAGGCGAACGTGCTAACCTCAAACCTGAATCAGTTCTTTTGATAATTATAATAATAATAATTATAAAAACAACAATAAAAACAATAATATGCTCAGGTGGTGGGGCACGGTGGGTTAGTGGTTAGCACGTTCGCCTCACACCGCCAGGATCCGGGTTCGATTCCCGTCTCGGTCATGTGTGTGTGGAGTTTGCATGTTCTCCCCGTGTCTCAGGGGGTTTTTCTCCGGGTTCTCCGGTTTCCTCCCCCGGTCCAAAAACATGCACGGTAGGTTGATTGGCACCTTGGAAAATTGTCCCTAGTGTATGAATGTGTGTGTGTGTGTGTGCCCTGCGATGGGTTGGCATTCCATCCAGGGTGTATCCTGCCTTAATGCCCTTAATGCCCTTAATGCCTGAGATAGGCACAGGCTCCCCGTGACCCGAGGGAAGATCGGATAAAGCGGTAGAAAATGAATGAATGAATATGCTCAGGTGGGAAAAAGGTGGCGAGAAAAGTCGGATAAAGTGGTAGAAGATGAATGGATGAATGAATATTGTGCTATTGGTTCAGTAATTACTGTTTGAAACAGCATAGATAATATTGATGGGTGAAGATCAAATGGTGCCAGGATAAGAAAAAAATAATAGATTTCTGATCCAGATCACAATTCAGGTCCTGATATTCATTTGTATTTAGGATTGATGTGCTTAAAAATAAATAAATAAGCCAATAAATAAATTTTATAAATTAACCTTTACACCGTGGGGCACGGTGGCATAGTGGTTAGCACGTTCGCCTCACACCGCCAGGATCCGGGTTCGATTCCCGTCTCGGTCATGTGTGTATGAATGAATGAACCTTTACACCCTGTTTATGCATTTTTCCCTTTCTTCCAATGACATAATTCATTCATTCATCTTCTACCGCTATATACAATCTTCCCTCGGGTCACGGGAGCCTGTGGCCTATCTCAGGCGTCTATGGGCATTAAGGCAGGATACACCCTGGATGGAATGCCAAACCCATCGCAGGGCACACACACACATCACAATCACACACACATTCATACACTAGGGACAATTTTCCAAGGTGCCAATCAACCTACCGTGCATGTTTTTGGACCGGGGGAGGAAACCGGAGAACCCGTAGAAAAACCCCCTGAGGCACGGGGAGAACATGCACAAACTCCACACACACATGGCACATGGCCGAGACGGGAATCGAACCCGGACCCTGGCGGTGTCAGGCGAACGGGCCTCCTTCATTCGTTTCATATAGAACTGAAATATAGAGCACATATAGGACATATAGCACATATAGTCACCTTTCTTAAATTAATGTTCCTTTCTTTGTAGACAAATGTCCAAAATGAATGGACTATTCAAAAGACACAAAAGTGTATATTTCCTATATATATATATATATATATATATATATATATATATTATATATATAATATATATATATATATATAGATATATATATAGATATATATATATATATATATATGATACTATATGAGCGCCCCCTGCTGGCCACACTAACACCTCTTCCAGCAGCAACCTAGTATTTCCAGGAGGGAATGAGAAGAGGACAAACTCCACACACATGGCCGAGACGGGAATCGAACCCAGGGCCTGGCAGTGTGAGGCGAACGTGCTAACCACTAAACCACCGTGCCCCCCCTTCCAATGGCATAATTGTTAAACAAAATGAATATAAGGTTTTTTTTTTTTTAGTATATATTATTTGTACCTTTTGGCCTTGTTTTACAGCTTGTAGTATAACTTCAACCACGGTGGTGGTTTTCCCCGTCCCTGGTGGTCCATGTATGATAGCGACATCTTTCTGAGACAGTGCAAAGGCCACAGCTTCTTTCTGAGACTTGTCTAATCCATTATTGATCCATTCGAAAGCATCTGAGCAAAGACAAATAAAGAAATGTGGTTTTTGCATACATTCGGATAGCCTTCAAAAAGTCTTGTCAGGTCTTACTCTGCTGAGACAACGTTCCAGGCTCAGAGTAACCAAAAAGCACACTGATTAGCTGGGCAGCAGGACCAGTTCTGTACCCGTTCAAGGAGTTTAAAGCGCTGCAAAATAAAACAGAGGAATTAACTATCAAGATGTGGTACATGTTAATGGTTGACAGAAAGCACCAATGAAAAGAAAAAATCCTCCTCACCGAGTCAATCTTTTGTAAGTTACATCATTCGCGAGCTTCATAATATTGTACAGTCCATCATTTTCCACGTTGAGTCCGTCATGCATTTCATCAAATGCAACCGTTATAGATGCCTGTGTCACACGGGTCACCACGCCTGAGCAAAGCTGATTAGGCTGTGTGCATCCTTCTGATTCATAAAGACCCACAATGTCACCTGGAACAAACACAAACAAATCAGCCAGAAAACCTCGTTCTCTATCGCAACCTTCAGCATTTAGTTGGATTACAGGCATTTAAATGAAATAGTGTGTGTGGAGTTTGTATGTTCTCCCCGTGCCTCAGGGGGTTTTCTCCTGGTTCTTCGTCCCCCCGCACGGTAGGTTGATTGGAAAAATGGTCCCTAGTGTGTGAATAAGAGTGTATGCGCGCACGCCTGCGACGGGTTGGCATTCCATACAGGGTGTATCCTGCCTTGATTCCCAAAGATGTCCGAGATAGACACAGACTCCCCGAGGAAAGATCGAATAACGCGGTAGAAGATGAATGAATGAATGGACATTTTCATACTTATATGCAATAGAGGGATGAACTAAAGAATATTAGTCTAGGTACTAGTGTGAAATACAGAATTAGCATTATTGTTTCACCATCATTCTATGATGTGTGTGTATATATATATTATATATATATATATATATATATATATATATATATATATATATATATATATATATATTCATTCATTCATTCATTCATCTTCTAAAAAAATTCTACCGCTTTATTCCGATCTTCCCTCGGGTCACGGGGAGTCTGTGTCTATCTCAGGCGTCTATGGGCATTAAGGCATGGATACACTCCTGGATGGAATGCCAACCCATCGCAGGACACACACTCACAACACACACACACACATTCACACACTAGGGACAATTTTCCAAGGTGACAAGGTTAGTGTGGCCAGCAGATATACATCATATATAGATGAAACTAATGAAATATACACTTTTGAGTCTTTTGAATAGTCCATTCATTTTGGACATTAGTCTACATAGAAAGGAACATTAATTTAAGAAAGGTGAGTATACGTGCTATATGTCCTATATGTCCTCTATATTTCAGTTCTATATGAAACGAATGAAGGAGGCACGTTCGCCTCACACCGCCAGGGTCTGGGTTCGATTCCCGTCTCGGCCATGTGTGTGTGGAGTTTGCATGTTCTCCCCGTGCCTCAGGGGGGTTTTCTCCGGGTTCTCCGGTTCTCCTTTCCCCCGGTCCAAAAACATGCACGGTAGGTTGATTGGCAAACCTTGGAAAAATTGTCCCTAGTGTATGAATGTGTGGTGTGTGTGTGTGTGTGTGTGTGTGCCCTGCGATGGGTTGGCATTCCATCCAGGGTGTATCCTGCCTTAATGCCCATAGACGCCTGAGATAGGCACAGACTCCCCGTGACCCGAGGGAAGATCGGATAAAGCGGTAGAAAATGAATGAATGAATGAAACGTATGTCGACAGTTTTCACGAAATGCGCCCGTCTATTTCAGATCAAATCACTTTGCCATGGGTTGTCTCACCTGGTCCGAAACCATGACTGGGAAGGATTGAAGGACCAACACTTTTCCGGGGCTCAAACGAAACCAGAAGTCTGCCGTGCATTCCTGTCCTCTGACTCCCAACGTGAAGTTTCAGCAAGCATACTCCTTTCTGTTGCAGATTTTTCAGTGATAGATGCTTTTGCCATTCCCTGTTATCAAACCATTACAAATACAATGAACATCAAAACTTGATCGAGGGGGGGATCCATATCACATCAAGCCTGTAGAAGAGCACTTAATCCTTGATTACCTTGTTTCTTCTATCTCAGCCCCTCTCTCTTCTTGCAAGAGATCCAGTGTCTTGGAAACGAAACTTTCAACCTCCATTTCAGAGTCCTTGACAAAGGGAAATCACGATGGCATGATCACATCCAAATGAATGCATTCACAACAGCTGGAAATAACATCTGCACCATTTCCTTTGATAAGTAGATCATCAAGATAATCACAATGCAAAGTTAAAAGTCATCGGAAAACAAATAGAAAGAAACCTATATATATATTCATTCATTCATTTCATCTTCTACCGCTTTATCCGATCTTCCCTCGGGTCACGGGGAGTCTGTGGCCTATCTCAGGCGTCTATAGGCAATAAGGCAGGATACACCCTGGATGGAATGCCAACCCACCACAGGACACACACACACACACGGGACAATTTTCCAAGGTGCCAATCAACCTATCGTGCATGTTTTTGGACCGGGGGGAAACCGGAGAACCCGGAGAAAAACCCACTGAGGCACGGGGATAACATGCAAACTCACACACACACACACACACACACACACACATGGCCGAGACGGGAATCGAACCCGTATCCTGGTGGTGTGGGGCGAGGTGATGTATGTATGTATGTATGTATGTATGTATGTATGTATGTATGTATGTATATATATATATATATATATATATATATATATATATATATATATATATATATATATATAGCACGTTCGCCTCACACCACCAGGATACGGGTTCGATTCCCGTCTCGGCCATGTGTGTGTGGAGTTTATATATATATATATATATATATATATATATATATATATATATATATATATATATATATATATATATATATATATATTGCGGGTTAGAAGATATATTTAGAATACGGCGGAAAATAACACACACATATAAAAAATAACAAATAAATATATATATAAATAACGAGTATAATTATTTATATGAGAACATAAACATACTGTACCGATTCCTGCATGCGACACAACAACAGTCAATTTCGTTAATAGGAGTAATAATCGATTCCGGAAAGATTACGATTGTCGATTAATATCAGCAAACAGGGAGAAACAACATCGTTTTGACCCAAACGTCTTTTTTTTTTGGCCCTTAATACATTTTAATTCTAATAAAATATACTTTGTCACTTTATGTAATGGGAATATTATACGGCGAAAATAATAATGTGTCAACATTGCTTGTAATTAGTTTCATTTATATTATTTTATGTAATATTATCCGTTTTACTTCTCTAACTTATTTTTAATTAACATTTTACTGTTGTTGTTGTTGTTGTTGTTTTAAAAGACCACTCATATGTACTAATATGTATTTTATTTTGGACAACTGAATCGACTTTACCTTTTCTGGAATCGAACCGTCACGTCTGTTCCCAGTTTAACACACGCCGGGTTTTAGCGAATTTCAGACCTCCCGAAACACCTTTATATTTCGAGTATTAATTTGATTTTAATGTAGATTCTAAAAATTGTATCGCAGCTGTACAAGTTCATTCACGCTTTTAAATGCTAGAGAACGGCAACGTTTCTTTGTCGATACGGTTTTTTTTTCCAAGTGGAACTGTAATTCCAGTAGATGTTTCTCTTTTGTAGAGGGGACTCATTTAGATGGTACACCGGTCATCATGTGTGTCTGAAAAATGTCAACCCCGGTGTCGGAATGACGCGTCTGTTCACACACAGTCAACATTCACTGTCACGCAAAACGTGTTTACACACAGACAATGGCGCGAGTTGTGAAAGTGTTACGGACGTTACGAAACCACTGGAAAAAATCGACTTTTGCTGTGTGTGTTCTGTCTTATGGGGGACACTGGTTATACGGGAAGCACTGGTTAGTATCTCATTAATCCTGATTATACAACTCTTTATTATCATGCACATAAATATACACACTATTTCACTATTTCACTATTATATATATATATATATATATATATATATATATATACTAAAGGGGCACGGTGGTTTAGTGGTTAGCACGTTCGAGGGTCCGGGTTCGAGTTCCCGTCTCGGCCATGTGTGTGTGGAGTTTGGTGCATGTTCTCCCCCGTACCTCAGGGGGTTTTTCTCCGGTTTTCCGGTTTCCTCCCCCGGTCCAAAAACATGCACGGTAGGTTGATTGGCACCTTGGAAAATTGTCCCTAGTGTATGAATGTGTGTGTGTGTATGAATGTGTGTGTGTGTGTGAATGTGTGCGTGAATGTGTGTGTGTGTGTGTCCTGCGATGGGTTGACATTCCATCCAGGGTGTATCCTGCCTTAATGCCCATAGACGCCCGAGATAGGCACAGACTCCCCGTGACCCGAGGAAGATCGGATAAAGCGGTAGAAGAAATGAATGAATGAATGAATGAATAATATAAAGGGGGCACGGTGGTTTAGTGGTTAGCACGTTCGAGGGTCCGGTTTCGATTCCCGTCTCGGCCATGTGTGTGTGGAGTTTGTGCATGTTCTCTCCTCCCCGTGCCTCAGGGGTTTTTTTCTCCGGGTTCTCCGGTTTCCCCTCCTCCCCCGGTCCAAAAACATGCATGGTAGGTTTGATTGGCACCTTGGAAAATTGTCCATAGTGTGTGAATGTGTGTGTGTGTGTGTGTGTGTCCTGTGATGGGTTGGCATTCCATCCAGGGTGTATCCTGCCTTAATGCCCATAGACTCCTGAGATAGACACAGACTCCCCGTGACCCGAGGGAAAGATCGGATATATAGCGGTAGAAAATGAATATGAATATATATGTGTGTGTGTGTGTGTGTGTTGTGGTGTGTGTGTGTGTGTGTATATACGCATATGTTTTAGGCAGGTGTGGAAAAATGCTGTAAACAAAGAATGCTGTTAATGAAGTGTTAATTATTTACTTTCATCAGTGAACTAGACGCAGTGAATGAAGAGAAATGGAAATCAGATCAATATTTGGTGTGAACACATTTTGCCTTTAAAACAGCAGTAACACTTCTAGGTACACTTACACACAGTGTTTATGAAGGAACTCGGCTGTTCCGTGTTGGAGAAGTAACACACAGATCTTCTGTGGATGTCCGACGTTCTCACATCCTTCTGTCTCTTCATGTGTGTGTGTGTGTGTGTGTGTGTGTGTGTGTTTGCGGGGGGGGGGGGGGGGGGGTGGGGGGGGGGGGGGGGGGGGGGGGGGGGGGGCGGGGGGGGGGGGGGGGTGCCGTCACTTCCACTACTTCTAATTCTTCAAAAGGTACTCACACCAAATATTGATTTGATTTAGATTTTTCTTTTGTTCGCTTCATATTGCATTTTGTAAATTGACAAAAATAAACAATCATTATTTATATTTCTGAAAGCATTCTTTGTTTACAGCATTTTTGTATATGTGTATATATATGTATGTATGTGTATGTATATATATATATATATATATATATATATTATATATATATATATATATATATATATTCGCTCACACAAAATGTATGTGTATAGATTAAATAAGTGGATATGAAATTGCAGTGGTTTCGGATCTGATGTGGTGTAAAACATCTGAAGGCATTTTTTTAAAGGATAAAATCCCTTTGCATAGTCAAAGGTGCTTGAAAATATGCAATATCTGTCCCCCACAGTGAAAGTGCACTGCGCAGAGAGGCATGCCTAGAGGCGAAGGTAAGAAATCAGAGATTTTGACATTCAGTATGGGTACTTAATGCAGCAAAAGTTTTACTCATATAATGCATATTATAGAATATTCATTCATTTATTTTCAGTAACAACTTTAACACTGTCAGGGTGGATGTGGATTAAAAAGACAAGGGAAATGGGGATACACCCTGGATTATAATCCTCATAGGCTCTTCACCCAATTTAGATTCAACACTAAATCGGGACATGGGAGGAAACCCAAGTGAACGCACTGAGAACGAATGAAATCCGAACCAAAGGGTGGAATTTGTACAGTTTCATACTTTACCACTCCTAACTATAGTTTAGTAATAACAGTGATGATGTAGTGTTACAATAGATATTACAAAAGAGCAGCATGGATCGATGCAGATTTGGGAAGTGGTAGCCCACTGGTTAAGGCATTGGCATCTGGACCAGATCATCACAGGTTCAAATCCCACCACCAAACTACCACTAGTGGGCCCTTAACCCTCAGTTGCTCAGTTTTAAGTCGCTCTGGATAAGGGCGTCTGCCAAATACAAACAAAATGTAAATTGGTTTTGCACAAACAGGAATTTGGTCGGAAAATGATTGGACCCCAGGAGTCGCTGCAGAAAGCCACAGTGGTCCTGAATCCTGCAGCATGCAAAGGGTAAGCATTTTCATTATTCACCATACTTTGGAACATGGATCTTACATATGTGTGTATGTATACATACACACACACACACACACATATATGAAATGTAATGAAATCCTTATGCACATTTGTCCACAGAAAGGCCAACAGTCTGTTTGAAAAGAATGCAGCCCCAATTTTACATCTCGCTGGCTTTGAAGTTAAAGTTATAAAGGTACCATTGCAGATTACTGTGTTGTGTTTTATAGTTTTTACACTGTTTATCTCCAAGTAAGACCATCATCTATATGTCTATAGACAGATTATGAAGGGCAAGCCAAAAAGCTAATGGATCTGATGGAGCAGACGGACATGCTGATCGTTGCTGGGGGCGATGGGACCCTGCAAGAGGTAAAGCATTTTGGTGTGTCTGGAAACATTGTGCTTGTATAAGGGGGAACGGTGGCTTAGTGGTTAGCACGTTCGCCTCACACCGCCAGGGTCCGGGTTCCAATCCCGTCTCGGCCATGTGTGTTTGCATGTTCTCCCCGTGCCTCGGGGGTCTTTCTCCGGGTTCTCCAGTTTCCCCCCGGTCCAAAAACATGCACGGTAGGTCGATTGGCACCTTGGAAAATTGTCCCTAGTGTATGAATGTGTGTGTGTGTGTGTGTGTGTGTGTCCTGCAATGGGTTGGCATTCCATCCAGGGTGTATCCTGCCTTAATGCCCATAGACGCCTGAGATAGGCACAGACTCCCCGTGACCCGAGGGAAGATCGGATAAAGCGGTAGAAAATGAATGAATGAATGAATGAATGTGCTTGTATACGTTTTTGTAGCATGATTCCTGTCTTTTATTTTGTTCAGGTGATAACTGGATTGCTGCGCAGAGCTGATGCGGTATGTCCTGTCAAAATGTGATACCACTATCTGTTAATATGGGAATGAAATCATACCATAATTATGACCATTCATTTGACCTTGTCCTGTAATCCACCACACACACACACACACACACACACATGATATTGGGTGTTTAATGAGTTGCTCCCATTTTAATACGTGCCGCATTTCAATTTTAGGAAGCATTTAGTAAAATTCCCATTGGCTTCATTCCTCTGGGAACGCAGAACACCTTGAGTCAAAGTCTACATATAGTTACTGACGACAAAGTAAAGTAAGTTCTCCTATGAAATTCGTTCATCACATTACATCGGTTAATAAGTAGATGTTGTCGTGGTCACTACTCTTCTGGCTCTTTTCTCTTCAGACACATCACCGCAGCAACGCTGTCTATTCTGAAAGGAGACACGGTGCCACTGGATGTCCTTCAGATTAAGGTATAATGCAGTTGCTGTAACCACTTGTGGGTTAATGTATAAACGTGCTTGATCACGTTTGTGGTGTTGTTGCGTTTTGCTTACAGAGTGAGAAGGAGCAGCCGGTCTTTGCTCTCTCGGGTTTACGCTGGGGTTCCTTCCGAGACGCCGCGACGTCCATTAGCAAGTGAGCGGCCCTGCGCTGTGGGAAATGATGTATATATCATGTGTATATCTGTTATACGTTTAAATAAACACTTCTTTTCCGTCTGACGTTAAGATATTGGTATCTTGGCCCTTTTAAAACGACAGCAGCACATTGGTTCAGTACACTAAAGGTGAGTAAACATTTTGTATACGTGTATTTGTTTTTAGTTTTAGTATTTGAAACCAACCAGGGAGTTTTCCCCCCCCCCACCTTTGTCAGGAATGGCCGCAGATGCATCAAGCCTCTGTCTCGTACCTGCCTCCAGTCCCTCGACCGCCTGATCTGCCTGAGGTCAAGCCAGTGAGACCCAGTTTGCTCTTTCGCATTTATCAGAGACTGAAAAACTACTGGAGTCCTCCTGCAGAAGGTAGAACAGATGTGACATTTGGCTTTGCTATAATGGATGAAGTCCCAGATCATATATATATGTGTGTGTGTGTGTGTGTGTGTGTGTGTGTGTGTGTTTGTATCCAGAGCCTGTTGCAGAAGTGGAACCAGAGAGATGGGAGTGTAAGCAGATCTCTACACTGGAGCTGGCGATCAGCACACAGAACAAAAATCCAGTGAAAAGAGTACGCTCATTCATCTTCTACCACTTTATCCGATCTTCCCTCGGGTCACGGGGAGTCTGTGCCTATCTCAGGCGTCTATGGGCATTAAGGCAGGATACACCCTGGATGGAATGCCAACCCATCACAGGGCACACAAACAATCACACACACACTAGGGAGAATTTTCCAAGGTGCCAATCAACCTACCGTGCATGTTTTTGGAACGGGAGGAAACCGGAGAAAAACCCCCTGAGGCACGGGGCGAACATGCAAACTCCACACACACATATGGCGGAGGTGGGAATCGAACCCCCGACCCTGGCGGTGTGAGCTGATCATGTTAACCACTAAGTCACCGCGCTCCCCTCTTTAGAAACAATACATTTTTTATTTCTTATTTAACGGCAGTTAAAAACATACTGTATATCAACAAAATTCCACAAATTATGTGCAATTATGTGTGTTGATCTTTCGGTTTCTTTGTTCCTGATATCTCCCCAGTTATTTTCGTATGATAAATGCATTTAAGTTAGTAGGCAGTAAATACAAAATAAAATGAATTCATTCATTCATCTTCTACCGCTTTATCCGATCTTCCCTCGGGTCACTGTGCCTATCTCAGGCGTCTATGGGCATTAAGGCAGGATACACCTGGGATGGAATGTCAACCCATCGTAGGACACACACATTCACACACTATGGATAATTTTCCAAGGTGCCAATAACAACCTACCGTGCATGTTTTTTGGACCGGGGGAGGAAACCGGAGAACCCGGAGAAAAACCCCCTGAGACACGGGGGGAGAACATGCAAACTCCACACACACACATGGCCGAGACGGGAATCGAACCCGGACCCTGGCGGTGTGAGGCGAATGTGCTAACCACTAAACCACCGTGCCCCGACCAATATATCATTGAACATAAATTCATAGTGTGAGCGCTGGTCAATAAAATTACAGACTGAAAGTAGTTGTGGCTAATGAAATCAGATTGCGATTTTTATAAAAAAAAAAAAAAACTCATCTTTGCTTTTCCTCTTGCAGCGGAGCGATGATTCCATGGTGCTTTCTGTGGAGCCAGACACACTAACAGTTGGAGAGTTCATCACAGAAGGGTATTTATTCAAATGTCATATATTTACTTGAGAGACCTTGACTTTAATGATTTATATTCTGATGACAGATATGATGCTTTGTTTACGTGTGTGCAGGACTAAAAAAGCAGAAAACCCAAACAATTCTACAGAAAAGGCGCTTCAGATCGAGGCAAGCGTATGTCAGTTGGGTTTGCCCCAGGTGAGGATATGAGATGTTATGGATTATTATTTCATTCATTCATTTATCTTCTACCGCTTTATCCGATCTTCCATCGGGTCACGGGGAGCCTGTGCCTATCTCAGGCGTCTATGGGCATTAAGGCAGGATACACCCTGGATGGAATGCCAACCCATCGCAGGACACACACACACACACACACACACACACACACACACACACATTCATACACTAGGGACAATTTTCCAAGGTGCCAATCAACCTACCATGCATGTTTTTGGACCGGGGGGGGGAAACCGGAGAACCCGGAGAAAAACCCCCTGAGGCACGGGAGAGAACAAAGAGAACAATGCAAACTCCACACACACACACACATGACCGAGACGGGAATCGAACCCAGATCCTGGCGGTGTGAGGCGAACGTGCTAACCACTAAGCCACCGTGCCCCTCGATTATTATTTACGCAAGGCAATTTTATTTATATAGCACAATTCATACACAATGGTAATTCCAAGTGGTTCACATAAAAGCAAATAATAATTCATTCATTCATCTTCTACCGCTTTATCCGATCTTCCCTCGGGTCACGGGGAGCCTGTGATTATCTCGGGCGTCTATGGGCATTAAGGCAGGATACACCCTGGATGGAATGCCAACCCATCGCAGGACACACACACACACACACACACACACACACACACACACACACACACTCACATTCATACACTAGGGACAATTTTCCAAGGTGCCAATCAACCTACCGTGCATGTTTTTGCCGGAGAACCCGGAGAAAAACCCCCTGGGGCACGGGGAGAACATGCAAACTCCACACACACATGGCCGAGACGGGAATCGAACCCGGACCCTGGCGGTGTGAGGCGAACGTGCTAATCATTAAGCCACCGTGCCCCCGCAAATAATCCTCAACAATAAAAATGATTTTGACTGTGCTCAGTCAGTAAATGCACAACTGAACAGGAGAGTTTTGAGTCTGGAGTTATGATTAATGTTTTTAGCACGTCTGATCTCTTCTGGAAGCCGATTCCAACCAGAATAAACACTAAAGGCAGATTCCTCTTGTTTTGTGTGAACCCATTGGTATTTCTAACTGACTCTGTCCTAGTGATCCGATTGGTCTGTTAGGTTTGTATTCAGTGATCATATCTGCAGTGTATTCCGGGTCATTGATTTATCAGCGAGTAAAAGTACCAAAAGTACCAGTGTAAGGACCCGAGGACTGCTGTGATATGCTGTGATTTTCTGGTTGTAGACAGAATCCTGACAGCAGCATTCTATTTAATCAGTTAATACTGTACAAATGTGTATCTGACTGGTCAGAAGGTTCATTCCTGTTTGTTGTGGTTCAGATTTGATTGGTTGAGTAAATACTCGGAGACAAATCAAAAAAATGTCACTTTCCCACTGAAACAGGTAATATAGTACATATGGTGACATTTATCATGAATATAGCTTTTGACTTCCAATTATGGCATTTTGTCAAACGCAGGATTCACCCGATCACAAATGATTTGGCCACGCTGTGTCACAAATGTCAGTTACGGTATATTATGTTCCATTCGTTTATTATTTATATCGCCATGGCTCTGGTTTCCTCCGGCCTCATTCCCCGTTCCTGAATTCATGTTACCATTCACCACAGCCACTTACAACTAAGCAGTTGAGAAGGGCCCATTAATGGCAGCTTGGTGGGGGGTGGGATTTAAACCTGCGATCTTTTAGTCTACAGGTCAACGAGATACTACCCTCCCACTGCCAGAATCACTGCCGATCACAGATTTAGTTTTTTTTGTACCTCGGACATTAGTTCTGGACAGTAATCAACATTATTTAGTGGTTTCTATAACAACGGCTCATACACAGAGATTTGCTCCACTGTTTTCATTCATTCATTCGTCTTCTAGCGCTTTATCCGATCTTCCCTCGGGTCACGGGGAGCCTGTGTCTATCTCAGGCGTCTATGGGCATTAAGGCAGGATACACCCTGGATGGAATGCCAACCCATCGCAGGACACACACACACACACTCACACACACATTCATACACTAGGGACAATTTTCCAAGGTGCCAATCAACCTAGCGTGCATGTTTTTGGACCGTGGGAGGAAACCGGAGAAAAACCCTCTGAGGCACAGGGAGAACATGCAAACTCCATACACACATGGTTGAGACGGGAATCGAACCCGGACCCTGGCGGTGTGAGGCGAACGTGCTAACCACTAAGCCACCGTGCCCCCCCCTCCACTGCTTTCTTTTGTATTTATTTCTTAATTATTCCCCTCTTGACAAATCCAACTCATTTCCTATGCATTTCCTATGTTATGGCCACAGGAGGGCGCTGGCTTTTTTGCCATTGACAATGAAGCGTTTGAGGCGATGCCGGTGGAGGTGAAGCTTTTGCCGCGGAAACTGCGATTCTTCTGCAGCACTGAACGAAGGGAACAGCTGGCACAGGTCGCCTGACCTGGGATCAGAGCGTGTCATCTCTGTATTTGACGTTTGTTTTCATGGCTTAATGGAATTACTAATGTATTTAAGAAAATACAGTCGGTTAAATCAGTGCCCACTAGGAAAGTGAACGCAAGTGTGAAGGAAGAGGAGTTTCCCGAACCTGGAACAAATTGTGTTTACACGTGGACCAAGGAGCATTTAATAGGCATACGATTTTTTTTTGTTTTGTAACTGATTATGTAACAGACGTTACATTAAAAATCATGAACCGTCTCATTGTTTTTTTTTTATTATTATTATTATAATTGGGAGAAATGAGACACTTTGGCGACCCCTAGAGGAAGCATTTCTAATTACGACTGTATGTACTAGTAACATGTAACGCGTTATGTAATTTAATTACAAAATAAATGTAACAGTAATTTGTTACAGTTACTGAGAGAAAATGTGTAATTAAATGACAATTACTTGAAAATGTTAAAGATGACAAATAGGGTTACATTGGAACAATTTCATGTAAATGTACATTTTTACATTTACATTCCGGGGAATGTTTTTTTTAATAGAACGTTAACTTAAATGAATGTAATCAAATGTAATCAGCTAATTTTACAAAGTCATTGAAAAGTTCATTCATTCATCTTCTACTGCTTTTATCCGATCTTCCCTCGGGTCACAGGGAGCCTGTGCCTATATCAGGCGTCTATGGGCGTTAAGGCAGGATGGAATGCAAACCCATCGCAGGACACACACACACACACACACACACACATTCATACACTAGGGACAATTTTCCAAGGTGCCAATCAACCTACCGTGCATGTTTTTTGGACTGTAGAAAAACCCCCTGAGGCACGGGGAGAACATGCACAAACTCCACACACACACATGGCCCGAGACGGGAATCGAACCCGGACCCTGGCGGTGTGAGGCGAACGTGCTATAAAAAGTTACACTACTTATTACATTTTGAATAGGGTACTTCATAATCTGTAATCTATTCCATTTCCAATGTAACCTTCCCAAAACACTGATACACAACTATATATAAATACAATTTCTTTTTTTGCTAGACTAAACAGAGATAAAGTACATTTCTTTGAAGGCAGGTTGTTTCCAGTAGATTAGCTGTATTATACCGGGGTTACTGGAATCCAGTAAGTTTATTACAACCATTATCGTGCTTTTTTCTTGACCAAAAAATAAAATAATAAATAAAACAAAACCAGTTCTTTTTAGCGTCGACAAAAACAAACCATTGCAATCAGTAAAGAGAGTTTAATTCAAGATGGCAGTAAAAATAACCAGTGGGTTTTCGACAAACACATGCAGTTACAGTATTTATGTAGCGTAAGTGGACGGAACATTTCTCCACCGCGGACATGTTAAATCACTTAGTCAGCACTATTTCTTTATGTATTCATACAGTCGATTCGAACGTAACGTACGTTTTTCTCGTCAAGATCAGACGACACAGAGCCATGTTAACGCTGTTTATAAAAGATCATTTATAGAGGAAAAACAATAGGTAGTACATGATATCGAAAAAAATCACACGGCCAACTCTGCCGTATCTCTTCTATGGACGTCGTATAACATTAACGTTATATATTGTTCATTTCAACTCAATAGACTTTACGGGGTAAAAGTAAGCGTATTTTGTAACCCAGTCAATCAACGAGTGCCTGCACTCATTTACAGAAAGGAGACGTGATTCATATCTATAGATATATATATATATAGATATATATAGCTATATATATATATATATATATATATATATATATATATATATATATATATATATATATATATATATATATGCAGTCGAACCTTTCACATAAGAGTTTAGTGTGCTGATTGAAGTCTGGAATCGCATCGAGGTTCTTCTCATCCTTACAGATATTTATATATAGATATATTTATACAATATTTCGCAATATTTGAGGGCAAATTTGATCCAGTAGTGCGATCTAAATCTAATCTATAAGCGAGTGCGTCACGAATAAAGTCGTTTATGAAGCAGCAGCCGGCATTGCCTGTATGGTCATGTGATCGAGCTTTCTTCTGTCGTTAAAAAGTCAAATCATTGCTCACTACAAATACATTGAAACACATTTAAAGTTCAAGCTTACACATCAAACAAAATCTACAAAAGTCAATGAACACTACAGCATTCACTGACTGAATCACATTCATATTTTCTTAGTGTGTGTGTGTGTGTGTGTGTGTGTGTGTGTTGGGTGGGTGGGGTATTCAAAAGCGTCACGATAAACAGATTAAAAAGTATCAGTGTATACCATCTGTGCTTAGTATGGTACAGAATAAATATACACAACTTACAATCAAATACCGAGAGTCAGGAATGTTTTAAAATCGAGATGAATACATAAACGCACCCCTTTTGGCGGCGTCCGCGCTCATGGTCTGCTTCCTTTAATACGAAATGAGTGATTTTATTTGCCCAAGGACACGTGGTGTGTGAGACACACACACAAAGAAAAAAAAAAGATCAGGTGTGTCATAAAAGCATTCTAATGCGTTTGTTTTCCATCCCAAAAAAAAAAAAAAAATACAGTGAATCAGAATCAATAAGAATAAAAAAAAAAAAGATATGTATGTATCCAGGAGATACAACATACAGCAGTTGAGACACTTCATCACCAATCACGTTCCAGACCGTCATTATTTCATTCTTTTTTTCCACCGATGAATTCTTGAAGGATTTATTCACAAATATACAAATTGTTCCTTCAACACTGATCCAGTCATTAAGTACAGGCGTAACGACTCTTTTTCTTTTTGGATTCATTCCAGATCCCAAAAAGCCACTGGGATGGAGGAGGGATGGAGGAGAAGGGGGGGGAGTGGTAAATAATCAAGCATTTTTATACTTAAATAATTGATGAGTAAATAAATATTACAATTAGTGTGTATAATGTAAATCAATAAAACGGTTCCAGTCGGGTGTATTCTGTCGTTCATCCGCAAAAACCGTTAATATATAATCATGTAGAGGGTCAGGTGGGGGAGGGGGAGGGGGTTCGTGGGGGGGCCTTTTATTCCGATCACCTTCCAGACAGAAATGCAGTTTCGACACAAAGATGAAAGAGTTTCCATTGCTTTACTATTTTAAGTCTGCGGGGCTCAGATGAAGCGCACTGGAGACTCAGACACGGCCATTACATCAGTTCTCCAAAACAGCACTTGCTAGAAGAAAAGAGTCACAACTGAGGTTCACGAAAAAAAAAAAAAAAAGAGCAAGTAACAAAGAGGCACAGAGAATCGTTTTTTTATCGTGTTGCAGGAGAGTAGGCGCAGTTGGAAAGAAACTCACAAGTAGCTGTCAGGAAAAAAAACAAAACACACACACACACACACACACACAGACGTACATAAGCAGACAGACGTCAGGGGCGTGAAGGCAGCAGGGTATCAAAGCCTGGGAGGCAGTATCGTTTTGCTCCAGCGGTGAGGCCAGGGGTCAGTACTGGCTCCTGAGACACCCGGGGCCAAGAAGAGAAAGAGAAAGAGAGGAAAGGTGGGAGTCAGGCAGTGTGTTCCAGCCTAGCAAGGCTAGCGGATCCATAGAGAGAGCATTTAGTGAAACATAGATGACGAAAAAGAGAGAGAGAGAGAGAGAGAGAGAGAGAGAGAGAGAGAGAGAGAGATAGAGAGAGAGAGAGAGAGAAAAACCCTCTCTGGCCTTACGGGCAGCATGGATTGTCGATAACCAGCATGACATCAATGCCATAGACCTCGAGCAGATCCACAAGGAAACCACGGTCGGCCTGCGGATCCAGGCCCATAGCTCTCACATGCTCAGGGGTTAGGGTGGGGTCAGAACTCGCAGCAACTTCCAGCAGGGTTTGAAAGATGCGGTTGTTCTGTTCCATAAAGAACCTAGCACGAGGGAACACAGAGAAAATGATAATAATTTACTCTGTGTGCGTTACTATGCGAGTGATCTGCTCCTTCACTCCTGCGTTGTGTCCGGCGAATGAACGAAACCCCAACAACAAAAAAAAAACAAATGAATAAAGAAACGTTCAGTGCATCCACTCACGCTTCCTAAATTTCCCAGAATTACTCTTACTAGCTGCGCATTCACAACAGGAATGAGTTCCTCACTAAATTAGAGTATATTACCGTATTGGTACATTACCGCATCGCATTCCCAAATCCGTATTACGCAATTTTTCTTTTGTGAATGCAATGCGCTTCTGTATAACACTCTGTATAACCCGTATCACCTTTTTATATGGAATTCAACCGGAACAGAATTCTTAAAGGAGCCACGTCCCATATTTTACAATTAAAACAACCACTAAACAAGTAACAATGAAATGAACAAGAATTTAATATAAAAAAAAAATATATATATACAGACGTGGACAAAATTGTTGGTACCCTTTGGTCAATGAAAGAAAAAGTCACAATGGTCACAGAAATAACTTTAATCTGACAAAAGTAATAATAAATAAAAATTCTATAAATGTTAACCAATGAAAGTCAGACATTGTTTTTCAACCATGCTTCAACAGAATTATGTAAAAAAATAAACTCATGAAACAGGCATGGACAAAAATTATGGTACCCCTAACTTAATATTTTGTTGCGCAACCTTTTGAGGCAATCACTGCAATCAAACGCTTCCTGTAACTGTCAATGAGACATCTGCACCTCTCAGCAGGTATTTTGGCCCACTCCTCATGAGCAAACTGCTCCAGTTGTGTCCGGTTTGAAGGGTGCCTTTTCCAGACTGCATGTTTCAGCTCCTTCCAAAGATGCTCAATAGGATTGAGGTCAGGGCTCATAGACGGCCACTTTAGAATAGTCCAATTTTTTCCTCTTAGCCATTCTTGGGTGTTTTTAGCTGTGTGTTTTGGGTCATTGTCCTGTTGCAAGACCCATGACCTGCGACTGAGACCAAGCTTTCTGACACTGGCTAGTACATTTCTCTCTAGAATTCCTTGATAGTCTTGAGATTTCATTGTACCCTGCACAGATTCAAGACACCCTGTGCCAGACGCAGCAAAGCAGCCCCAGAACATAACAGAGCCTCCTCCATGTTTCACAGTAGGGACAGTGTTCTTTTCTTGATATGCTTCATTTTTTTCGTCTGTGAACATACAGCTGATGTGCCTTGGCAAAAACTTCGATTTTTGTCTCATCTGTCCACAGGACATTCTCCCAGAAGCTTTGTGGCTTGTCAACATGTAGTTTGGCATATTCCAGTCTTGCTTTTTTATGATTCGTTTTCAACAATGGTGTCCTCCTTGGTCGTCTCCCATGTAGTCCACTTTGGCTCAAACAACGACAGATGGTGCGATCTGACACTGATGTTCCTTGAGCATGAAGTTCACCTTGAATCTCTTTAGAAGTCTTTCTAGGCTCTTTTGTTACCATTCGGATTATCCGTCTCTTAGATTTGTCATCAATTTTCCTCCTGCGGCCACGTCCAGGGAGGTTGGCTACAGTCCCATGGATCTTAAACTTCTGAATAATATGTGCAACTGTACTCACAGGAACATCTAGTTGCTTGGAGATGGTCTTATAGCCTTTACCTTTAACATGCTTGTCTATAATTTTCTTTCTGATCTCTTGAGACAGCTCTTTCCTTTGCTTCCTCTGGTCCATGTCGAGTGTGGTACACACCATATCACCAAACAACACAGTGATTACCTGGAGCCATATATATAGGCCCAATGGCTGATTACAAGGTTGTAGACACCTGTGATGCTAATTAGTGGACACACCTTCAATTAACATGTCCCATTGGTCACATTATTTTCTGTGTTTTCTAGGGGTACCATCATTTTTGTCCATGCCTGTTTCATGAGTTTATTTTTTTACATAATTCTGTTGAAGCATGGTTGAAAAACAATGTCTGACTTTCATTGGTTAACATTTATAGAATTTTTATTTATTATTACTTTTGTCAGATTAAAGTTATTTCTGTGACCATTGTGACTTTTTCTTTCATTGACCAAAGGGTACCAACAATTTTGTCCACGTCTGTATATTTCCAGAGTAAAATAAACATAAATAATCAATAATTGTATTAAAAGGGAGAGATTTTGAGGGTAATGTATATAATTATAACATATGTTACAGTTAGAGTATTAGGAACATGAAAAGTATTCAATTTATGGTACATTCATTCATTCATTCATTCTTCTTCTACCGCTATATCCGATCTTCCCTCGGGTCACGGGGAGTCTGTGCCTATCTCAGGCGTCTATGGGCATTAAGGCAGGATACACCCTGGATGGAATGCCAACCCATCGCAGGACACACACACACACACACACACACACACACATTGATACACTAGGGACAATTTTTCCAAGGTGCCAATCAACCTACCGTGCATGTTTTTGGACCGTGGGGGGAAACCGGGAGGAAACCGGAAAAGAACCGGAGAACCCGGAGAAAAACCCCCTGAGGCACGGGGAGAACATGCAAACTCCACACACACATGGCCGAGACGGGAATCGAACCAGGACCCTGGCGGTGTGAGGCGAACGTACTAAGCCACCGTGCCCCTTCATTTATGGTACATTGAAAACTAATTAATCTCAGTTGGTCAGATTTATGCTGACTGTAACAACATGCTTTCCTTTATTACAGGCCACATTACTGTGCGTTTGTAAAGTTTCCTATTAAGCTACACTGCAAAAGTAGCGTTTCCTTTTTTTTTTATATACTTTATATATTTTACAGCCTTTATTTGTCATATATACATTACGGAACAGTAAAATTCTTTCTTTGCATATCCCAGCTTATTTCGACGCAGGAGTGAGCCAAGATACAACGCCCCATGGAGCACAGAGGCTTACAGGCCTTACTCAAGGGCCCAAGAGTGGCAGCTTGGCGATACCGGGGGCTCGAACCCCCGACCTTCCTATCAGTATCCCAGCGATTTAAACCGTTGAGTACCAGCCTGATATTATGTACTATTTATACAATGGAAATACTGAGGCTGAATTCTGTAGCTTATTTTGGAGCCAAAATACAACGATAAGGTTTGTATTTGGACACAATTTCATATTGATTTATTTTGCGGAGGGGCACGGTGGTTTAGTGGTTAGCACGTTCGCCTCACACCGCCAGAGTCCGGGTTCGATTCCCGTCTCGGTCGTGTGTGTGTGGAGTTTGCATGTTCTCCCCGTGCCTCAGGGGGTTTTTCTCCGGGTTCTCCGGTTTCCCCCCCCCCGGTCCAAAAACATGCACGGTAGGGTTGATTGGCACCTTGGAAAATTGTCCCTAGTGTATGAATGTGTGTGTGAGTGTGTGCCTTGCGATGGGTTGGCATTCCATCCAGGGTGTATCCTGCCTTAATGCCCATAGACGCCTGAGATAGGCACAGACTCCCCGCGACCCGAGGGAAGATCGGATAAAGCGCTAGAAGATGAATAGTACTTTGCAAATCCTCCCTTACAAAAAGAAGGAATGTATTTTTTCCTCCTATGGTCATAACTACATGTATATCACAAATGTATCAAAATATGGCAATTTGGAAAGAGATCAATGTTCCCGAACACTAGGAATTACATTATAAACACATTTTATAACTCATTTTATTGTATTATTCATATTAAGTGATAAAGGGGCGCGGTGGCTTAGTGGTTAGCACCTTCGCCTCACACCTCCAGGGTTGGGGGGGGGGGGGGGGGGGGTTCGAAATTTTCAATTTGTAAGATGCCGTTTGTTCACTCCTTCAACAAAAGAGTATTTTTTTTAGCCCATTGAAAAGCCTTTCGAGTGCCGATTTTCCCTTCCCATACAGCAGTGGTTCCCAACCGGTGTGTCGCGGCACTAAGGGGTGCCGTGAGATCTTTTGAGGGTGCCGCCAAAATTTCGGGGAAAAAAATTGCACTAACGTCATTCTCTCTTGGCGGGAGAGGGGGAGGGAGGGAGGGAGGGGACTACCGAGATAGCGGAGAGTAGAGTCCTTCTCCACCCCACCTCACCCCACCCGTTCCTCAGTGAGGGTTGTGGATTGACGCGTATAACACACGTACAGGACAGGGCGCACAGCGAGTCGCCAATCGCCACTCGCCAGCATGCCTCAGTACTGATTGGTGACTGAAAGGAGGCAGAAGGTATTGTATTAAGCAGCACGTGCACGAGTGCACGTAAATTTGTGATCAAGTGCAATTCTTGTGATAAGCTAAAACTGTGTTTGTCGCTCTCTACTTAACTACCAGAAACTAATTTAAGCCTCTGTGATTTTTTCCTTTTTTTCAGAATAAAAGTCACTAGGACTCGGTATAAGGTGTTGTTGCATGCAAACTCTCGAAATGAAACAAATAAATAAATAATAATAAAAAAAGCTACGGAGATTTTAAATATCTATTTCCTTATAAGGGTGCCGGGAACTTTTGAAAGGCTTTCCAAGGGTGCCTCGAACAAGAAAAGGTTGGGAACCACTGCCATACAGTCTGCATTTCTACTCTCCGTCAGCACATGGATTTAGCACACCTCATTGCTTGCTACAGGCATTTTGGATAGCTCTGGACGGAGCACAAATCACGGACTATCCGGAGCGCCCCAGAAATGAGTTAGGAAACGTGTGCTTAGATGATAGCAAGCAATATAAAAAAAAAAAATCTGCCACTCACAGAATAAAGAGGTCTTCCTCACTGGACGTGCAGTCTCCATCGACCTCCTGGGAATACAGCAACAACTGCCTGCAGAGACATTCTCATGAAATCGCCATCACGACAAACTGACCTCCTTTACAATGATTAAAGCAGGTCATTAAAACTTAAGTAGGAAACTTGTTTTGTGGTGTGCTTTATTCTGCGTCTTAATGCCGAAACATTTGTTTTTTTCCCCCTGAATCGTCCCGAGGAACTATCGCATATTGCAAATGCTTTATGCATCATGCAAACGAGACCCTTGAGTCGCAGAGTGGCCTGTGTTTATATATATATATATATATATATATATATATATAAGAGTGATCGGAAAGCTTAACAGCCTTCCTCTTAGTACCTCTGCTCGCTGAGTTTGCGATACTTCTCCCTGTCCGCATTGTTAATTCGCAACAGAGGCTGCAAGCTGTCTCTGTGCGTCTTCACATTTTGGTTGTCAATGTAGACATCATAAAGCTCCTTCTTTTCCTCAAAGATCTTCTCTGTGGTGCCTACACACACACACACACATGGAGAGAGAAAAAAAAAAACATTCTTGAAAAGTTTTTTGCATGAAAAATAATCATTCTATGCACTACAACTACGGGAAACATCGCAACCTGGTTTGGGAACAGCACCGTCCAGGACAGACGAGCTCTACAGAGGGTGGTGCGATCAGCTGAGCGCAATCATCCAAACTGAGCTCCCTGACCTGCGCTCGCTCTACAGCAAGCGGTGCTGGACCTCAAGGCCAGGAAGATCATGAAGCACCTCAGACACCCCAGTAATGGACTGTTCTCTCTGTTGCGGTCTGGAAAGCGCTTCCGCTCCCTCAAGGCTAATACAGAGAGACTGAGGAGGAGCGTCTACCCGGTCTCTTAATCAGTACGCCACACACTACTGATCCATTTTGCACATCGGCACATCTTGCACTCACTCTGGACATTCGCCATACCAGTGGTCACTCGTGGCCACTGCACACTCATGGACATAATGCACACAAGCCACTTCAAATGTCACTTTACTGCACATCTGCACAAAACTGGACATTTTGTTCCCTTATTGTAGACTTTTTTTTTTCCTTTATATTCTCATTTAAGTAATATTCTTTCTCAGTTTTTATATTTTTATTTATACTTTTATTTTATATCATTCCTTTAAATAGTCTTGTTTTAAGGTCAGGACAGTTGCCTAAGCATTTCGCTGCATATCGTACTGTGTATGACTGTGTATGTGACAAATAAAATTTGAATTTGATTCCAGGAAATGAATAAATGAAAGCTTTTGAGTCATGCAGCCGTTGTGTAACAACACACGCCATCCTATTTACTTTAAACGGAAGCAATTATAACAAAAGTACTCACAAGCCACGTAGGACAATTCCGTCTCCAGGGCCGTGATGTCGGCAACGTTGATATAGAAAAAAGGGCGGAATTCTGGTACGGAGCTGCCAATCCCGGGTATGGACACGTTAGCGAGGCAGCAACAGCAGTATACTGAAAAGCACCAGGACAGAAGGAACGACGCTAATCACGTTTGGTCATTCATTCATTCATCTTTTACCGCTTTATCCGATCTTCCCTCGGGTCACGGGGAGTCTGTGCCTATCTCAGGCGTCTATGGGCAGGATACACCCTGGATGGAATGCCAACCCATCGCAGGGCACACACACACTCACACATTCATACACACATTCATACACTAGGGACAAGGTGCCAATCAACCTACCGTGCATGTTTTTGGACCTGGAGGAAACCGGAGAACCCGGAGAAAAAACCCCTGAGGCACGGGGAGAACATGCACAAACTCCACACACACATGGCCGAGACGGGAATTGAACCCAGACCCCCGTTTGGTCAATGTACTTTAATGGGATTTGATTTTCCCCTGAGGGGCCAACAAAAAGTTTGCTATGTGGGAATAAAAAAGATTTTCTATCAAATGTAAAATATAAAAAAAAAAAAAGTCTAAAAAAAAGTCTAAAAAAATCAAATAATAAAAAAAAAAAAATCCAGACTAAAATAAATGTGAAATAATCTTATGAAAGGGAGACATTTTCAGATCTGTTACAGCATTAGAAACTTGAAAAGTATTCATTTACGGTACATTGAAAAAAAGGGTGATTAATCACGAGTTAACTCGTGGCAATGGTGATTAATCGTAATCCAGTAGTTTAATGGATTGACAGCCCTATTATAAATATATCGTATTTGTATGAAAGACTTGAGGATTCTCACCCCGGTAACACACCACACCGACAGGTGGAGGAGAAAAGATGAGGATGCGCTTTCTTAACAAGGCAAACTTCCACAACACCATGATCTGCTCCCCAAAGAAACGAATGAACTGAGACATGCAGCCAGCAGGATGTGTAATCTGTCAGGAAGTAAACAACAACAACCATGAGTCATTTGACATTTGGAATGACATTCAAACCTACTGAAAAGACAATGGATAACGTGGACGACGGCATTCGGGAGGACTTATGGGAAATGACAAAATGGTCACAGACACAGACCGTGTGAAATGACAGGCATGGGGTCTATAAAAACCCACATTTATGTGGTAAAAAGTCACGACTACGACCAGTATTTCAGCAAAACAACATGCAAATGGTATTCCTTGAAAACTATGTTTGTACTTTCCAGAATAAGATGACTTGGCAATGAAAACTGAATTTGATCACAGCTCGGAGCTAGATTTACAAAATCGATGCACAGCAATAAAAGCATACGCATTAAGATAAAACCCACACGAGAAGGACGCAGGGGTTCGATGGTGCAGGATTTCACGGCATCTCACCTTCATTTCGGGATGCATGCAGCGGTTCACCGTGGTGCTAGTGGGGCAGACCGTGACCATCCCGTTCCCTCCCGGGGGAAGCACAGCCTTCTTATCCTCATAAAACGCCGCCAGTGGTGAATACTGGCCCGGATACTGCAACTGAAGCCTGTCGTCAAATACAAGGCAGCGTGAGAATGGGAACTGGGTGTAGATAGACTCGGATGCTTTAGAGAACACATTTACAGGAACATAAGAGTGAGACTAGAGACTAAAATGCTTTCTAGGTTTCCGCTGACTGCAAAATCCCAGTCTTTTCGGCTTGAAAAGTTTAGGTTGGTTTAATCTGCGTTGGTTTAATCTACATACCTTCTACATTCAGACATAAGTGTAAGGGGTTTTTGGAAGTGTGTTTTTTTTTTTTTTTTAAGCAATTGAAAAAAAATCCTAGCAAGATCACCAATATCCCATCACTTGGTTCCTCTAAAGACATGGGTCGAAAGTCATCCTCGGGAACTGGTAAATCACGCAGCAGAAGAATGCTAATCTTCCAATTCAGACCATCTCCCATCAACATCAGAATTTAAACTAGAGACCTGCATGGTTCTGTCCCGGTCTCGCAAAATACTTGTCATTTATATTACACTATGGGAAATTACACTATGAAAGTATAGAAGCCTCTCAAGGATGATGAGAAGAAATGGCTTAGGAAATATTTAAATGAGTTAAATATATGCGTGATAGGGGCACGGTGGCTTAGTGGTTAGCACGTTCGCCTCACGCCGCCAGGGTCCGGGTTCGATTCCCGTCTCGGCCATGTGTGTGTGCGGAGTTTGCATGTTCTCCCCGTGCCTCAGGGGGTTTTTCTCCGGGTTCTCCGTTTTCCTCCCGGTCCAAAAACATGCACGGGAGGTTGATTGGCACCTTGGAAAATTGTCCCTAGTGTATGAATGTGTGTGTGAATGTGTGTGTGTGTCCTGTGATGGTTTGGCATTCCATCCAGGGTGTGTCCTGCCTTAATGCCTATAGACGCCTGAGATAGGCACAGGCTCCCCCGTGACCCGAGGGAAGATTGGATATAGCGGCAGCAGATGAATGAATGAATGAATATATGAGTATCACAGCAAAGGGTCTGAATACTTAGGACCATGTGATATTTCAGTTTTTAATAAATCTGCAAAAAGTCAACAATCCTGTGTTTTGTTTTCAGTATGGGGTGCTGTGTGTACACAAAATTTAGGGGGTCTGAATACTTTCCACACACACACACACACACACACACACACACACACACACACACACACACACACACACACACACACATATATACACACATACATACATACATACACATACACTCCTACAACCAGCGCGAGCACACAAATATATTCCCAGCCGCACCCAAGTTCACCCATCAAATCCCGCACCGCACTCAATTGTGTTGGTGCACTGCGAAATCTGAGGGGAGGGAGGGGGTGTGGCTCAGTGGTGTAAGGCGCTGGGCTGCTGATCGGAAAATCCGGGTTCGAGCCCCGGTATGGCCAAGCTGCCGCCCTTGGGTCCTTGAGCAGGACCCTTAACCCTCTGTGCTCCAGGGGCGCCATATCATGGCTCTGACCCTGCGCTCTGACCCCAACTACCAACATCAAGCTGGGATATGCGAAGAAAAGAATTTCACTGTGCTGTGATGTATACGTGACAAATAATGGATATTATTATAAAAAATCTTGCCCACCTTTGTCTTACAATTTGCAATATATTAGACCACTATAAATATAGAAAAAAGCAGGGGTAGAGATAAAGTGTGGCAATATATGTGTGTGTGTGTGTAAAGAGAGAATAAGTGAGATGACACCCAGAATGGTAGCTAAATGCAGTAATCAGAAAGACATGATACCTACACATGTAAAAACAGCCGAGGATCATAGTTTCCTGTACATGGAAAGATGTGAATCTAAATCACTTACTTGACCTGGTTCTCTAGAAAGTGCATGTAGCGGTACAGCAGAGTGTACGACGGTGACAGGATTCCGACAGACTTCATTCGAGCACCCCTCTCTAACTCGCTCTCAACCGGCATATTGGCGAAGCATGCTAGACCAAAGAAAGAGCCTTTGCGAAAATATCTGGAAGAAACAGTCAAAACCAGCGTTCTGTTATAGATAGATGGTAAGGTACGACGTGCAGAATCAACCTGTCTCTGGATAGCAAAACACCATTAACAAAACATTAACAGCGACATCTATAAATCTGATTCTCACATGAAATCGTTTGCGATCCGGTGCGAGCCGCTGGCCATTGACTTGAACTCCACGCCTTCCAGGTTTATGTCCTGAGGTAAGCACCATTCCACAATGTTTCCTGTTCATGATACAAATGTAAGATTCCTTGCTACAAATTACATGAAGATGGACTCGTTCTTAGAATACAGCAACAGTATATGACATTTACAAAAAATAAAAATAAACAAGGGGGCACGGTGGCGTAGTGGTTAGCACGTTCGCCTCACACCGCTAGGATCCGGGTTCGATTCCCGTCTCGGCCATGTGTGTATGGAGTTTGCATGTTCTCGTGCCTCAGGGGGTTTTTCTCCGGGTTCTCCGGTTTCCTTCCGGTCCAAAAACATGCACGGTAGGTTGATTGGCTCCTTGGAAAATTCTCCCTAGTGTATGAATGTGTGTGAATGTGAGTGTGTGTGTGTGCCCTGCGATGGGTTGGCATTCCATCCAGGGTGTATCCTGCCTTAATGCCCATAGACGCCTGAGATAGGCACAGACTCCCCGTGACCCGAGGAAGATCGGATAAGCGGTAGATAGGTTTAGTTTAGAAGCGGGGTTTGGGGGTAGAAGAGAAGATGGGTAAAGATGAAGAAACTGAATGAATGAATGAATGAATGAATAAAAAGCATCCAGCAAGGGCACGGTGGCTTAGTGGTTAGCACGTTCGCCTCACACCGCCAGGGTCCGGGTTCGATTCCCGTCTCGGCCATGTGTGTATGGAGTTTGCATGTTCTCCCCGTGCCTCAGGGGGTTTTTCTCCGGGTTCTCCGGTTTCCTCCCGGTCCAAAAACATGCACGGTAGGTTGATTGGCACCTTGGAAAATTGTCCCTAGTGTATGAATGTGTGTGTGTGTGTGTGTGTGTGCCCTGCGATGGGTTGGCATTCCATCCAGGGTGTATCCTGCCTTAATGCCCATAGACGCCTGAGATAGGCACAGACTCCCCGTGACCCGAGTGAAGATCGGATAAAGCGGTAGAAGATGAATGAATGAATGAAACATCCAACAATGTGCATCCACTCACACTTCCTAAATTTCCTAAATTAAAATACTTGCCGCACATTCACAACAGGTATGAGACTACAGACTATATTACTGTATGGAACCTAAACGCATCACCACTTTATAGGAAAGCAACCGAAACTGGAACAGAGTTCTTAAAGGAGCCACGTACCATATTCTACAATTCAAAAAATGACAGTAAAAAATGGAATGCTAATGCCAGGGGAGTGGCACAGTGCCACAGCAGGTAACACTGCTGACTCATGACTACAGAGCCCCGTTTGATCCCCATGTCTGTATGGGTTTTAATCTGGGTTTTCCCAGTTAGACCTGTCTGCCGTGTTTGTTCCTAGATGCGAATTAGTGTGTTAATGCATGTGTGCATGATGAGCAGCGATGGTGTCGAATACAGGGCGTGTCTCCGCTTTGTACACTTTTCCCAGTTACGTAAGTGGTTAATAAAAATGAATGAAAAGGAGAAGTGTTGTGCAATCCTACTGTACTGTAAAAAAAATAAAAGCAGAAGTGTGTATTAGTCAGCGAGATGACAAGCCATTTTTACTTTCTTTTAGTGCATATTACAAAAGAGATACACACAGTGCATTGCAAAAGTATACATAATTATTACCCCTTCACTAGTCACACGTTTCGTCATTTTATAACCACAGAATTGTATATGATAAACCAACACAAAGTACTGCACAATTGTGAAGTGGATGGAAAATGATAGATACGCGTTAAAGATCTGAAAAGTGTGCGTATGTGTTCAGCCGTCTTTACTCCGATATCCCTAAAATAAAATCCAGTGCAATCAACTGCCTTCAGAAGTCACCTAATGAGTCGTTAAGAGTCTACCTGTGTGTACTTCAACCCCAGTATAATTACAGCTGTTCTGTGAACACACCTCGGATGTTTGTTAGAGAACATTAGCGCGCAAACTGCATCATGAAGACTAAAACAAACACGTCAGGCGGGTCAGGAATATAGTGGGAAAAGTTTAAAGCAGGGTTCGGTTATAAAAACACATCTCACTGTTTCATTCAGCATCCGAAACTGGAAAGAATATGGCACAACTGCTAACCTACCAAGTCATGGCTGTCCATATAATCTGACGGGTCCGGGTATTGAACATGTAGGTAGCAAGCAAACATGTGGAAGACGGAGCTATTTAACTTTTTGGCCTACAAGGAAAATATGTGTGGTGGAAACCTAACATTGCACATCAGCCTTTACACATCATCCCCACGGTGAAACATGGTGGTGGGGGAATACGTTTCTTCAGTAGGGACATGGAAGCTCAGAGTTGATGGAAAGATGGATGGAGCGAAATACAGGGCAATCCTGGAAGAAAACCTATTAAAGGATGCAAAAGACTTGAGACTGCAGCAGAGGTTCACCTTCCAGCAGGACAACGACCCAGGACAACATACAGCCCGAGCTACATTGGAATGGATGAGATCAAAGCATATTCATGTATGTGTTATAATGGCGCTTATAATATAAGGTGGTTCCACAAGGTATTGACTCGGGGCAGATGAATACACATGCACACCACACTTTTCAGATTTTTATTTATAAACAATCTTTAACACCATATATCATTTTTCTCCCACTTCACAGTTGTGCAATACTTTGAGATAGTATATCACATAAAATCCCAATAGAACTAATTATTACATGACAAAATATGGAAATATTCAAGGGGTATGAATGCTTTTGCAGGGCACAGTATATATATATATATATATATATATATATATATATATATATATATATATATATATATATATATATATATATATATATATTTTTTTTTTTTTTTTTCATTCATTCATCTTCTACCGCTTTAATCCGATCTTCCCTCGGGTCACGGGGAGCCTGTGCCTATCTGTCTATCTATCTGTGTCTATGGGCATTAAGGCAGGATACACACTGGATGGAATGCCAACCCATAACAGGGCACACACACACACACACACACACACACACACACACACACACACATTCATCCTACCGTGCATGTTTTTGGACCGGGGAAACTCGGAGAAAAACCCCCCTGAGGCACGGGGAGAACATGCACAAACTCCACACACACATGGCCGAGACGGGAATCGAACCCGGACCCTGGCGGTGTGTGTGGTAGGTGAGGCAAACGTGCTAACCACTAAGCCACCAGCGTGCCCCTATATATATATATATATATATATATATATATATATATATATATATATATATATATATATATATATATATATGTGCAGTGGATGTGTGCTGTAGTCCAATACTTGGCTGGTCCATAACACTTCCAGTCAGTGTTTGTGTGATGATGTGTGCGGCGTGTTTCCTGTTAAACTCAATCACTACCTTGTGACAGCCATGATCCAGGAATTATAACCATTCCAATAAATCTCATGCCAAAAGCACCCTTATACGCAAATAATCTATTTACCTTTTTGTGTGTGTTTTTTTTTTGCAATGCGAAATGATGCGAAAATGTATTTGCCCCCTGTAAATTTTAAAAACCTTAATATTACACAAAATTCAGATGTTAAATGATTATAATCATGATGAAATATATCTGCAGTGTGAGGAGGAGGAGGAGGAGGAGGAGGTCATCAGTTCAAATCCCAACATTGGATTTGCCACTACTGGACTCTTGAGTGCCCAATGCTTCTGGAGTAGGGCGTGTGCGTAAATATAAACAATAATAAAGTTATAAAGCCTTCTGAAGCTCATCCGGCTTACCTGATCTCGTGTCAAAGGTCACCACGAACACGGCAACAATTTGATCTTTCTCTTCCCACCCCGGGAGCGCTCGGGTTTTTATGGAGGGTCCGGGGAAGGCGCAGTCTCCTTCCTCATCCGTGCCTGAAGCGTAAGCATCCCCGTCCGGCCCAGGGCACGTGCTTCTGCCCCTGCTTTTAACAGCTGTTACACTACCGACACCACCGGGACTGGAGCTCCAGCCGTTATTCGCGTCGTTTTTGCCTGGAGGACAGCGGTCAGCCTGCTCCGTGGGCAGGAATGCGCCGCTGTGAGGAGCGGGTATGGCGGGGTTTGGTTCGGCCCGCCCGACCTCCTCTTCCCAGTCGAGCAGCGGAGCTCGGTCTGACTGCTCCACCATCATCACCCCTTCGCCGCCGAGAGTACACGTCGTCTCGACGGTGTCCGCTTAATGCAAAACAACCTTTTTCATAAATGAAAACATATCTGCAGCTTGACAGAACCGCGAGAAATCCTCCCACCACCGCCGCCGCCGCCGCCGCCACGGAATGAGCCGCGAAAGAACCGGACACGACCGAGAGACGATACTGTTTTGATGATGTCACAAGCTTCCGCTCACGTGACGTTTCCGCGTCTCGATGAGGTTGTAAACCAAACGGTTCTCAAACGGATATAGTGAATGCAGAGGCTATGGCGTGATTATCGCTCGATCACCATCCTCTATGTATGTTTTTATTCCAATGTTATATTCGCCTCGTATGGGGCGAAGGATGACACAAGCAAATCTATAAATCTAGCAAATCTATAATCTGAAATAACAGTGTGCATTTACACACTGCACAAAACTGGTTTGTAACAAATCTCATAAAAAAAAGCTCCACCGTGCAACAGAATTCGAACTTGTATGCACATTGCATTGGGTTGGTGCTCATGAAGTTTAGACAAAAATGTACAGTGGAGTTTGTTCATATCGATCATTCATATCTCAACTGTTTCTGATATCTGCAACTTGAGTAATAATGCCAGAGAAGAGCAACACAAGCATGACTAAACCAAAAAAAAAGAGAGGAAAACAGCAAATAAATAAGAGTAAAAAAAAAAAGTTGCTCCTTTTGGCAATGAGTCCAGAGAATGACAGCCAAGAGAAATTAAATGCCTCTGCATATATATTCTGATATATATATATATATATATATATATATATACACACATCATTCATTCATTCATCTTCTACCGCTTTGTCCGATCTTCCTTCAGGTCTTGAGGAACCTGTGCCTATCTCCAGCGTCTTCAGGGGCATCAAGGCACGACACACCCTGTATGGAATGCCAACCCATTGCAGGGATCACACACACACAACACACACACACACACACATGCATACACTAGGGACAATGTTTCCAAGGTGCCAATCAACCTACCGTGCATGTTTATGGACCAGGGGAAACCGGAGAACCTGGAGAAGAAAACACACACATATATAGAGAAGACGGGAATCGAGATATATATATATATATATATATATATATATATATATATAGGGGCACAGTGGCCTTTATATATATATATATATATATATATATATAGGGGCACAGTGGCCTTTATATATATATATATATTTTATATATAATATATATAATTTTTTAAAATCTTATTTCTTATAGCCATCTGTTATGATTACAGGAAGTGAAAGTGTTGAAGAGACACCAAAAAAGGCCTCCAAAAATAAACACATGGTTGGGTGATCAGAACAGAATAGAACATGTTTTGGGATTTTTTGGGTTAACTCCATCCTGCACACTCCACCTGTGGTGCATGTTTAGAACGTCTTATAATAGATTTCGCTGAACTCACCCCTGCTTGAAGGGTTTTGTGCCTGAATGTTTTCTTGTACAGATATATGAAATAAGATGCACTTGGTTGAACACGTCTTTCGTGTATTGTTGGGGGATTCCGACTTGTTGGTAAATTAGTAAAATTATAGCAGATACAAGCCTCAGCTGGGTTCGGGGAAATTATATTGCACATTAAATGAAGGGCAAATAGACATACAGATTAACAGAGACTTGGCCTTGAGTGTTGTAACAATTATAAAGTTGGAGACAAGGAAATTGTCACAAATGGACATTATGTCCAAGTGGTGGATTAATTCATGGGTAGGTGCTCATGGTAGTATCTACCTGGTGGGCAGGACAAGGAATCCAAGCTAAATAAGTTTTTTTTTTCTTTTTAAATGCTCATTTGAAATGGCATGCCAGTAAGAATAGTATTTTCTTACTGACAACTAACCTGGTCAGGACAGAATGGAGGGGC
>JACRUU010000019.1:9275807-9303307 GCA_030449085.1 Kryptopterus vitreolus | reverse complement strand
ACATATTCATCAGCTACCGGCCCAGCTCCAGTGCTGGTGGTGCAGCTGACAGTGAAGAGGAAGATGATGGACACACCCCATCAGGGGTGGTTTATAAAATTGGTAGGTCATTTAAATGTCCAGGTTGACTTATAAATGATAACTTTTATTAAACCTTAGCTGTTTGAGTACATCGCATTGTTTCATTGTAGGGGATCTTGGTCATGTGACTTCCATCTCAAGTCCACAAGTGGAAGAAGGGGACAGTCGCTTTCTGGCATGTGAAGTTTTGCGAGAGGTACACATTTTTTTTTTTTTTTAAGTAGGGGTATACAGATGAGCTTTGATCTGGAGAAATATACCTGATTCCCAAGCTGCCACTGATTCTGTTTTGGGTACTGAACATGTATAAGGAGAAATGGTGAGGTGGCAACTTGGTGGTTAAGGCCATTGGATCCAGGGGTTACCCCAAATAGGTACTCGGTTGTGCAATTGGGAATAAAAATACTCTGCTATGGATGGTCTCAAGGAGGGTGGGGCTGCAACCTGACCCTGTAACAAGAGTCCTAAGGCAGCCTTCCTGCCCTCATGGTGTGGGAGGACTTTAAAATGCAATGGGGATAAATAGGGGATAGGAATAGCTGGAGAGGGGGCACGGTGGCTTAGTGGTTCGCACGTTCGCCTCACACCGCCAGCGTCCAGGTTCAATTCCCGTCTCTGCCGTGTGTGTGTGTGTGTGTGTGTGTGTGTGTGTGTGTGTGTGTGTGTGGATCTCCCTGTGCCTCGGGAGGTTTTTCTCCGGGTTCTCCGGTTTCCTCCTGGTCCAAAAACATGCACGGTAGGTTGATTGGCACCTTGGAAAATTGTGTGTATGTCCGCCCTGCGATGGGTTGGCATTCCATCCAGGGTGTATCCTGCCTTAATGCCTATAGACGCCTTTCCTTGAACCAAATGGTGGATTTTATTTGTTTATCCAGGATTTCAACATACTTTGTTGGATAGTTTCTTATTGAATCAATATTGTTGCACATTCTGGATCCCTCCATCTCTTCTTTGTGCTGTTAGACAGGCATGTACTGTTGTGCAGTAAAATTGTGCGCTTTTTCAGGATTTCTCACCTGACTTAGTTATAGAAAAATATTAACTGTAAAATGTTGCTGTTTGTACCCCGGCCCTTCCTCATCTCCCGGCTGATTTTTCAGGACTACACGCACCTACCCAAGGCAGACATCTTTGCCCTGAGCTTGACGGTGCTGTTGGCAGCTGGAGCTCCACCTCTGCCTCAGAATGGAGAGGAGTGGCACCACCTCAGGCAGGCTTGTTTACCCAGCCTGCCCCATGAGTTAACACCGGAATTAGGAAACCTTCTAAAGGTGTAGTAGTAATAAACAAATTTGAGACGGTCAACTTTCTTGATTAAATTTTGCCAAACTTATAATTGACCTGTTCAAAGAAAAATTCGCGCAGTGAAACTTGTACAGTATATTGTACACTACTCTGTTGATATTTTCTCATTTATATTGATTTTGGAAAATGAGTGAAATGCCTTTGTTCTCTCGTTTTAGAAATAAACACCAAAAAAAACCTCTTTTAATAAAATTAGTTTTTGTATTTGCTAGATTATGTTGGACCCTGATCCTGTTGTAAGGCCGTCTGCGTCTGCATTGTGCAAGCACCCGGTGCTGCGCACAGAAAGGGCTGGAAAACTGGCTGCACAGCTGCGCAAAGAGCTCAACGTGGAGAAGTTCCGAACCGCTGTGCTGGAAAGGTGGGTCTTAGCAATCTAATCTATATACAAACGTATATAGATTAAACGTATATACATTATTTATAGATCACTCTATTTGTTTATTTATTTATATGGTAGTTCAGTCGTATTCCCAGAAGGGGGCACTGCTGCCAAGGTTGTTCCCTATACCTTTTCTATTTAATGGTGGGTCATTTATTACGACCAATTTGGTTCATACTTGAATGTATTCACGTTTTCCCCTATTTAGGGAACTCCACGAGGCTCGATTGGCTGTTGATTCACGTCAGCAACCTGCAATGACCACAGGATGCCCAACCTCACAGACTGGCTCCCTTCCGAGAGCAGGACGGAGACTGGTGGGGCGAAATGCAGCTCGCTCCATGAGCTTTGGATGCCTGGGACATTGATTTATTTTTTTATTTTATTTTAATTTTTTTTTCTTGCGCTTATTGAGTATACCTGGTCTGGCACTGGCTTGATTTGTTTATCACTCTAAAGTGCAGATCTCCAGAATGCATGGCTGAGGAAGATGGATTTTATCCTTGTAAATAAAGGTTTTAAATGCACTCCTCTGTGTTTGTGTCTAGGGGAAGGGGAGAGGGGGCTCTTTTTCCTCAGTCATTCTCCTAAAAAAAGCCCTCTACAAACATGTGCATGTAGTTTGTACTGCTTGCTTATCTTGCATGCTCAGTGTAGGGGAACTCCATGCATACAGTTAATGTGGCTAAAATGTCTTGTATGAACAAAGTAAAGCTTCTTTATCATGAGCTCGACACGCGGGGACTTTCCGAAACAACGCCAATAACTGTAATTCCCAGTATCTACATGCACAGCCTCGTTGACGTAGGTTACATTAATCACATTAGGGCTTCTCTCTGTGTGTGTGTGTGTGTGTGTGTGTGTGTGTGTGTGTGTGTAGCTATAATTGGTATAGAATAATTAAATGAAGCACGTTTTCTCCTCATTCTGTGAAAAGTAAATTCAATTGACAGTCTGCCACAATTTCCGAACCATTGAGAATTCACTTTTATATAATGCCTTTTATTATAAGTGACTACTTTCCAACATTATAAAACATCATGTCATTTTAAAACGGCTGTATTTATTGATTTTTATTTTTATTTTTTATTATTCTCCCCCCGTCACGCCAAATCTAATGTTCACGGCGATACCAACTCTGGTTTAGGTGGTGATGGAGGAGGAGGAGGAGGGGGGGGGGTTCAATTGAATAATAAACTCCGCTTTATCCCTTTTGAATATTTATGACGTACTGTAGGTGTCTGAGCCTATTTAAAAATATGTTTTACTATCTTTAAAAATGCATGCAGGCAAGTGTGTTTTTGTTGATTTTATGCTTTCCAAAAAAAAAAAAAAAGCTCTCCCCCGTTGCAGGAATGGTATGGTCCTGAGGTATAAAAGGAAATCCCCTTTTCAATTTGCTTGATAAAACGTGAAGCGGGAGCGCTGTGTCAAACTGCTATGTGTGTGTGTGTGTGTGTGTGTGTGTGTGTGTGTGTGTGTAGCCGAACTTTGAAAGATTTCAACAAATGTAAGTTGTTCGCGTTCTTATATATTCAAATGATACACAACTCATTGGACGATCAGTTGTTTTAGTTTACTGTTTTTATACGACGTTGTTTTTTTGTTTTTGTTTTTGTTTTTGTTTTTGGGGGGGGGGGGGGGGTGTGTTATTAAGCTAGCTAGCGCGTAACGTTTTTATAGGGGACAAAGTGTTGTAACGTTGATAACAGTGCTGTTGGTCAAGAGATTTGAACAAATATAAAAAATAAATAATAATAATACGTTTAAAAGACACTGGTGACTTTCTCGGTGTGTAAACTTGTAGCCTTTTTTTGTTTTTAGCTTTATTTGTTGTTAAAAGTGTGCAGATACTCCATCAGGATAAACTAATTTAAACAGGAGAAGTTTTAATGTTATGTTTATGACAGGATCTCCTACCAGGGATCCATAATATTTGGACAGTAATGCAGTAAAAATGAATTTAAAATGGGGAAAATGTTGCGACAATCCTTTAGGATCTGTAACATTTCTTTTTTTTTTTTTTTTTTTTGATTATTTGGACTGATAAGATGTGGCCTGATTTTTCAGTAGTTGATTCCAAGTGGTAAATTTATACTCAAACTTTAATAGAATATGCTGGCCGAAGTAGAGTCCATGCAAATGACCGAGGTCATGGTTAAACTGGAAAAATCCCTGACCTGTGAGATAAAAACAAATGTTCACATTGACTCGAATCATCCATTTGCCACCTTTTCTTATAAAATAATGTCTGCACTTGTGAGCTCAGTAATGTGAAAAAGCCTGGAGGATCACTGTGGTCATTTAAAACTGGTGATCGCAGACGTGTTTCGTCCCCGTCACGACGTCCAGTCAGGTCAAAGAACAGTTTTGAGGAGAGTATCTGACTGTCTTCGTGCCAGCGGGTTTTCTTTAAAATTCTTAAAATGTATTTATTTATTTTTATTATTATTATTATTATTTTTATTTTATATTGTGTTAGTTGTTTGTATGCACTGTCTCATGTTGTCAACACAGTCTTATTCTGTCTTTGCGCTGTTTGCACCAGGTTGCACACGATGCACTTTAAGTTTTGTCCTAGCTACATAGTCTCGTCCTCAGCATTGTGTTCTTGTGTTTGTGTTATGTGGGAGGGAGGGGGTGTAGCTCAGTGGTCTAAGGCGCTGGGCTGCTGATCGGAAGATCCGGGTTCGAGCTCTGGTATGGCCAAGCTGCCGCCCTTGGGTCCTTGAGCAAGACCCTTAACCCTCTGTGCTCCAGGGGCGCCGTATCATGGCCGACCCTGCGCTCTGACCCACAGCGCTGTATCATGGTCGACCCTGCGCTCTGACCCCCAGCTTGATGTTGGTAGCTACCAACATCAAGCTGGGATATGCGAAGGAAATAATGTCACTGTGCTGTAATGTATATGTGACCAATAAAGGTTATTATTATTATTATGTTGTTGTTTTGTGTAGCACCAGGGTCCTGGAGAAACGTTGTCTCATTTCACTGTGTACTGCGTCAGATATATATATGGTTGAAATGACAATAAAACCTCTTGACTTGACTAAAAGTCACATTCAAGAACAGAATGGTCAGATTAGACTGCTAGGAAATATCCTTTCCACTCAGAGCGAGGTTCTTTGGGCGGGTAAAAAAAAATGTTTGTATTTGTTTTGTATTATAATGTTGACATGGGCATGCGTTGCATCACTGTTCTCTTGTGTCACTGATTTCTTGGCTGAGACAGCAAGACTTTAATCCAAAAAGGTTTTTAGGACTTTTGCTGCACGGGGAGAACATGCAAACTCCACACACACATGTCCGAGACGGGAATCGAACCCGGACCCTGGCGGTGTGAGGCGAACGTGCTAACCACTAAGCCACCGTGCCCCGTCTTTTTTTTTAATTTATTTATTTATTTTTATTTTTTTTTTTTTTTTGTTAAAAAAAAAAACAAAAACAGCCCAAACAAATATTATACCACACTCCACCACACTACACTTAACATCTGAGATTCTGCTCTTTTTCTGTATGAACATGTTTATTTTTATTCTAAACCCCTATTGAGTATTTTCTACCAGTTTTGGTAATATGGTCATATTTCCCCTGGCATCTTTAATGTTTTGTTTTTTTTGGCGTGGAATATTTATCTTCCACTTTTCTGCAAATCGCCAATCGTGCCCTATTGAGAAATGTTTGCGAGCATCTTCTTCACTACCAATTTTACAACTGGTATACTTTTATTTTTGTGTAACTTTGCAGAGTACAAAGGGAAAGGCTGCATACGGTACGATGGATGTCCACTCGTGTACTCAGACCCGTCTCCTGCTCCTGACGTTTCTCCAGGAAAGCTCCCGCTTGAACAACGGGTTGCAGAATGAGCTAAACGCGTTGCGCTATGAAGCGAAACGCTGTACATCCCATAGCGCACTAACTGAGCCAACAGTGCGCCACCCGGGCCGTGCCTTTGACACGGACATTGAATGCGATGGGGAACTTCAGACAGATGGACACTCGATTCAGAGAAGTCTGCTACAAGATGTTCCTGAAATCGAGCTTTCATTTCCAGGTATTTTTAAAGTTAATTTTAGCTTAATTTGAATATTTATTTTCTGTGTAATTTTATTTGTGCCTGTGTCGCATGTTTGTCTTGTGTGGTTTAATTGGATATGTTTTATAATTATATTTATAGAAGCAATTTATGTCCACCGCCTGTTCTCAAAACAGATTTCACTATGGAGCCAACATTTATTTATTTTTTATTCTTCTTTTTATTTATTTGTTAATATAATATAATATTAACAATATAACAATATATCTTAATTAAACAATATAACTTTTGGTGGCCTTGAAAGTCTTTGCTGAGTTAGGCTTGTAGTTTATGTATGCCAATTTATAAATAACCTTCCTTCCAGCTTTCGATTCATTCGTTCATTCATCTTCTAGCGCTTTATCCGATCTTCCCTCGGGTCACGGGGAGTCTGTGCCTATCTCAGGCGTCTATGGGCATTAAGGCAGGATACACCCTGGATGGAATGCCAACCCATCACATGACACACACACATACACACACACATTCATACACTAGGGACAATTTTTCCAAGGTGCCAATCAACCTACCGTGCATGTTTTTGGACCGAGGGAGGAAACCAGAGAACACCGAGAAAAACCCCCTGAGGCACGGGGAGAACATGCACAAACTCCACACACACATGGCCGAGACGGGAATCGAACCCGGACCCTGGCGGTGTGAGGCGAACGTGCTAATCACTAAACCACCGTGCCTCTGCTGCTTGCCCGTTTATTTATTTATTTATTTATTTATTTTAAGCTCTTCTTTAGACAGCATGAGCTGGTTTAAATTTACACAGTGCTGTAAATATGAAATTAGATTTGAAATAACTAATGGCTAAGAAATGAGGTTTGAGGAAATAAGGTCATATTTATTTGTTGTGTACTTCTGTGGGTGATTTGAAATAAGGAAATGTCATCCACTGTATCTACCAACCTGTACGAAAAGATTCATTTTGCAACAATGAGAGAAGGCCATGTATATTTTTGACCTACTGGAACGATTTCATGTGGCTCAGTCTTGCATTTCTATTTGTTACTATTCTATATTTTTACTTTCAAATAAGGACAGGTTGAGTCATCTTGTCCACCTTTTAGGCACAAACCTCTTCGTGCAAAGTATTATCCTGTTTGACACACGCTTTACGGTTTTAGTGTAGTACAATAACTATGTTTTGAAAAACTTTTCATGCTGAACGAATAAATAAAGAAACGTCACTGAGGAAAGGTCAATGCTGAAAGTATCTGGGAAGGACACAGATTGGTGTTTACCGCTTGTAATGTGTAAATTTAAACCAGCTCATGCTGTCTAAAGAAGAGCTTAAAATAAATAAATAAATAAACGGGCAAGCAGCAGAGGCACGGTGTTTTAGTGATTAGCACGTTCGCCTCACACCGCCAGGGTCCGGGTTCGATTCCCGTCTCGGCCATGTGTGTGTGGAGTTTGCATGTTCTCCCCGTGCCTCAGGGGGTTTTTCTCCGGGTTCTCCGGTTTCCTCCCCGGTCCAAAAACATGCACGGTAGGTTGATTGGCAACTTGGAAAATTGTCCCTAGTGTATGAATATGTGTGTGTGTGTGTGTGTGTGTGTGCCCTGCGATGGGTTGGCATTCCATCCAGGGTGTATCCTGGCTTAATGCTCATAGACGCCTGAGATAGGCACAGACTCCCCGTGACCCGAGGGAAGATCAGATAAAGCGGTAGAAGATGAATGAATGAATGAATGTTAGGATGGAATATAAAAGAGGCGATAGATTTGTTTTATCAACAAAAACCCCCACACAGCAACGTGCATCCACTCGCGCTTCCTAAATCTCCCCGAATTACACCTACTAGCTGCACATTCACAACATTGTATGAGCTCCTCACTGTATTAGCGTATGAAGCCTAAACATATCACCAGTTTCTATAGAAAGCAACCCAAACCGAAGCATAATTCTTAAAGGAGCCACGCACCGTATTTAAGAATTAAAACAGCAGAACAACGAAAATGACAAAGGAAAGAATACGAAATGAATGAATTAACAAGAAATTAATATTAAAAGAATGATTTCCAGTGTTTTCCATTTCCTTTTGGAAATACCCATGTAGCCCAGGCAAAATGTAACACCGCTGCAACAAAACCTAATGTAAGCAGAGCTAATTTGGGTGGTGGATCACACTGCATCGCACAGCAGTAACCTAGTGTGTGTGTGTGTGTGTGTGTGTGTGTGGTGTGTGTGTGTGTGTGTGTGTAGAGCCTGGTGAAGAAGCAGTAAGGGAGGTGGCGCAGGAGCTGATTCGAATGGCAGATGAATTCAATCACTTCATTGTCTCTCAAGTGGCTGAGAATCTGACCAAGGAACTCAGCAGGTCTCCTCAAGATGTGAGTATAATCTAAAAGAGTGTCTCGTGTAGTAGTATCGCTTCATCTTCATTTTGACATTTTTGCAGGTCCAAGTAATAAAGTATAATACAGTAAGACCACGAGATCCAGACACGGCATCGTAACATGATTTTGACGTATCTTGAACAATAGAACTTATGGGAATTAATTAATTAATTAATAACAGGCTAGTAAGCAGATAAGAAACAAAGAGAACCACAACATGTTACATATAAATAAAAAAAAAAACATAAATAATAACAATGAATGAAGGAAAAATGCAACTTTATTTACCTTGCAACTGACGCGGTGGCGAGCGCAGGGGGAGGCATGACGAGGAGGCATGAGGCAGAGGCAAGAGGCGGAGGGAGGAGTAGGCAGCGGATATGAAGACTTAAATGTAACTGTACAGTTACTGTGCTCACTGCTGTACAATACGTAAATTATAACGTATTATAACGCGCCTATAAGCGTCTGCGCACACCCGCGAAATTTGAATAATGACGAGAGATATCTGTGACGTAGCATGAGGAAAACAACGTATCATGGGACAGAAAAATCTTCGTATTCCGTGTCGTATCATGAAAAAAACGTATCGTGAAGCAATCGTATCCCGGGGTCCTACTGCATATATATATATATATATATATATATATATATTATATATATATATATATATATATATATAATATATATATATCTTAGATCTTATTGTGAAATTCAGCTTAAGGCATTGGGTCAAATTCTGCAGCAGTGACATTACACTTTTATGACCAGGAAATATTGTCCCAAAGTAGCTTTACAGAAATAAATAAGCTATGATTTATATTTTGTATCAATAAAATGGTCCATAAATTATCCATAATGAGCCTGCAGCACCACAAGCACCCTGAGATGGTATGAAGAAGAAAACTTGAGAGGGCAAAAGTATGCATTCCTGTTGTAGCCATGATGGACACCATATTTATTTATTTATTTATTTACTTAGTAGACAGTCCAGCTCCATCTTCATGCTCTGGTTTAAATGATATCGATCTCCGGTTTCAGTCGGTGAATTCCCTTAGCTTTTCCCACCAACATATGTTTCTTCTTTGGGCTCTGAATGCTTGTCCGGCCACGTCATTTTCTGGGGCCCGGGGCTATGCTTCTTTAAAGCGTGCCCTGACAATAAACTGCATCTCCCACAATGCATGAGACTACGTTACCTGTGAAATGACTGCATCCCGCCACTAGAGCGCAGTGTATCCCACATCGACAGGTACAGAGGGCTATTTTATTTTTATCCCCCCCCCCTCCCCCCCCCCTCCCCATCAAGCGGAAATTTCCATCCTAAACTGTCCAGGAATGGCATGTTTGTGCTTCAAGGGAAAAAACGCTATGTGTTTTGTGTTCTGAGGCGGCGGCGCTCATCAAACACTGTATAGTGTCTTATAGCGTCTTATAACCGACCCCATAATGCTGATGACACTGAGTGCGACACCTCTGGGCTGGACGAATGGGCTCTAAATAGGCTCATTTGAAGAAGTGGTCTAGAATCCAACGTATAGGTTGACTGAAGGTATATTCTCTGTGGTGACCGCTAAATGTTATAAATATTTAGCAGGCATAAATAATTCTGACAGCTACCTACAATTGTAAACTTGACAAGAAGAGTTATATAGATATTGTGTCTGGTTTTCTTTTTTTGTGTGTGTTTTGTGTAGTCTCTCCCCTTTGGTGTGGGTTTTATTGTACATTTTGGTCTACTGAAGTTACTCACGCGTGTAACATATGAGTAAGTGGTGTTACTCTCGTTTCTCACAGGAAAAAGCGAGTGATTTAACCTTGAACTGAAAACCCGAGAGTCAGCATGCTTGTATATAGGTCACACCAGGGTTTTTGTTTGTTTGTTTGATTGATTTTTATTTGCTCAATGCGAGCTACTAAAGCATTTCATTAGATGTTACCTGAGCCTTAAGGCAAAACGTCAGATGTCCGGGGAAACGGTGATTTCTGGGTGTTTTGGATATTAAAAACTAGAAAGAATAAACGGTGGATGCGATTTCGAAAATGTTTCAAACCATTATTCAATATAATTCTCCGAAAATATTGTCTGCAAACGATATTCTTCATGATATAATGGAGGTGGTAGCTAAAGTGGTTAAGGCATTGTACTCTGCACCGGAAGCTCACAGGTTCAAATCCCACCACCACAAAAGATGGCACCTGTGGGCCCTTGAGCTTTTTTTTTATGTTGTTGTTATAACCACGCGGGGCACGGTGGCTTAGTGGTTAGCACGTTTGCCTCACACCGCCAGGGTCCGGGTTCGATTCCCGTCTCGGCCATGTGTGTGTGGAGTTTGCATGTTCTCCCCGTGCCTCAGGGGGTTTTTCTCCGGGTTCTCCGGTTTCCTCCCCCGGTCCAAAAACATGCACGGTAGGTTGATTGGCACCTTGGAAAAATTGTCCCTAGTGTATGAATGTGAGTGTGTGTGTGTGTGTGTGTGTGTGTCCTGCGATGGGTTGGCATTCCATACAGGGTGTATCCTGCCTTAATGCCCATAGACGCCTGAGATAGGCACAGACTCCCCGTGACCCGAGGGAAGATCGGATAAAGCGGTAGAAGATGAATGAATGTTATAACCACAGAGGACTCCACCGCAAATGAACCGATATTGTTAAAACAGGTGTGAATGCGCCCTTAGGAATGAATGCTTTCTATAAATATGTTCACAAAGACCTCGGTTAGTTCCTCAGTCCAGATACTTCCCATTTTACACCACATAGCCGATGAATAGTCATCTCTTTATGAATCCCGGCACGAATTAGACCTTTATTGAACGGCCATTAGTTGTTGTGTTGTGTTCAACCAAATATCGTTATCCAATAAGATTTCTTCTAGGATACGTTTGTTTTCCCATTGCTTTGTTTTGGCTGCTTTTTTGTATTTATAAATTGACTCGCCTTTTTGTTCTGCCGGTCGTATTGAGGTTCGATGGGTTGGACGAGATCAATTCACTTTTATTTGTAGAGCGCTTTTTTACAACGTGTCATCGTCTCAAAGCAGCTTTACATAATACTCATGCGTGAAAAGTGAAGATCAGTTCGGCACTTATTGTTTCTTGTTGAGACGAAGCGACGGTGACGAGCGAGGAGAAAAACTCCCTGGGAACAGGAAGAAACCTTGAGAGGAACCCGACTCAACAGAGAACCTCATCCTCATTTGGGTTATTAGTGTTGTGTGTGGTTGAGGATGTTTATTGTGGAGTGTATTCATGAAATTGTGTGCAGAGGGGGTCTGGATCACTGACAGCTCAACAGTGATACACGTAACTCAACGGAGAGAGAGAGAGAGAAGGAAAGAGAAAAGTGGCTAGTCACGGTCATGTTTGCAGTATGGGAGTGTGTATATTTAGTGTCGAGTGCAGACGTGGACTCCGGCAGAATTAACTATAACAGCAGAACTAAAAGGAGAATCTGGGGGAAACACAGACATGAGATCACCGTGATAACACTGATTATTTTGTTGTTGTGGTCAGCGGTTGCTTTGGATCTTTAGCGAAACTCTCGACAGTGGTGCGAGAAGGCTGTATTTCTACTGACCGCCGTATACCATGTGGTTTGCAGTGCTGGTGGAACAGCTTGTCTCAGGGTGTCGAACACTTACTGAAGGACGTGCCGGGTGTCCACAGCGAGCAAATGGTGATGGCGCTCACCTTCACCCTGGTGAGGGCGGTGTGCGACCGCACCCCTCGTCTACTCCGTGGCCTGTATAACACCATATCACGGTACACCTTCATTGCCAGACATCGGTGACGCGCTTCCGTTACTGCCGAGAGCCACCCGGATCCTCAGTTTCCCGATTTTTGATTTTTGTTTACAGCCATGACATTTTCTTATTAGTTATGTATAATATAGTATATAATATACATAACAGATGTTTTTGTTGTTGTTGTCTGTTCGTTTACGATGTTTGAATTTGTACTTTAAAAAAAAAAAAAGTCCCCATTTAACATCGTTAAATATTACATTCTAAACCGAATGTCCGTTTTTCTTCTTGTATGTTTTCAGCAGAAATGTTTGCCTTTTATTGTAGTAAACTCTCTGATTTAAAGCACCATCCATCAACTTCATGTATTATTCCGAACACTGAGATCTTCCACTACATTAACACAATCCTGAAGTCGAGGGGGGGGGGGGGGGGGCGGAGGGGGGGGGCTTCACAGACCCCACCCATAACAACCAGGGCCTTTTAAAATCTATGCACGGAGATACTTTAAGGTTTGTGACTCAGGGAAGAATTAATGACAAACATAAGAAGGGCTTAATTTTGTTTATTTTGAAATGCTGCTGGAGTGTATGTGCTTTTTTTTCTTCAATAAAATGTATTCTCTCTCTTTTTCTCTTGCCCTCTCATTTTATTTATATATATATATATGTGTGTGTGTGTAGTATGTATGTATATATATATATATGTGTGTGTGTGTGTGTGTGTGTGTATATATATTATATTTATATGTTGTATTGGGGCACGGTGGCGTAGTGGTTAGCAGGTTCGCCTCACACCGCCAGGATCCGGGTTCGATTCCCGTCTCGGTCATGTGTGTGTGGAGTTTGCATGTTCTCCCCGTGCCTCCGGGTTCTCCGGTTTCCCCCCGGTCCAAAAACATGCATGATAGGTTGATTGGCACCTTGGAAAATTGTCCCTAGTGTATGAATGTGTGTGTGAATGTGTGTGTGTGTCCTGTGATGGGTTGGCATTCCATCCAGGGTGTATCCTGCCTTAATGCCAAAAGACGCCTGAGATAGGCACAGGCTCCCCGTGACCCGAGGAAAGATCGGATAAAGCGGTAGAAGATGAATGAATGAATGAATATGTTGTATTTATGTGTGTGTGTGTGTGTATAAAAACCTGACACACTGGGCTGTTTTGGCTTTGACATGCCACTTGTGTTAATAATGTGAACAACGCCAGATCGCTGCTGCTGCTGCGTGTAAAGTCATGTATACAGTACAGTACATTCCCGTCAGGCTGGATCATGTGATCCGAGCGGATTATTTTCTGACTTTCAACTTGTGTTCAGTTGTTGGAAGCCTTTCAAACAGTAGATAAAAAAAAAACCCACCTTGCTGTTCCAAAGTCATCTGTGTGTTCATTTTGCAAATGCTAAATGCTGTCAAATGCTGTAAATGTATATGTAACCAAATAATGATATAAAACAATGCCTTCCCATTCGAGAGGAAATAGAACACAATTTAGTCAAATACAAAAAGTCATATACAGGGTTGTCCAAAAAGTTTTGAACATTTACATGGGATTGACTTTTATTTTAATAACATAAGAACACACACAGGGGCACGGTGGTTTAGTGGTTAGCACGTTCGCCTCACACCGCCAGGGTCCGGGTTCGATTCCCGTCTCGGCCATGTGTGTGTGTGTGGAGTTTGTGCATGTTCTCTCCCCGTGCCTCAGGGGTTTTTCTTTTCTCGTTCCCGGGTTCTCCGGTTTCCTCCCCCGGTCCAAAAACATGCACGGTAAGGTTGATTGGCACCTTGGAAAATTGTCCCTAGTGTGTGTGAATGTGAGTGTGTGTGTCCTGTGATGGGTTGGCATTCCATCCAGGGTGTATCCTGCCTTAATGCCCATAGACGCCTGAGATAGGCACAGATTTGCATATATAATGTGTAGGTGGAAGGTTAAAATATAAACCCTTCCAAAGAAGAACGCAGATTTGTCAGCTCAGATGGCTCATTGGGTTAATGGTGTAGTCCGGTCTTCACAAGAACCTCGGTTCGAGACTTCTGCTGTGTTGTCCACTGACCCCCGTGTGTGGGACTGTAAGTTAAACAAACCAGCTGAAACTTAAATAGAAAGAAGGAAGTCTATAAGGGGCATGGTGGCGTAGTGGTTAGTACGTTCGCCTCACACCACCAGGGTCCGGGTTCGATTCCTGTCTCGGCCATGTGTGTGGAGTTTGCATGTTCTCCCCGTGCCTCAGGGGGTTTTTCTCCGGGTTCTCCGGTTTCCTCCCCGGTCCAAAAACATGCACGGTAGGTTGATTGGCACCTTGGAAAATTGTCCCTAGTGTATAAATGTGTGTGTGTGTGTGTGTCATTCCATCCAGGGTGTATCCTGCCTTAATGGCCCATAGACGCCTGAGATAGGCACAGGCTCCCCGTGACCCGAGGGAAGATCGGATAAAAGCGGTAGAAGATGAATGAAGTAAGTCAGTCTATATGGGTAAAACGGGGCCTAACTGGCTTCCTGATGAGCGCTGTTGTTGAGTTGTTCATATCGTTGTGATTGTATGGTTTCTTGCAGCTTGCTTAATGTACACAGATGTTAATAACTGTTCCCTTTTATTTCGCCATAAGTTTACGACCTGAGCACGGCTCAGATATTAAACCCTCGGCAATCTCGTATCCATCAGACTATTGAGATCGGACCGGGTCTGGTTTGGTGGCGGTTGCACATTCCATTCAATGCGTTTCGCAAAAAAACACCTCTTGTGGATCAAAATCCATGATATGAAGTGTTAAAGTTGTTCAGGGTTTGCTGAGCTCTACATGTCTACATTCATTCATCTTCTACCGCTATATCCGATCTTCCCTCGGGTCACGGGGAGTCTGTGCCTATCTCCGGCGTCTATGGGCATTAAGGCAGGATACACCCTGGATGGAATGCCAACCCATCACAGGGCACACACACACACATTCATACACTAGGGACAATTTTCCAAGGTGCCAATCAACCTACCGTGCATGTTTTTTTTTTTGGACCAGGGAGGAAACCAGAGAACCCGGAGAAAAACCCCCTGAGGCACGGGGAGAACATGCACAAACTCCACACACACATGGCCGAGCCGGGAATCGAACCCGGACCCTGAAGGTGTGAGGCGAACGTGCTAACCAATAAGCCACCGTGCCCCTCTACATGTCTACATGAATTGTAGAATTCCATGTGAAAGTGTGCATGAGCTATACAGCTAAACCTTTCCAGGGGGCGATGTTTCCCCTTTGTTCCAGGTCCAGGGCTGAGACTTCACTAATGTCGTAATGGCTGCAGATTCCAACCTGACTGCTGAGCAAAAATTCGTTTTTGAGTATGTTAAGACCCCTAAAAGTGACAAACAAGTAAACAAGAGGGTCCTGTGTACTGCAGTGCTTGGGCCCTAAAAAGTAGTAGTATAAGAGTGTTACGTTTTTGTACAACCCTTTATGCGTCTCTGGAAAAGAGACAAAAATACCTTTCGTCTGACCTAACAATAGGTTAATAAATGTTGTCGACACACCGAGTCAAATTGAGAAAGTCAGTAGAAACCACAGAGAGATATATAAAGTGTCTCCAAATGCACATATGACGTTATTGAAAGTATAGAAATGCATCAGTATTTACAAACATTACACAAACAGAGTTTAAAAACCAAACTTTATTTGCGTTCATTGTAACAGACTTTAATAAGGTAACGAAAAATAAAAACAACCCTGAAATACTATAAGGACTTTTATTTTGAACCTTAGCAACCCCTAATTCATGTGTCTTATACACACACGATAGTGGATTCGTAGTACAAATTTATAAACCATGTGCATGATCGATCTTAAAGTCACAGTTAGTGCTTTTCTTAAAACACGATCAAAGTATTCCAAATAAATTAAAGCCCACAAAAATAACGGCCATCAATAATGGGCCCCATTTATTTATTTATTTGTTTGTTTGTTTGTTTGTTTGTTTGTTTGTTTGTTTGTTTGTTTGTTTGTTTGTTTGTTTGTTTGTTTGTTTGTTTGTTTGTTTGTTTGTTTGTTTGTTTGTTTGTTTGTTTGTTTGTTTGTTTGTTTGTTTGTTTGTTTGTTTGTTTGTTTGTTTGTTTGTTATTTTGTTTGTTTGTTTGTTTGTTTGTTTGTTTGTTTGGCAAAATCATATCTCCAAATCTTGAAGTTGCGTACTTCTTAAAAAAAAAAAAAAAAAAAAATCTTTCTTAAAAATGATACTATAAATCCTCAGCCTTCCAGAAGATCGAAATGACAATTGGTTTGTCTTAGAAAGGCTCAGTAGTAGTTCACTGTACGGAGAATATTTATCGAGAAAAAAAAACAAAACCCAAAAACAATAACGCATAGAGAATAAACAAAACTTTGCATGGGACAGTCCAGGGGAAGTGAATTTTCTATTGTGAAAGAACTATTTGGCAGCACAGTGGCCTCGGTTCCTGAAATGCATCACTACTTAATATTTCTTCCTTAAAGACAGAGCTCCATAGGCCACTAAAGCAGCAATGGCTACCAGTGCAGCACCACCATACAGAAGAGCTGTAAGCTCAGAAGACTCTACAGGCTCTGCTGCAGGCTCTGTGTGCACCGGCGCTGCAGGCGGCTCCTGAGCTGGAATCGATGCTGAGAGTGCAGGCTGTACGTCCTGCTGCAATGTTTCCTGTTCTGGAGCTGCGGCAGAAGATAAACCAGGAGAAACCTGGGGCTCCTGTACAATCGGTGGCTTCTGCGCTGGAGCTGGGGGCAAACACGGCTGCTGCTGGGCCGCAATGGCTTGCGTTGGTACCTCGTGCGCTGGAGCTGCTCGGACAGCTTCAGGAGGCGGCTCAGATTTATCTTCAGCGGCTTGAGCTGTTCGTAGGATCTGCGGCTCCACAGGAGCTGGAACAGGCTCTGGCTGAGCTGAATGAGGCTCAGGATCAAGCACTTGGGGTGTAGCCGCAACGGGAAGGGAAGGCTGAAGAGATCTTTTGAGTTCCGTATCAACTGGAGCATCAGCCATGATCGGAGGAGATGAGGAAGATGGGGTTTCCTGCTGGAGGTGAACATCGGTAGCGACGGCGGGGCTTGAAATAGTGAGGGACGCTGGCTCGACAGGCGGAACAGAGGTTGGAGGTGAATCCAGGATGACGATCTGCTCCTCGAGGGACATCAGTGATTCTGGTGCTTCTGAAACATGCTGTTGTGCAGCTTCTCTCCCGAGCTCTTCTCGAAGGGCCTGCAGCTCGCTTTCAGTGCCGAGGACGCTGAGAACGCTCTCCTGCAGCTCTCCTTCGTCTGCAGCTTCTCCCTCCTCCAGAAACTCGGCGTCCTCGCGCTCCACGTGCACGATGTCCGAGTTGGACGAGTTGTTCTCGCTGCGCTCCTCAGCCACGCCCTCGCTGATGTCCGCGCTTTTTTCGTCCTCCGGCTCCATGGTGCCGACCTGAGCCCAGGACTCGTGGCCGCTCATCGATACGGGAAAACTCTCGGTGTGCCAGGAGCTCAGGCCGCTGCTTCCTGCCGAGCTGATGAGCAGCGACTCGGGGGGGCTGAACTGCTCGCGACCGTGTTCCCCTGATAAGATGTAGATATCGTTACTGTCTTCGGCTATGAGTGCACCGGGTTCCTCCACATCCTCCAGGCTAAACACAGCACTCTGCAAAAATAAGACGATGGTGTTTGAGATGGGGTTGTAGCTATCGATTATTTTAGTAAGCGAGCGTTCTAACGATCATTTCATTTGTTGACGAGCAGTACGAAATACCAGAGAGAAAATAAGACGGGTGAAATTAACTTTTGCTCGAAAAATCTGCATTTTACTGCTAAAATTGCATAAAGTAATATCGGTAAGACGCAATGTATGCAAGGGAAACGTTGTGACATCTGATGGCCACTTGAGGGCGCTCCCTTTTTAAATACGAGTGAAGTTAGGTTATGCCGTGTTAAGAAAGAAGCTTCATATCTTTCTCTTTATAACTGTACATAACGTGTGCATCAGAGCATATTGATGCGAACATAAATACAGGGCGTTCAAAAAGTTCCTCCGCAGTCTAGAGCAAGTCATGTGAAACTTCTTGTTTCGTTATGCCTCGCACATCACTTGTGTAATTCGACTCGTTCTCGCTCATGTGTTTGTTTATTAAATCTTGCACAGTTTAGTCACATGGTATTCTAAAATAGTTTTAAATTTAAAACAAAATAAATGCGCGTATTTGTGACCTGCTTAAAAGACATGCGCCACTTCCTGTCGGTGCTCGGTGCGCACGTGGCCCGCAGATTATGGTTTAATAAATATATAACATTTTACGATCGCGGCGTGAAAGACGTTTCTTCCTGCCTAGTGTATGAATGTGTGTGTGTGTGTGCCCTGTGATGGGTTGGCATTCCAACCAAACCAAGTCCACCCTAAAATTGTCCTGCTTCAATCTAATGACTTTCATTTTCAATGCCTATGCGACCCTTAAATGATTGGATTAAGACTTAAGACTCAAGTAATACTAGGGAGGTGGTGTAGCCCAGTGGTTATGGTGTTGGACTCTGGACCGGAAGATCACGGGTTCAAACCCCACCACCACAAAGCTGCCACTAGTGGGCCCTTGACCCTCAATTGCTCAGTTGTAAGTCACTCTGGAAAAGGGCGTCTGCCAAATGCTGCAAATGTAAATATAATACTAATACAGGAGTGTCCAATCATTTCCACGAAGGGCCAGTGGGGGTGCAGATTTTCAATCCAATCATTTAAGGGTCACACCTGATAGGCATTGAAAATGAAAATCATTAGATTGAAGCAGGTCAATTTTAGAGTGGAATGAAAACCTGCACCCACACTGGCCCTTTGTGGAAAAGATTGGACAACCCTGGTCTAAACTCTTAATATTTTTGTCACAGAAATTGGTTTAGAGGTTTATGCGGCTTTTTTTACACACCCTAGTAACAGCGTCAACATTGAGTCATAACGTGAAGCCACAACGTAGACCTGCGTTTGGACAACGGATAGCAACCAAATACTGATTTCTACTGTAAGCACCTGATATAATATCCTTTATTGGTCACATATACATTACAGCACAGTGAAATTCTTTTCTTCGCATATCCCAGCTTGATGTTGGTAGCTGGGGTCAGAGCGCAGGGTCGGCCATGATACGGCGCCCCTGGAGCACAGAGGGTTAAGGGTCTTGCTCAAGGACCCAAGGGCGACAGCTTGGCCATACTGGGGCTCGAACCCGGATCTTCCGATCAACAGCCCAGCGCCTTAGACCACTGAGCTACCCCCTCCCCTAAGACTTGCAATAAGCCACTTTTTTTTTAATACAATCTACACCAAAAAAAACCTTTGTCTGAATGCAGACCGAATGTAACAGTCATTATTTGAGATCTCGGAAATACAGATTCTTTAGGACAAGAAAACGTGTTCTTGTTTTGCAGGTTAACGAACATAAGCGCAGTTGAAACTTGCTCTAAGGAGGAGTTGTACAGTGCGGCATTTACTGCATTTTGCAAACGTTCCAGTGTTTCTGGTCCATTCAATTCCAAGTGTGTAGCGTTTTAGACAAATGTATGACCTCAATATAAATCTATAACTAAAAGACATGCCATTGTGTGCATATTGACAAATCCATTCTGCATAAATCTCGGGCAATAATATTTTATATAACGACAGCTTCCTCTAAGCTGTAAAGAAAATGAGTCATTGTGTAGTCAAAGCTAAACCCTGTGCAGTAGTGCATGCACGGACAAGTCGAAGATATGCTCGGGAAAGCCAAATCATATTTCCGCCAGAAGCAGGCGTTATTACAGGCGGACTAAAATCAGACCTGTTTTTAGCCTCTTGGAATAATTAACTTTATTTGATATAAATCCAAGGGAAAAGTAAAAGTTTGATTAGATCTTCCACTCCAGGCAAAAACTCTTTTAAAATTTTATTTGTATTTAAAAAATTTTCACTTGTGAATTTCTATTCATTTTTATCCCTCTAAAATCTTTCAATTCAGAAATGATCTTCCTTTTTCTTTTTGTTAATCCAATATCGGCACAAATACACTGTCATAGCCTGAACTTCGGCATTCAGGCAAAATACCTGCTGCAGAAAATTTCACAGGAATAAAAATGTATACAAATACAGAAGTTTAACTTTTAAATAGAAAACTGTTTTTTTTTTTTTTTTTTTTTTTTTTTTTTTTTTTTACATTTTTCCTGTGGATTCACCAACAAGGAAATTTCAGCCCAGAATCCCAAAATTGAGCCCTTTATTTTAGGCCAGAATAACCAGACGTTCTTAAGCATCTGGATTTTGTTGCAAGCCAAGTGTATTTAGAAGATTTTTAACCTCAAAATATTCAACTAACAACTTGGCAATTGGGGGGGGGGGGGCGGTCACGGTGACTTAGTGGTCAGCACGTTCGCCTCACACCGCCAGGGTCTGGGTTCGATTCCCGTCTCGGCCATGTGTGTGTGGAGTGGAGTGGAGTTGTGCATGTTCTCTCCCCGTGCCTCAGGGGGGTTTTTTTTCTCCGGGTTCTCCGGTTTTCCTCCCCCAGTCCAAAAACATGCACGGTAGGTTGATTGGCACCTTGGAAAATTGTCCCTAGTGTATGAATGTGTGTGTGTGTGTGTGTGTGTGTCCTGTGATGGATTGGCATTCCACCCAGGGTGTATCCTGCCTTAATGCCCATAGACGCCTGAGATAGACACAGACTCCCCGTGACCCGAGGGAAGATCGGATAAAGTGGTAGAAGATGAATGAATGAATGAACGAACTTGACAACTGAGTTTTCGACTCGCAAAATCCCTGTCTCAATAAAAGTGTCCTCTATTGCTCTTTACAGCAGTCACTTTGGAATTATTGAGATATGCCATAAACGGTTAATACACAATCGATTGCAACAAAATAAATACATTATGTTCAAAGGGAGATGTAGATATTTTGTAAGAATTAAAAATAAATAAATAAATAGTGCATTGACCATCCTCAAACTCCTCATCGTGTGTTTTACAGAAATCGTAATACATGCTTTAATATACTTTCTTGCAAAAGCGTCTATTTAAAAAAAATTGCAGTAACAGAAGCTGCACAGAGGAACTAGGACAATGTCCCTGGTGATATTTTCATACGAGGATTTATCAGATTTATTTTTGGACTTCCCTATGACGCTCAGTCTGTGCATGTGTGTGTGTGTGTGTGTGTGCCACATGATTCCTGCTCTTTAGCTTGCCACTGCTGCGAAATGTCCGTTACATAAAGCAGTAGCCCGAATAGTGTTCAGGTCAACAAGACATCACCGTCTAAATAATGTAGGCGTCAGCTTCGGGATTGTGATCTACTAATAGACGGCCACCTGTTCGAAAAAAAAAAAAAAAACCCGTCTTTTACTTTTCATTTCTTGAACAAGAGAGATTTGCATAAGGTGATTTAAATGTCGAGGTCTATTTATATATATATAAAAAAAAAAAAAAAAAAAAAAAAAAACAGGTTAGGTTACATTACATATTGCACGTCGCTGGCAGATCCTTAAAACATTAGCATGGCTATTTGAAAAAATAGCATGAAGGGCAAATGTATGTGACTGCACAGACAACGTTTCAAAATGGGATGGGGGGGGGGGTATTACAAGGCCTAAAGTGCCCTGCCAAGGTCACTCAGCTTTGTCAGAGACATTCTGTGTAGGGCTTTTGGGTTTTTAAAATATTTCATCTTGGATTCTTATGCAAACACACGCTTGCTAATAACACCCCACCCTGAAACTGGACTAAGACAAGACCAACTATACACATTGCCGTCAGTCTGTTTTCTGTCCTGATAAATACTCAATTAAACAGACATGTGCTATACGATCATTATTCAACCAAATGTCAGATCATCTGTAGATCTGTGCTCCTTTAAACTATGAACAAAACAAAGTGAGCCTACCTGACATGGCCTCTGTGATATGCCAACACAAAGTAGTGTAATAATAAATAAAAGAGCACTACATAGTGACGCTCAACATGCACTGCCTTGTCAGACAGCTGTACAGGACTCCTTGTTCACCGCTTCATCCCTCCCCTTAAAACACCAAACCCCTCCCGTCGTGTTCGTGTCGTCTCTGCCTGAACTCTGGATTTGTCATGAAGGCTTTGCACGGAAGGAATGTGGCTCTATTCAGCATTTTAATCTCAAAAAGGAGACACTGAAGGCATGTCCTCTCTGCAGAATCAGCAGAGACTCTTTATTTAAACTAATCCCGCGGATGATTTTATCACGCACCGATTATTTGTGCTCAGAGAAATATGACTGCCATGAAGAAAACAACTGCATGGCAGTATTTATGTAGTCAAATTACAATGTCATACCTATTACCGTGTACATGACCTTGCTAAATATTACTGATGTTAAAAGAAGTGTACGGAAACCACTGTGTACACAAAAAAAAACAAAAACATAACATTTCTTTAACACGGACTCCATATACGTTACACGTTCTGACAGTGAATAAAAGATTGCGGACTGCTGGCTGAAATGATCAGGATCTCAATTATGAGATCATATCTTTCTTTTGTGAATGAAATGCACTGCCGTAGACGTGACCTTTGAAATGTTTAAAGAGCAGACAGGTAAACAATGGAGAAATCAGAGGTTTGGGACTTTCAGGAGCAGAAGGCCAGGGTAATTATTCTTTCAGACAATACATTTACACTGTATTATAAAGAGCACATTTTTACGTTTAATTTTGCCACAGTGCTATAATAGTGAATCAAGCAAGACTTTATATTTGAATTTACTGAATTTTTTTGGGGGGGGGGGGGGGGGAGGGGGAGTAAGGGGTTTTTTTTTTCCTCCAGACCAATGATGACTGTCTTGGACTGCATAGTAAGAGTTTCTATGAACAGCTACACAATGCAAACTATATATCTGTAATCAACATTTATTTTCTTAATTGTGTGATTAAATAAGGACACGGGTCACAAACCAGTTTTTAATTCTCTTTCTTTTTATTGCGTGTAAATTTAAGCTCTGAACCGAAAGCAGATTTATAGCGCCCTCTATTGGCACATGTGCTGTCTGATTCCGTATTTCTCACTCGAGATACTGTGTATATATATATATATATATATATATATATATATATATATATATATATATATATATATATATACTATATATATATATATATATAAATATGTATATTATGCATCAATCTATAGATAGATAAAAGAACGTTTTAAGGTATATATATATATATATATATATATAGATATATATATATAAATATATATATACACACACACACAATCATTATATATATCATTATATATATCATTATATATATCAATCATTATATAATTTTTTAAAACCTTTTTGAGAATTATTGCATTCTCCCGCAACCCGCACACACCTGGATATATTCCATCTTTCCTGCACCTGAACTCACCATCAAATCTTGTCCTTCGCCGCGCTCATTTGCATTGGGTCTCTACTAAGAGGTCAAAACCGGGGTATATTTATAATAAAATAAATTAATTAATTAAAAAAAAAAAACAACACTATATGGATCCAGCCTTGTTCTGAGCCTATTCATTTTTGCCTAAAAAAATACACGCTGAAACAAGGGAATTGTTATTTTCTGTTTCACTTTCACGCATTTATTGATTTCTCTAGATCAGACGCAACAGAGAACCTCGAGTTGTGCTTTTAGTGCTCATTTAATATAGAAGGTTCAGTGGCAGGTGTCGGGCATTTAACTGAAACTCCCCTTCATTCCATTCACTTCTTTTCAGTTTTATACTGTTGCACATTTTAACATATGCAAAGTGAAAAAATAATATGTGAAAGAGACCAAATGGGCCGAACAGTGTATTCATTTTCTAAATTCCTCACCAAAGATTACATTAAAGTGTTAAATGACCACAGGCACAGATTGGTATTTGAACACTGCAGTGTGAGAATACAAGAAAAGCCAACGGAATTGCATCATTCCGGCCCGCAGCCTCAGTCATAATATCAACATTATGCGGCCCACCGGCACTTTGGACCACAGTATACACACGTGCAATAAAGTGATTTTATATTTCACACAGAGATGGCAGGAGACCTGTGGCTGCACTCTCGCGTAACAAAGACAGCGAAGAAGGAGACAAAGCTATAATTGTAAGCACTGTATTATTCACTAACATGTTGCCTGTGAGGGGCACGGTGGCTTAGTGGTTAGCACGTTCGCCTCACACCGCAAGGATCCGGGTTCGATTCCCGTCTCGGCCATGTGTGTGTGGAGTTTGCATGTTCTCCCCCCCCCCGTTCTCCCCTCAGTGCCTCCCCGTGCCTCAGGGGGTTTTTTTCTCCGGGTTCTCCGGTTTCCCCCGGTCCAAAAACATGCACGGTAGGTTGATTGGCACCTTGGAAAATTGTCCCTAGTGTATGAATGTGTGTGTGAATGTGTGTGTGTGCCCTGCGATGGGTTGGCATTCCATCCAGGGTGTATCCTGCCTTAATGCCCATAGACGCCTGAGATAGGCACAGGCTCCCCGTGACCCGAGGAAGATCGGATAAAGCGGTAGAAACTGAATGAATGAATGAATGTTGCCTGTGCCAAACCCGGATTGATATGGACCTCAATGTTTTGTACTTCTGAAGAATACAACGGTCAGTGTTTTTTTTTTCTTCTTCCTGTTCACAGGTTTTGCATTAAAAAGTTTATAGTGAGCATTTTAATGGGGAATATTATATAATGTTTTAAATGAACGTTCCTGATGTCTCCATCCCTTTTTCTTCATTTTATATGGTCTTCAAATATAAAAACTTGTTAGATTTATTTGTGTTCTGTGTAAAGAAAAGATAAGTATACCATTTGAAATAAAAAAATAAAAAGTCATTCAATAGTTGGTTTGCATTTAATGGTTGATGGCTCAGGAATGTCAGCTGGCCCTCGCTGCAGAAAGTTTGGACGCCCCTGGTTTAAAGGGATGACCCTATTGAGCCTATGACCCTATAATATTTTATAAAAGAAATAACTTCACAGTTACACACACACACACACACACACACACACACACACACACACACACACACACACACACACACACACACGACACTTACCCATCCACCCTCCTGGATGATGAAGTTTGCTTCTTCCTCAACTAAGTAACGTTCACTCAAGGAAAGTAGCAATGGCAGCGGTTGACCCTTACAATGCAGCGCTTGCATTAACACTAAAGGTACCAAAACCTGAAGAGTTAAAGAAGACAAAAAGACAATGACATGCATTTAATGTAAATGGAATGATTCTGGAGTTTAGTCAAATTTGATAAAATGTGCACAAAGCCTTCAAAACCTAACTTGCTTCTATAAGAGTAACTCATCACCTTGCTCCAGCCTCCTTCAGAATGAGAGGAAACCTCCTTCACTGCACTTTGGAAATCCTTGTAATCCAGCTGCCTGCAAAAAACACACATGCGCCAAATTAGTGAACCGCAAAACCTTTACTGAGGTACGTTTCCAGTTAAATTACAAATCTAATGTGTTGTGTTACAAATGCAGACAATGTGTACTGTAACAACTATAGTACCTTTTCCGATTTAATCAAGCAAAACGTACAGACATCTAGCACAGCTGTGTAAAAACCACAGGGGGTTTTATGTAAACAGAAATAAGAAATATATTTACTGGCATCAAAGAAAAAAAAAAGTGAAACTTGCACAAGGAAAAAAACGAAAGTGCCTTTTTCATTGCAAGTGCAAGAATTTCGAGGAAGAAAGAAACCTGACTAAAACAAACAAACAGCAGCTGATGATGATGATGCTAGAAACATTGTAATATTGTCATTACAAAACGTGTTGTGTTGCAGCCAGATACTACATTCAAACAGATTTCTGAAAAGATTCATTCATTCATCTTCTACCGCTTTATCCAATCTTCCCTCGGGTCACGGGGAGTCTGTGCCTATCTCAGGCGTCTATGGGCATTAAGGCAGGATACACCGTGGATGGAATGCCAACCCATCACAGGACACACACACACATTCACACATTCCTACACTAGGGACAATTTTCCAAGGTGCCAATCAACCTACCGTGCATGTTTTTGGACCGGGAGGAAACCGGAGAACCCGGAGAAAAACCCCTGAGGCACGGGGAGAACATGCACAAACTCCACACACACATGGCCGAGACAGGAATCGAACCCGGACCCTGGTGGTGTGAGGCGAACGTGCTAACCACTAAACCACCGTTCCCCCACTTCTGAAAAGATTTTCTTGTAGTACTTAAGTAGTATTTTCCTGTGTTTGTTCTGTACTAGGCTGCATGGTGGTTTAGTGGTTAGCACGTTCGCCTCACACCTCCAGGGTTGGGACTTCGTTTCCCGCCTCCGCCATGTTTGTGTGTACCTCGTGCCTCAGGGTTTTTTTCTCCGGTTTCTCCAGTAAACTCCCCACCCCACCCCCCACCCCCCAGTCCAAACACTTGCATGGCAGGTTGAGAGAAGTCAAATAAAGTAGACGAAGATGAATGAATAAATGTTCCCCACTGAAGTATTTCTATTTAGGGAGACTTTAACTTCACAACATATTAAATGTCAAATTTATTATTATTTTTTTTTTTTGCAAAATCAGTCATTCCTTTTAATGTACGAGTAAATAAATACTATTTTGGTCAAGCCTGCATCAAGACACCAATCAGAATAGAGCATCATCTTGCCACATTGATTATTATATCATGTATAATCATTTGGGCACATGATTAACAATAATTAATTAGTTAAATGAATAAGCAAACAATAATAGATGTATAGCTTGTTAATATCATTCTATTAATAGATTAGCGCTAGTGCTTTTAGTGCTAAAATTAACTTGTCACGGTTGATTAAGCAAGTCTTGTGATAAAAATGAGAAGAACAGTAACGTTATAATAAAGCATTGTGCTTAGATACTCAAGTACATTTGAAGGGGAATTCTTTTGAACTTTTATTTACCTTTTATTTAAATGAATGTTTTAAAGAGAGCAGTTTTACTTTTACTGGAGTGATATTTTAACGAGTCTATCTCCACTTTGTCCACCACTGATTAATCTACACTCAGTACTCCACAATGGCAAAGGAAAAAGTATTCTGCAAATGTCTGTACATTTACTAAAAAAAAAGAAAAAAATTATATATATATATATACACACACATACATACATACACACATACATACACACACACACACACATTCATTCATTCATTCATTCATCTTCTACAGCTATATCCAATCATATATATAGTATATATATATATATATATATATATATATATATATATATATATATATATATATATATATATATATATATATATATATATATAAAAATAATGGACACTGGATGACTATAGTCAACACTGGATTTCTTTGGCTTTCACATCAACTGACTATAAAACTGTAAAGGTTTGTTCCTCATTCCATCTAAGGGAGTTTTTCTTTGCTCATCAAGGGTAAATACACATAAATAGTTTGTGTGAATTATTGAACAAAACATTCTGTAAAGCAGAACAAGTTTTAAAGGTTTTAAATCCAAAAGCGAAATAAAGAATTAAACTAGAACTAGAAATAAACTTGACAGTTGAAGCACCATT
>JACRUU010000019.1:9150807-9273307 GCA_030449085.1 Kryptopterus vitreolus | reverse complement strand
TCATCTTTCTGGTCTTTTCCACAGCCTTTTCTTGTACTGCATGCCCAGATGCTCCTAAACACAACAAAGTTTTATTCGTGATATATTGACACCTACAAAAATACACAACAAACAGACCAGAGTGGGGTAATCGGCTGTATGATGGGAACGTGTGAAAAAGGATTACGATGTTTATTAGAGCAGGATTCAGATCTCCAGCAGCAAGTGAACAGAAGTCTTTAGCCATTGATTGTTTTTGGCTGGAACTTCCAATTTACCAATCCGTTAACTGGTACTACTGCAACGCAGGCCATGGAACGGAATAATATCCATTCATTCATCTTCTACCGCTATGTCCGATCTACCGCTATAGCCGATCCGATATATCCTATCTCAGGCGTCTATGGGCATTAAGGCAGGATACACCCTGGATGGAATGCCAACCCATCGCAGGACACACACTCACAATCACACACACATTCATACAATAGGGACAATTTTCCAAGGTGTCAATCAACCTACAGTGCATGTTTTTGGGGAGAACATGCAAACCTCACACACACTTGACCGAGACGGGAATCGAACCCGGACCCTGGCGGTGTGAGGCGAATGTGCTAACCACTAAACCACCGTGCCCCGGAATGGAATAATATAATAAACAAAAAAGGAACTGAGCAATGAAATTTCACAGAATGTCACAAAAACAGTAAAGGTTGAGGTCCAAAGAAAAGGTACTTCAGTAGCTACATGCACATATTCATAGAGTTAAAATCCTTTCACTGTCTAATGACAAGATACCTAAAAAAAAAAACAGAAAAAAAAACAAATGACACGTATCACATTTAAGGCACGTGAATCCTCTAACTGTATATTTAAATGCGGTCAGATGACACTGTAAACAAACGAATCTATAAACGTAAATGAAAAGGGAGATCGAGTTGTGCGATTTTATGTAAACATGAGCTATAAAGTGGATAAACAGCAGTAGATTACAATGAGGTTAGAAATAAATACATAAAGATAAGCTTGAGTGGTCCACAAAGTTAGCTGCAAGTCATTTAAAAGAGATAATGCAAATACACCCTCTACAGACAAAATGCTTTTTGATATAAACAGTATTAAAAACAACTAATTTGCATGTGATAAACAAAATATAATAAAAAAAAATTGCTATTACGGTTCTGTGCAATAATACCCATGTGCAATATTTATTTATTTGTCTTGTTTGAGAGTGCTTTTTTTATTTTTAATATTTGTTTCATGTTTATACTGTGAAGATTTGTCCCTAATTTTTCTATCCTATCTTGGTCGCTGTAACATTGAAATTTCTTCACTGTTAGACGAATAAAGGGTTCGCTTGTCTTATCTTCAACAAAAGTGTTGCCTTGCCATATTCCTCTGTAGCTTAGACAGATAAAGAATTCAGTAGATAAGGGAGCAACTAGTATTGCTAGATATTGCTGCAGTTATTGAATATCGCTGCACGCCTCTTGGCACCTGACCAGTTCCTGCTCTTCACTTTAGTTGTAGAGGGATAGCCTACTCTTAGTCCCATGCCCTATTGTTCATTGCAACAAATATCCTCTATAAAGTAGTCCCCATCCCCCGGGGCTGTGAACCGATATCAACTGGTACCGGGCCGCACAGAAATAATACATAACTTACATTATGTCTCTTTAATTTATAATGCGAAATCCGAACGATTTTTTTGGAAAAATTACCGGATTTTCTCTGCCACATCCGTCTATGTATCATTCTTGCCTTGGTCACATGACTTTTCTACATCCGCTACATCCAGCCACTAACGCATAATACATTCCTGCTAAAATGAAACCCCTGAGATAGAAACATGAACAAAAAAACAAAACAAATGTCATTGGAAAGTTTCTTGCCGCACGGTAAAAGATCCAGTAGATGATCCAGACAGAAGATGATCCTACGACTTCAAAGAGCTGCATTTAACAGACAATGCCAGGAGTCCCTTCTCCCCGCTAACGATAATATGTGGCGACCGGCTCTCTAACGATGCAATGAAGCGTTCAAAACTGCTTTGCCACTTGGAGACCAAACATTCTGCATTAACATCCCAGTGTCTCATATCATTTTAGATTGTTGTATTTATCCGCCACATCTTAAAGGCCGGTCTGCGAAAATATTGTCTGGCATTACACTGATTTGTGGCGCAAAAAAAAGGTTGGGAAACCGTTCATCTAGAAAACTGTACTTAAATCATAAACTACAATTAAAACAACGAGCAACGTAATGTGTCATTTTATGATGAACCTGAGGTACCGTAAATTCTGGACTATAAGCCGCTACTTTTTTCCTAGGTTTTGAACCATGCGGCTAATAATAAGGTGCGGCTATTCTGCAGATTTTTTCCCGACCGCTAGGGGCTCTAACCGGAATTAGAATCAAAACTAACACAAAATAAATGCAAAGAAGAAGAATGCGCTAGTTCCTCTTTAGCAGATATAAGTGGGTAGAAGCGGATAGAAGGAGGACAAACTCTATCTTTACAAGGTTAAGGTGACGTCATTTCACACACAGGAGAAATGAAGATAAATACTGTAAATAGTAAAATACTGTAAATTTTCTCTTGGTTCTGTTCCGTTTTAATTCAGCTCTCTCTCTACTCCCTGCTCTTTTCCCCCCACACACACACACACACGCGCGCACACACGCACGCACACACACACACGCGCGCGCGCGCACACACGCACGCACACACACACACGCACAAATCAGCCAAAGTTGTTCTTGATTTTCCCTCTCCCGATATAAGCCCGGTTCACTCTACAATCCCCGTCCGGGCTCGTAGCACATACCTAGTGTCGTGGACACGGACGCTCGATATATGTTTATGCATAACCTTTGTCTGTTCCCGATTCCCGGACTTCCAAGTCTCCGGTACTCCCGGTACCACGGCGCGCAGAGCGCAAGGCTCCCTAGCCTGTCTGGCCGCTCCGTATGAGCGGCGTCTCCTGAGTTCTTTATTCTAATAAATCCTGTTTTGTATGAATTCCGGATCTCCGCGTCTCTGTGCAGCGTCCACCGTTACACCGTGTTAAAATACAGGTTAGGAAAGGATCTATTTAGGTACATACATGTACATTTACAATTCAAAAGCGGATGCGGCTTGTATGCAGGTGCGGCTTATTTATGATTTTTTTGGGTTTTTTTTTCAAATAGAGCGGATGCGGCTTATATGCAGGTGCGCTTTATAGTCCAGAATTTACGGTATTTGTTCAGTGGTAATGCATAGAAAGGGCTTGGTGGGTATTTTCAGTCCTGTACGCCAGTGGTGTGTAAGTAATTTCAGCACTCATTGAACTGATATGTGACTGGGTTTAACAGAAAGCAGGGTTCAGATGTGCATTGCTCTGTGCAGCAATGAGCAAAGGAAACACGTAGCAGTGGCATTCTACATATCCGATACGGCTGTGTGGCAGAGGTGGCAAAAGTCCTTCACTTGAGTAGAAATACAGACATGTTTCAAAATACACCTGTAAAAATACTGACGACATGTTTTTTGTTTTTTTTTACTGAAGTTAAAGAATTATGAGCTCTTGCATGTACTTAAGTAAAACGAAGAAGTTTATTTGTTTCACAAGTTTTTAAGTAATTAAAGTTACTTAAAATCACACAAATGGAGCCTTGGTTTCCACTTGGAGAAACTGGACCTCTCCTAACTGTCATACGGATTATAGAATCACAGATTAGATTATAATGCAAATACACCCTCTACAGACAAAATGCTTTTTGATATAAACAGTATTAAAAACAACTGATTTGCATGTGATAAACAAAATATAATAAAAAAAAAAAAGAAAGAAATTAAGCTATTGCTATTACGGTTCTGTGCAATAATACCCATGTGCAATATTTATTTGTTTGTCTTGTTTGAGAGTGCTTTTTTTTATTTTTAATATTTGTTTCATGTTTATACTGTGAAGATTTGTCCCTAATTTTTCTATCCTATCTTGGTCGCTGTAACATTGAATTCAATGTTCACACAAATGGAACCTTGGTTTCCACTTGGAGAAACTGGACCTCTCCTAGCTGTCATACGGATTATAGAATCACAGATTAGTAGTTTCTGTGAATTGGTTTATTTAAAAGTAATCATTTCCAGATCATTTCATTTGTATATTAAATCATGTCTTATATATTAAATCAAGTGCAGCAGTTTTTATGCAAATAAAAGCAGAGAATTTGCAGATTCAAATGATGTATTGCTCTAATCTCTACGATAGAAATGTGAAAAAAAAAAATGCCCCGTTAACCCCAAAGGGTTACTGCTGGTTAAATATCAGTAAAACAAATGCTTAGTGATCATATTTAGGCAAAAAGTTTCTTTTTTTTGAATATCTAAGTAAAGAAAGGACGGAGTGAATAAATTTGTTCCACATTGATGGTTTTAATTCCAGTTTTTTCAATATTTTTATATTTTTTATTTTTAAAAATGGTCTAAAACACACGCGTCAAACTCGGTTCCTGGAGGGCCACAGCCCTGCAGTGTTTTGTTCCAACCCTGCTCCAATATACATACCATGTAGTTTTCAAATAAGCCTTAATGACTTGATTAGTTGGATCAGGTGTGTTTTAATTATGGTTGAAGCTAAAACTCTGCCCTTCTAGAACTTAATATTTGAGAGCTTCCTCAAAGTGTGCTAAGAATTTCTCCTACCTTCCTTCATCTTCTGCTAATAAATATGATTTTGTGGGAAAATATTTTTACTAGCCTTTTTTTGTTGTTGTTGTAATTGGCTCCAAACCAGGGGGTGTCAAACTAACTTAACTAAACTCATGCATAATTAAAAACACCTGATCCAAATAATCAAGGTATTAAGGCTTATTTGAAAACTACATGGTATGTATATTGGAGCAGGGTTGGAACAAAACACCGCAGGGCTGCGGCCCTCCAGGAATGGAGTTTGACACCCCTGGTCTAAAATATATTTTATTTAATACCTTTATTTTTATGGACTATATCAGTAAATAGAGTGGGGCACGGTGGCGTAGTGGTTAGCACGTTCGCCTCACACCGCCAGGGTCCGGGTTCGATTCCCGTCTCGGCCATGTGTGTGTGGAGTTTGCATGTTCTCCCCGTGCCTCAGGGGGTTTTTCTCCGGGTTCTCCGGTTTCCCCCCCGGTCCAAAAACATGCATGGTAGGTTGATTGGCACCTTGGAAAATTGTCCCTAGTGTATGAATGTGTGTGTGTGCCCTGCGATGGGTTGGCATTTCATCCAGGGTGTATCCTGCCTTAATGCCCATAGATGCCTGAGATAGACACAGGTTCCCCGTGACCCGATGGAAGATCGGATAAAGCGGTAGAAGATGAATGAATGAATGAATGAATATCAGTAAATAGAGAAAGATAAATAAGACAAATTCATTGTTGATGACGGAGACTGAGAATAGACGGAGATGCTACTAATAGGGATGAAACGATTAGCGGTTTATTGATAAATCATGATAAAAATGTCCTCACGGTTAGTATTATCGCTTACATTTTATTGATCATGAACGTGTTTGATTACCGCGATTTTAAAAGCTTGCGGTAAATCCTTTCGAGCAATTTAAGCACAATACCAAAACTAACTAAATATTTGGACCAAAAATACTAATTAAGAGATTAAATATTTCATTATCTTGCTTGTAATTAACGTAACGCTTCAGCAAAGAGGAAAAAAAAGGGGGGAAAGAGTACCAGGCGTAACTTCTTCCTAGTGTTGGGGGGGCGTTCACGAATCTATCAATTAATAAGGCATGTTTGTTGGCATGTTTTATTCGTCACGTTTTCAATTACTTCATGCAGTCCGCTGTAAACATTTTAAAACACAGTAAACACAGTAAACACAGTAAACACAGCGTCTCCCACCGTAATCACAGTGAATCCAAGACCTACATGCACTCAAAAAAAAAAAAATGCATATTCCCCGGGGTCACATGGAACCACTGGGTTAGCTGCACTTTTCTTTTTAAATGCTGTGCATATGATTTGTTTACATATGATTGTATTGTTGTTACATGCACATTGCTTTACTTGCGTTGTTTTTGTGTGTGCATTTGATGTGTTTATATGCACTAGGAAAACCATCTTAGAGCGCTTCATTTTATATTAACTATATAAATGCTGTAAAAACTCAACCACTAACAAATTGGTATCCCACTGCTCCGTTTTTCTCGCACCTCAACAGTGATGTATCAAATATATCTTGAAGCTTAGCCTTCAGTTATCTTGAAAAAGGAAACACCAAGCACAGCAAACTGACAGCAAATGGAGGAAAGTAGATAACAAAACAATAAACAGGCTAGTAGAGAATGCTTTGTGGCTTGGAGAGCTTACTAGTGTTTAAATCTATATTCATTCATTCATTCATCTTCTACCGCTTTATCCGATCTTCTCTCGGGTCACGGGGAGTCTGTGCCTATCTCAGGCGTCTATGGGCATTAAGGCAGGATACACACTGGATGGAATGCCAACCCATCGCAGGACACACAAACACACACACACACACACTAGGGACAATTTTTCCAAGGTGCCAATCAACCTACCGTGCATGTTTTTGGACCGGGGGGAGGAGGAAACCGGAGAACCCGGAGAAAAAAAAAAAACCCTGAGGCACGGGGAGGGGAGAACATACAACGCAAACTCCACACACACATGGCCGAGACGGGAATCGAACCCGGACCCTGGCGGTGTGAGGCGAACGTGCTAACCACTAAGCCACCGTGCCCCTCCTAAATCTATATCTAGATCTATCTATCTATCTATCTATCTATCTATATATATATATATATATATACTATATATATATATATATAAATAAAAGAGAGAGAAATGTTGGATGTGGTGCTAATTAATGTTCTAAATTAATGTGCTAAAGAATGACCTTATACAGTGATACGTCGGTTTACATGTGCACCAGTATACGAGTAATTCAGTTTTACATGGAGGGATTTGTAAAAAAATAAAATAAAAATTGTAGCCAGTTATCGGAAATTCCAATGCTGTGCTGCTCGGTCACGCGGTCAGTTATAAACCCTCGGGTTCCTTTGTAGAGTTCATAGCGAGAGAATTGTCTTAGTGTTGTCTACAACACTGTGTTTCGTTAATATTCATATTGATCAGAGCCAAATGCAATGTGCAAATTTTGTTGTAGTGCATCTTGTGTATTACATTCTTACAGCGCTGTCTTATTATAACACTCAACTTTAAGTATGCAGGCATCCATTCCTTTCAAAGGTAAAGGACAAAAAGAATGTTTTCCTCTATTAGATAAGTGCAATTAGTAAATATTTTAACTGCATATTAGTATTACTGTTTTAAACGTAATATCCTGCTCGCCTGGAACGGGGTTAAGCAGAATTTAAAATTTGGAAATACGTTTCAGCATGCGAGCTTTCTGGCTACGCAGCTAATTAAACTCGTAAGCCGAGGTACTTGGAAGAGCTGCGACAATCTATGTTTGTGCAGGACAGCTGAGGGGCGGTGAACCTAATGTGAAATACGGCACCATGCATGTGCAAGTGACCTTTAAGGCCTTAATAAGGAACCGTTGAAAGTAGTTATTGCGTAACACACATCTGAAAGAGCATTACAATCTCAGTGACTCTGACTTCATTCATTCATTCATCTTCTAGCGCTTTATCCGATCTTCCCTCGGGTCACGGGGAGCCTGTGCCTATCTCAGGCGTCTATGGGCATTAAGGCAGGATACACCCTGGATGGCATGCCAACCCATCGCAGGGCACACACACACACACGCATTCATACACATTCATACACTAGGGACAATTTTTTTTCCAAGGTGCCAATCAACCTACCGTGCATGTTTTTGGACTGGGTGAACCCGGAGACAAACCTCCTGAGGCACGGGGAGAACATGCAAACTCCACACACACACATGACCGAGACGGGAATCGAACCCAGACCCTGGCGGTGTGAGGTGAGGTTTTTTTAAAAAAAAAAAAAAAAAAAAAACAAAAAAAACAATAATAAAAATACGGTGTCATTCCTTACCTTCCTCAGACCTGGCCGGTGGTCGGGGAGGCAAGCCGAGGTAGCACAAGAGGACGTATTTGGTCTCGTAGTGAAATCCTTCTGCCACATTGCTGGTGGAGCCAGAGGCAGCCATGGATGAGAAATGATCCACTCACAGGGCACATACACTACAGCTCTGTACTGAGAACAGCACAAAGTACAAAAGGAGCGGACAGATGAATAAAGTACACCCTACTGAGCAGAAAAAAAGCACAATAACCAGAGTGGAATTAATATACAAAAGGTCGTGCAAACATTAAATGACAACACTAGTAATCATTGTTGACTTGATTTTGACCAACTTTTAATACACTTTCATTCATTCACTTAACAATGAAAGTCCAATAAACAAGTATTTTTCCCCAAACAAATCATGCTTGACAACAAAGACCCGTGTGTGTGTTTGTTTGTTTGTTTGTTTGTTCAAGGGTTACGAACAAAACAAATACAGAGCCTGTCACTGGCTTCAAATCATATAGGGTACATTGTGTACAAGGGCGTGCAGTGGTCTTCTCCCACGGACCACTCCTCCTCCTCCTCCTACCACCACCACCACCACCACCACCACCACAGCATGTGCCTGAAGACCGCTAGCTAACCACTCACATACAGCCGCAGAACCTCCAGCATCGACACGGTGTCTCCCAGGAAAGAAACACGTGAAGCAGCGGGCCTACCTTCACTCACAATCCCGTTAGTGGACGCGGTGTCGGGAGCGGGGGGGGGCGCGGTAGCACCGCCTGCTTGGGGAAGGAATCTAGCGCTAGTTAGCTAAGCGGTTAGCCGCTAACTTGCGTGCTGCTGGGTTTTACGTGCGCCTCTGCCTGCCCCCTGTTCCGTCCCCTAATAACGTCGTGCTTCGTGCACGTACACACACACACACACACACACACACACACACACACACACACACACACACACACACACACACTTGTACAGGGTTGAGAAAAACTTCTTACACACAACATTTAAGTTGTAAACAAAAACATGTTATACAATTGTTTATATTGCTCGGAAAATTCCATATTCATAAAAAAAGTGGGCTCAATGTAGGCCAAATTTCTCCCATTTTCTTAACGAATTTAAAATATATGTAAATCTCTTAAAAAAAAAACAAAAAATAAGAAAGCACTGAAAACTTGTAATGCTCTTAAAGAATTGAAATTACTGTAATTTTTCTGTTTTCTTTTTCTCTTTTTTTATTTATTTCTTTTTTCTTTGTCTGGAAAAATGTTAATTTGATATGAATATGTACCTCTTGTTCTTGTGGCATTGATTCAATAAAACAAAACAAACAAACAAAAACTTCTTACACACTCCTAATATACAAAGCGTTTCCCTTCTGGCATGTGGCATTGGTTAAATTGACTTAATTGGCTACTGTGCATGGTCGTTACAATAAAAATAATAAAAAAAAGAAACATTCCAGGAGGTAATTTATTGTTTATAGATGATGCTCTTAATATGTGTTCAGTAAAAAAAGAGACGCGCTTTTGTTCAACGAAAAATCTGCCGACTTGTGTTGTGCTGATAAACGCCACACCTTCAATCAATACACAACATGAGAATGGCAGGTGTATAAGTTTTTTTTTTTTTTTTTACGCCAAACATTATCATAATATTCTCAAGCATTGGTCTAACAAATGTGTGTGTATTTGAAGTATTATTTATTTACGTAGATATATATATATATATAAGGCCTCACACCGCCAGGGTCCGGGTTCGATTCCCGTCTCGGCCATGTGTGTGTGGAGTTTGCATGTTCTATGTATATATATATATATATATATATATATATATATATATATATATATATATATATATATATATATATATATATATATATATATATATATATATATATATATATATATATATATATATGTATATATATATATATATATATATATATATATATATATATATATATATATATATAGATATCTATATTCATACAGGGGGGCACGGTGGCTTTGTGGTTAGCACGTTCGCCTCACACCGCCAGGATCCGGGTTCGATTCCCGTCTCGGGAATGTGTGTGTGGAGTTTGTGCATGTTCTCCCCGTGCCTCAGGGGGTTTTTCTCCCGGGTTCTCCGGTTTCCTCCCGGTCCAAAAACATGCACGGTAGGTTGATTGGCACCTTGGAAAATTGTCCCTAGTGTATGAATGTGTGCGTGAATGTGTGTGTGTGCCCTGCGATGGGTTGGCATTCCATCCAGGGTGTATCCTGCCTTAATGCCCATAGACGCCTGAGATAGGCACAGGCTCCCCGTGACCCGAGGGAAGATCGGATATAGCGGTAGAAGATGAATGAATGAATGAATAAAGCAAATGTTATGTATTTATATAATGACGTACTTCATCGGTTCACTTAGTTAAAGTTTAAAATCATGAGAAACATGTTCATCCGTGGGAGCTTCCCATTGACATGTTTGTGTTTAAAAAAAGTTTTTTTTTTCTCATACTGTATTATCTCATATTCACTAAACTGGACTGTATGTGTAAGGACAGATCTGATTAGATGACAGTTTAGTAAATAAGAAATAAGTATTGTTCCATTTGCAAAATATTTAATTTGCAAACAATAAATGATAATTAATTCAAGGAAATAATTATATTTAGGATCTAACTTAAAAGTAAAAACAGGATTGGGGTAAAGTTTAAAAAAAAAAGTTGTTTGTAGTAACAGACAAGGATCTTCGAGACTATAAAATGCAGTTATTAAAAAAAAACAAAACATTGTTGTGATTTAAAAGTGTATGTATTTTGCAATCTGGGTAATTGTTTTGGATAATACTGTTCAAGGCATCTGATCACTTGGGCCTCCTGCTAACCTTCTCTCTATTCCAGGGAGGCTGGAAAAGAGATCAACTAATCTCTACTTCTTTCCAAACATGCAGGAAAATATTCATTCATTCATCTTCTAGCGCTTTATCCGATCTTCCCTCGGGTCACGGGGAGTCTGTGCCTATCTCAGACATCTATGGACATTAAGGCAGGACACACCCTGGATGGAATGCCAACCCATCGCAGGGCACACACTCACACACACAATCACAGACACATTCACACACTAGGGACAATTTTCCAAGGTGCCAATCAACCTACCGTGCTCGTTTTTGGACTGGGAGGAAACCGGAGAACCCGGATAAAACCCCTCTAAGGCACGGGGAGAACATGCAAACTCCACACACACACATGTCCGAGACGGGAATCGAACCCGGACCCTGGCGGTGTGAGGCGAACGTGCTAATCACTAAGCCACCGTGCCTCCCAGGAAAATGTTGTTTACTTTAATTTGTGTGATAAATTAATGTGTGATCTGTTTTTTTATGTCACAGGCTGGTTTCAGTGTTTCAGAACCTGGCAATTTTTACAAACTTAATTTTGTTGCTTATAAAACAGAAAGGTGCAAAGACAGCGGTTCGGCAGGTGGAAACTCCTCGTTGACAAGCAAAGGTCAGAGCTGGCTCAGAGCTGCAACCTATATATCTAGTGTTAACCATGGCAAGCAGAAAATCACCTCAGCATGGATATCATATTGAACCATGAGGCAGATACAAACCTACAGAAGACCACGTTGGATTAAGCGCTCTCCCAGCCAAGAGCAGGAATCTGATGTTATAATAGGCGCAGGTTTGCTGAAACACAGCAGTTGAAGTTTGACACACAAAAAAAACAGCCAAAATTTGTCAAATCTTTACCTGTCCTGTTTGATAAACCTGTTTCCACAATATCGCCTCAGATTCCTGATCATGACTGAGAGAGAGGAAACCAAGGTGGTCTTAAGACTTGGCCTAGCCATTTTAATGGCCAAGTGGTTTAAAGCAATACAATCTGCTATGAAGGGATACACTTTTATTACTAAATTGTCAGAGAAGAAAATTGTATTTGTTATTTACACAATTCTATCTTAAATAAAGATCTTTGTAAGAATTATGTAAACAAAATAAAGTACTTGGGGGCACGGTGGCGTAGTGATTAGCACGTTCGGCTCACACCGCCAGGATCCGGGTTCGATTCCCGTCTCGGCCATGTGTGTGTGGAGTTTGTGCATGTTCTCCCCGTGCCTCAGGGGGTTTTTTCTCCGGGTTCTCCGGTTTCCTCCCCCGGTCCAAAAACATGCACAGTAGGTTGATTGGCACCTTGGAAAATTGTCCCTAGTGTGTGAATATGTGTGTGAGAGTGTGTGTGTGCGCCCTGCGATGGGTTGGCATTCCATCCAGGGTGTATCCTGCCTTAATGCCCATAGACGCCTGAGATAGACACAGACTCCCCATGACCCGAGGGAAGATCGGATATAGCGGTAGAAGATGAATGAATGAAATATAGTACTTTAAAAGTTGATCAAATACAAAACAAGTACATCAGTAATAATCAGTGACTAGAGACAGACCTCGGAAGTACAGGAAAAAGCTCCACTGCTGCCATCTAGTGTCCAAATAAGCACACATTTATCTATTTACGTCATTTGAAACAGTAAATAGATAACATTCATTCATCTTCTAGCGCTTTATCCGATCTTCCCTCGGGTCACGGGGAGTCTGTGTCTATCTCAGGCGTCTATGGGCATTAAGGCAGGATACACCCTGGATGGAATGCCAACCCATCGCAGGACACACACACACATTCATACACTAGGGACAATTTTCCAAGGTGCCAATCAACCTACCGTGCATGTTTTTGGACCGGGAGGGAAACCGGAGAACTTGGAGAAAAACCCCCCTGAGGCACGGGGAGAACATGCACAAACTCCACACACACATGGCCGAGACGGGAATCGAACCCGGACCCTGGCGGTGTGAAGGCGAACCGTGCTAACCACTAAGCCACCGTGCCCCCTCTAAGCATGACAATCTAAGTTCACAATTTAATAGAATAACTAGAATATAATTGAATAATAATATAGTTTATAGTTTTTTGTGTCCTATAAGTATTTTGTGTCAAATGTCCTTTTTAGGACACAAGGGAAGAAAATAGACAGGACCAAACATAGTAGTAATCAGCGACGAGAGACAGACCAGTGTGAGTCTACAGGAAAAAGCTCTTTGCTCATTTCTGCCATCTAGTGGCTAAAGATTTAGAATATAAGAGTTCAGCTCTGTGCTCCTCAGAATGGTCCTCGTCTCCATCACCAAGTAACCAAAACTGTATTCATTCATTCATATATTCATCTTCTACCGCTATATCCGATCTTCCCTCGGGTCACGGGGAGCCTGTGCCTATCTCAGGCGTCTATGGGCATTAAGGCAAGGATACACCCTGGATGGAATGCCAACCCATCGCAGGGCACACACAAACATTCATACACTAGGGACAATTTTCCAACAACGGTAGGTTGATTGGCACCTTGGAAAATTGTCCCTAGTGTATGAATGTGTGTGTGTGTGTCCTGCGATGGGTTGGCATTCCATCCAGGGTGTATCCGTTTTTTTTTTAACCAAATTGGGTAAAGTTAATGAACATAATTTTGCAAAAAAAAAAAAAAAGACACAAAGCCTGCTGCCAGTTGATGGCGCAATAACCGAGACTAATATATGTATACATGTGATCAGCTTTCTTCACGATAACATAATCCTAATGTTTCGTGTGCATTGTTTAATGTACATAGAAGTTATTAGCAACTTCCTGTGTTTTTTTTATATTCACAATACGTTTAAGGCCTCGCCATGGTTCAACTGATTAAGATATTAAAATGCCCTCTGGAATGTTGCATCATCATCATTGAGATCATCACTGGCCTGGTTTAGTGGTGATTGTGTCAATTCCCTATTAGGAATCATTCAAATTCTAATTGTGTGCGTTTTGCAAACAATTCAAACAATTCAAACAATTCGGGTTTTATACGTATGTGAAGGTTTGTACGAGTTATGTAGAAAAATTTCCCAAGGGGCGCTGTGATGGGCATGTGCCACGCCCAGGGCTCAGCCTCACTGATGTCCTAATGGTCGCAGATTCATTCATTCATTCATCTTCTACCGCTTTATCCGATCTTCCATCGGGTCACGGGGAGCCTGTGCCTATCTCAGGCGTCTATGGGCATTAAGGCAGGATACACCCTGGATGGAATGCCAACCCATCACAGGACACACACACACACACACACACACATTCACACACTAGGGACAATTTTCCAAGGTGCCAATCAACCTACCTTGCATGTTTTTGGACCGGGGGAGGAAACCGGAGAACCCGGAGAAAAACCCCCTGAGGCACGTGGAGAACATGCACAAACTCCACACACACATGGCCGAGACGGGAATCGAACCCGGACTCTGGCGGTGTGAGGCGAACGTGCTAACCACTAAGCCACCGTTCCCCTCAAAACTGTATTAGCAAGTATGAATTAAATACCAACAAGCTAATGTTTTCAGGTCTTAAAGTGGACATTAAAGTGGGAAAGAAATTAGACACACACACACACACTCGTTGTTGCTTGCACTATACTCGATACTTGTTTTTGACCTTGTAAACAAACAATTCGTGTGTATTTTCCATTCCAAGTTTTAAGACACATATAAAGTCTCAAAAAGCACAAAAGTGTTTCAAAACGTTTGACAGAGATGGTACATTTGATAACCTACCTTGATCCCCTGGCCCCAGTGAAAATTCTGAATAAACTCATAAAATTCAGAATTCTTTTGGAAACCCAGAAGTTAGGGCTGCACTGCTTGTGATCTGGTGCCACAAGTTCGGATAAATAGGAAGGACATCCAGCCAATCCAAATATGCAGATCACAAAACAGAATTTGACTACCTGAGTCAACAGGGTACTGGTGGAAATTGGCTACTTTTTGCCAAAGGAGGGTAAGGAAAGAGGGAAGACATCTACAGAAACATCGGGTAAAAGAGTGGGTACTTTAAACGTTGGTACTATGAGAAGGTAGTAAGACAAGCAACATTGCAGGTGGGTTTAAACTGCTCTATCAAGTGTGGATGGAAAGAGAAATGGTTTGGGTGTAATCCTGAAGGACGAGTACAGAAACAGTGTAATGGAGGTAAAGAGCGTTTCTGACTGGGTGATGAACGTCAACCTGGAAGTTGAAGGCGTGATGATAAGTATCATCAGTGTCTGTGCTCCGCAAGCAGATAGTGAGACTAGTAAGACTAGTGGAAGCTCGTCTGAGAGAAGAGGGGACCATCTATGAACAACAGGATTGGTTTCATGCCCAGGTGGGACTACATCAAGGATCGACTCTGAGCCCTTTCCTGTTTGCACTGGTTATGGACAGGAGGACAGATAAGGTCAGACAGGAGTGTCCGTGGACTCCAAGGAGATTGGTGATGGTGGGATTTCTGGTCCAAAGGCCCGTGCCTTCAACCAATCAACCTACTGTGCATGTTTTTGGTGGTGGGGGAGGGGGGGGGGACCAGAATAGTAATGACACTCTCTGAACACGTATCAGAAATGCACATACATGTATTTATTTTAAATAACATATAGTTTGTATTTACATCCAACATTTATAATGTTGAAGATAATCACTCTTGATACAGATCTTAATAAATACACTTAATATGTTACAACAGAATGATGTTTGTAAAAAAAAAACTAAACAAACTAGTTTACACACATATATATATATATATATATATATATATATATATATATATATATATATATATATATATGTGAATATATATTTATGTGTATATATATATATATATATATATATATATATATATATATATATATATATATCAATTATTTTAGAATAATTTGTTGTTGTTGGTTAATGCCTTAACCAATATCTTGAAGCCTTCAGCTGAGTAAATTTGTCTTCCTTTCGAATGATTGGTTTTAATATAAGACCCCAAAACTGACGTGGCTATAATGTATACGAGTATGTGTGCGGAAATAGGGTGCACTTCTTCCCCTGCACTGTAACATGACCTTTGTGAACAATAATAATAACAATAATAATAGTAATAATTATAGTCACAAAAACATGATCGTGGATCAGTCCACTGCCCCAAAGACATGCTTTATCTCTGTCATGGTAGGCCGTGGTCATGACTGAGCTTTGCACGTGTGGACGTCCACCTCTTCGTGGCAGTCTCTGCAGTGCACGGCGCAGCACCAGTGGAACTTGCACTCGCACTTGGAGGTGCGACTGACGCGGGAGGTGTCGTAGCCACGCCCGCAACACATGACCTCACAGCTGTCTGCGCCGCGTGATGTCCGGTTGCACGGGCGGCCGCCCGTTCCAACTGATCCTTCAAGGAAAGAGAGAGAGAGAGAGAGAGAGAGAGAGAGACAGCACATTTTGGAAATCCTTTTTTTGGGGGGGGGATTGTTGATAATTAAAACGCACAGCGCAGTCATAGCACTCAAGAAGCTCTTTATCTCAGAAGTTAATATCAGTTTATGGTCTGCTTGCTGGTACAGTTACTTGAGATGTGCAACGCTGGGCTCAACAGTCTGGTTTCACTGCCTGGCGCTCGCGAAGAAGCGGCAAAGCAGACTGCGCTGGGTAAGAAGATGACCGCTCGGTCCTTCATAAGATGAGGGACTGATGATAGGACCTATCAGCTGCAGCTGCAAGTCTTCATCGCGTGCTCATTTCAACAGCCCTAATCTCGACAACCCCTCCCGGCGTGGAGACTGGTGCGGCACTGATCGACCGCTGATATCGAAATTGTTAAAGACCTTGTATCAACTCTAGCTTTCATGTGGCATCCTGGGAAATTTCTTCGGCCCTTTTGTGCATGAGGTGCCCTCGGACTGACTAGGAAAACAATCATGAACTATGAACACATCGGCGTTAACCTTTACAGGCGCAAATGTCTCACGTAACCCCAATTTCGCCTTTGGATTTGCAGCTCAGCGAATGTTTCAAAGGTTCACATGTTTGGAAGGGACCACGGCCCTGATTTGTCACTGCAGTTGTCTCGCACGCGATTTTGAGATGTATTTGGGCACGACCCAGCAGCCCCACCTCCCCCCCCCACACCCCCCGGCTGGTACGCCAAGACGAATTTTGGTTACATCATCGAGCAGTGCATCTGCTTACTGAATTAAGATGTAAGGCGTGCCACAAGATGGCTTTAGCATCTGCGGTTATGGTAGGAGCTGGAATTGATTTCACACTTTCAAAAGATGAAGAGCCCTGGCGGCTGCACCTCGAGGATCGGCCCTCCTTTCTTCGCGCTGCACTGAATAACACCTCAGCCGTGGTGTCTCAAAACAATCCCGCCGGCATTTGTGCATCGGACACAAACTTCAAGGCACATCTGACTAACACATTTCGGCATATCTGTACGTCGTTTAATCGTGCATTTTATTTATACGCAGGTCCTTTGTTCTTTCGGGAAGTTCATAAGAAAAAAACATGAGCCAAAAAAGATTTTCCAGAGCGATCATCCTCCTTGCACCTACCCTGTGGGAAGTTATGAGATATGGCCTAGGACTGGAAATACTTCTGCCCATTCAGGAGCAGACAGAATGAGAGGTGCGCTGGTGAGGCCAGTAATTTATAGTGGTCGAGAGCAGGGATCGGATTTCAGCTCCTGTGCTGTCCGCAGATCTGTGGTAATGTGTCTTAAACGTAGGTGTTACTTGATAGCCCAGGATCATCTGCAGCCTGACAGGCACCTTGACCCCTCCCGCACTCCACACGAGCACACCTGGTGTTATTCAGTATACTTCGCACGTACAAGAACGCACACACGTGCAACAACGCTAGGAAAAGAGATGGGGGGGGGTCTCTTTTGGGGGTGGGGGCACTGGCCAAGTGCATTCAGGTTTCTGTTGTGACTACTATCGCTGTTGTGTATGTAATAAGCAGCTAAATGGCTTCCATTCTTTGGTTACATTATCACTGGGTTCAGGGGCAAGACTAATGCTTTACAGATTTGCGAGTAGAGTAGCGCAGCTGGTGGAGGAATACGCCAGGAGTAACAAGGGTGTGTGTGATACTGGCAAAACCCAGGTTTTACTTCAACTTCTATCATATTTTTGCATTCTTTCCCCAGATACAAAACACAATATAACCTGCAGTATGTGTCCACTGGCATGAAATATCTATCTATCTATCTATCTATCTATCTATCTATCTATCTATCTATCTATCTATCTATCTATCTATCTATCTATATATGAATGAATAAAATGCGTTAACGCAAACTGACTTTAGCGGCACTAAAGTTATTAACGCGAGATTAACGCAGCATGCGTTACTATGTGAGTGATCTGCTCCTTCACTCTGCTTTGTGTTGGCGATTGAACGAAACACGAAACAAAAAAAAAAGAACAAATGAATAAATAAACATTCAGTGCATCCACTCACGCTTCCTAAATGTCCTCAAATTACGCCTACTAGCTGCGTATTCACAACAGGTATGATCTCCTCACTATATTAGCGTATATTAGCGTATGGAACCTTACGCAAGCGCATCGCATTCCCAAATCCGTATTACGGAATAAAGCGCGTTTTTCTTTTGTGAATGCAATGCGCTTCTGTATAACCTAAACACCGTATCACCAGTTTATATGGAAAAGCAACCCGGAACACAATTCTTAAAGGAGCCACGTCCCATATTTTACATTTAAAACAATACCAAGAAATTAATACTAAATAAATATTAACTAAATTAATACAAGAAATTAATACTAAATAATCAGTAATTGTATTAAAGGGAGAGATTTTGATATATATATATATATATATATATATATATATATATATATATATATATATATATAGCATCTGCTCTAGTTAGTTAGAGGATTAGAAACATGAAAAGTATTTATTTATGGTACACATGGATTAATGCGTGATTAATCACGAGCTCACTCAAGGCGATTAATCGTGATTAATCGCGATTCAATTTTTGAATCGATAGACAGCTCTAATATTTACCCTGCTTGTGGCCAAGCTCACCAGATTCATGGTCCCATATGCAGTAGTCGGGCGAGTCCTCAAAGTAAACCAGGTCATTCTTTGTGGGCTTCCTGAAATTCCTGTGGGCCATGGTGAAGCCTGTCCCATAGCGGTTCATCACCACCTGCGTGGCGCTGTTATACTTCTTACGCAGGTAGTCGCCTGTCTGTCTGAAGTCGCCCATGGCCAGCCAGCACGTCCGAATGTTACAGGACCCACTCACACCGTGGCATTTACATTCCAGAGTCATGAAATGTTTCACTGCCTGGATAATGTGGGAAAGAGAAAGTACTTTGATTCAGGTGGTCCATATTAATGTTGTTATTGTTACTATTATTATTATAGCAAGGCAGATCTCAGATTCTACGATAGCTTTTTCCCTCTTTAGATCACTCTTTATTCATCCTGAGCTGTAACATGAAAGTAAAGGTGCAACAGTAATAATGCCTATAGGGTGCACCGTATGCATATAAGGCGAGGTACGTGCAGTGCTTACAGGGTTAATTGAAATCAATTATATACGATTTATTTTTCCGTGCCAAGAATCATATGAAGATTTTCTTCCCCCAATTGTGTACTATCAAACTGCTGAAAGAATGTTCAGTACGAATGTTCAGTATTAATAAGAGCCCTGGAATAAGAGCAGGAATTCTTTTACGATTACATCAGCAGCGCTACGGTGTGGTTATCTAGTAAATCAAGGATGAGACTTTGGCACAAACTGTTTTTAGGGATGAGAAACGAACTGTTCTGCCGAAAAACATGGAAAAAAAAAAAAAACACTGGTAGTGCCCACCCTTAGGCTTGGCTTGTGTAAATAAAGGTGGGAACAATTACCCTCCGTCCTGCACGATTGTTGTGCAGGTTCATTAGTGCTCGCGCGTCCCGCTCCTTTTTCTCCTTGGCGTCAACGAACGCCTGGGTGAACCTGATGGCGTGGTCTACGTGGTCACTACAGCCACCCCAGTCAAAGGATCCTTTGGTGTCACGTGACGTTCCCTTTTTTCTCGGGTCACAGGAGCAAGAGTCCAGCTCGCCCTGACTGCAGGCTCGGGTCAGGGTGTGCACCATGCCTGCTGAGGAGATGGCGTACACGAAGGCAGCCTCACGACTACCTGTGAATAAGCACAGAGGAAAGGTGAAATAGGGCAGAAAGAAAAACAAAAATGGCAAAAATGCTCTAGTGCATTCATGCAACCGCGGAGAAGCTTAAGAGAAAGCTATCTGATGTACCCCATGCTACTGGTTTGTTTTTACAGCCATGCATGTTTTTCTTTCCGTTTTAGGATCAAAGACGTTTCAAATCCGAATGATCGACGATGCGGATCATGGCCGAGTATGATCTCGGTGTGTATGTGAAAGCAGCGATTGAATAAGTAGCATTAATGTTTTTTTGAGTGCACGAGAGCGAGAGAACAATAGCAGCCAGTTCTGCAGAACAGCATTGCGACAGGAGCAGGGGGTTATGAGCTTTAGCTTTTCATTCGGGAGCTTTGTCAGTTTTCAGGGAAGATCTGCGCCACCAAATCCCTACAATTGTCCTAAATTAGTGCACTGACATTGACATTAAGTAGATTCTCAAAGTGCCAGTGAGAAAGCCTCCTTATAATGCCTTATGATGGCTCCATGGCCTTTCTGGGAGGTCTGAATACCAAAGGGAAAGATTAAAGTCGGAGATTTAACTTGACTTTAATGTGTAGACCAGCAGAAAGGGCCTGGGAGACTGGTCCTGTCTGTGTCAGTGTTCCCATTAATACCATTTTTCTACTAAAAAAAAAAAAAAACAATATAGATTTTTTTTAAACGTATTTTAAAGCAATTTAAAAAACGCAGACGTGATGGAATTTACCTATACACACACTTCTATATACATATATTCATTTGTGATTGAGATGATTAATATCATCTTTTTTTCAGAAGCAGAAGGATGATTTAATAGAGTGTGTGGGTATAATAATCAATAGTTTGTCATAAACAATATAGAACAAAACATGAACAATGCACAGGAATTGTTGGACACGCATTCCATCTGCACAAGTGAGCTGCGTTATACAAAATCCACTCGCAGTTGTAGACACTAAATATTTTGTGTTGCTGCAGCAAAAAGCCAACATCAAAGTAAGAGGAATTAAAATGTTAAATGTTGTCTGAACCAATTTATGACAAAATATGATTTATATTTTATATGATAAATTAACGTCAAACGATGTGGTAACACAGTGGTGACATTCACTCTAACATACAAAACTCCACTGTCTGTTTTTAGGATAAGGGAAATACAGCTATAGAAAAATGTATTTCACTTTCATTCATTCATTCATCTTCTACCGCTTTATCCGATCTTCTCGGGTCACGGGGAGCCTGTGTCTATCTCAGGCATTAAGGCAGGATACACCCTGGATGGAATGCCAACCCATCGCAGGACACACAATCACACATTCACACACACGGGACAATTTTCCAAGGTGCCAATCAACCTACCGTGCATGTTTTTGGACCGGGAGGAAACCGGAGAACCCGGAGAAAAACCCCCTGAGGCACGGGGAGAACATGCAAACTCCACACACACATGGCCGAGACGGGAATCGAACCCGGATCCTGGCGGTGTGAGGCAAACGTGCTAACCACTAATCCACCGTGCCCCTTATTTCACTTTCAATTAATATGAATGTTATTATTAGAAATACTGAACACTCTTAGTATTGCTGTTAAATTTAATATCTCTAGTTTTAATATATAAAGAAAAAGTGTAGAATGCATTGGGAATCCTGCATAGACTAACACACACACACACACACGCACACAAAAAATCTATCAAAAATGTATATGTTCATGTTAATTTAATCTCCTCATCAAGTACATGAGGTCTCTTACAATTCTGCTGTAATTGATGTTAGTCATAATTATGAACAATTTAAAAAGGCTTTATAAAACAGATTTTACATTTACAATAAATACCGTTAGATTAGAAGTGAAATCCTCCCAACAGAGAAATGAAGACTTTGTGGAATCGTCAACAAATAAATAAATAAAAAACATCAGGAAAAAAAAAAGATTGAATAAATGGCAGACAATTGATGGAAGTTGATAGACGCCTCGCGAAAAGCCTACTTTTGATTTCACACGAATATTAAACTTCTGAAGCTAATGAATGGGCAAGGCTGGACGAGCATCCTGACTTATTAGTCTTATTATTCACAAAAACGTGTTTGACATTAATTCATTAATTGAGTATATCATTAAATGCATGTTTTGGGGGTAAAATGTTGGACACAGTTGAGTCCTATGTAGAACTAGAGCTGTGTAAAGTCGGGGAATAGATTAGCAGTTTGATGAATTGGTTATTGACTTAGTCAAACAATGACGGTGGTTTAGTGGTTAGCACGTTCGCCTCACACCGCCAGTGTCCGGGTTCTATTCCCGTCTCGGCCATGTGTGTGTGGAGTTTTGCATGTTCTCCCCGTGCCTCAGGGGGTTTTTCTCCGGGTTCTACGGTTTCCTCTTGGTCCAAAAACATGCACGGTAGGTTGATTGGCACCTTGGAAAATTGTCCCTAGTGTGTGATTGTGTGTCCTGCGATGGGTTGGCATTCCATCCAGGGTGTATCCTGCCTTAATGCCCATAGACGCCTGAGATAGGCACCCGTGACCCGAGGGAAGATCGGATAAAGCGGTAAAGATGAATTAATTAATTAATTGCTGATGATAATCTTAATGAGACATTAGGAGCAAGGATCTAATCAAGCCTGGACGCACGATATGATGATGAAAGCTGTGTGTGTGTGTGTGTGTGTTGAGACTCACTGCGGTGCAGGAGTTTGCCGAACACACTATGATCCCTCGGCACGGTGTTGCAGTTCCAGCGCTGGTGGCGGAACTGGTGCTGACACTCGCTGATCCACTCGCTCACTCCCCCGCTGATCGCCTGCATGATCCCGGGATGCTGCCTGCACATCTGCCTCTGTTTACTCACCAGCCCCGGGATGTTGTCGCATATCACCTGTGAGCCCAGCGTGCCCATGTACCTACGAGCCAAAAAAAAAAGAGGCATGAAATACGTCCTCCTGCAGGATAATAGAAAATATTTCTATTTAGACACACTTGCACTGGATCAGACGCATTTTGGACATTTGAATACAAAAAAAAGTATATTAAAAAAAATGCTCCTTTCCCTGAGATACCCACCACCAGGATGAATCTACCGTGGATGTGAACCAGCAGCAGGTTGCCAAAGACAAATACAAACATATTCCACCTGGCAGAAAGTTCATATTATTAGCTCCGGATTGGTGTGCGCATTCGTTCACACGCTCGCTGTGTAGCAGAGAAAAAAAAGAAAAAAAAAGAGATGGAAGAGAAGGAAGAAGAAGGCGGCGAGGTGATGTCTGAGAAGTGCGCTGGAGCTGGTCCAGGTCCACTAAGCGCGCTCTGTTTGGGTTGTTCCTTCATCAGCAGACCGTCCTGGAATCAGACATGTCCCTGTGTGGAGACGCGGGAGTGAAGGGTTCAGGGTTCGGAGGATCCGCTATCAGGTATGAGGTATGAGAGGAGGGGTGAGGGTAGTGTGCTGCCTGCTATGAAGGGCAGAAATGAAGCGGTTTATCTGTTCAGGCGGGTTTTACACACACACACACACACACACACACACACACACACACACACACACACGCACGCACGCACGCACGCACACACACACGCACACACACACACACTCCTTCTGTAGAATGCATTGGTATTATGCCTATCGAGGTGATTTTTTTTAAAGCGTGAATGTTATGCAATTCTATTTTTAGCATAATTCTATTATGCATTCCACCTCCATTTCCATTCCATGTCATCAAGAAAATCAGAGAAAGCTTTAATTCCACTTAGGAATTTGTTTTAGTGACAGAAATTGCACCAGAAATTCCAATTGCACATGTTTTAAACGTAGGAGGGAAAGAGAAAGTAATGTGATGAAAGGATAAATGCTATTGCACTTTTTTTATTCGTTCATCTTCTACCGCTTTTATCCGATCTTCTCTCGGGTCGTGGGGGAAACTGTGTCTATCGCAGGCGTCTGGAGGCATTAAGGCAGGATACACCCTGTATGGGGTTCCAACCACACAAATTCACACACTAGGGGCAATTTTCCAAGGTGCCAATCAACCTACCGTGGATGTTTTTGGACCGGGGACCGGAAACCGGAGAAAAAAACCCTGAGTCACGGGGAGAACATGTAAACTCCACACACACACACACACACACACACGGGGGAGGCGGGAATCGAACCCCCGACCCTGGAGGTGTGAGATGAACGGGCTAACCGCTAAACCACCGTGCACCTCTGAACATTTTTATAAGACAAATAAATAAATAAATAACTTATTGCACCGGCAAGTAAAACAATGAAGTGACATTGTTTATTGTACATATTTCTATTTAGTGGAAAAATGGCATTTAAAGTGTTCATGAGGTAGGTGCCCTGTGGGAAGAAACTTTTCTTGTGCCTATAATTGTTTATAATAATATAATTGTTTATCTACAGTCCTCTGACTGACTGGTTTTGTTTTTCTTTTGCACTTTCTTTTTTCACTTTTTTTTTTCACTCAATACCTCTTGCTGCAGGTGAGGATGGTTACACGTGACAGTCTAAATATCCATAAGCTTAATGTAGAAGGTTACACTCATGGATTTGGCGAGTGGAAACACAACCAGAAATAAACAAAAACAATTCATAAATGCGTGGCTTAGTGGTTAGCACGTTCGCCTCACACCGCCAGGATCCGGGTTCGATTCCCGTCTCGGCCATGTGTGTGTGGAGTTTGCATGTTCTCTCCGTGCCTCAGGGGGTTTCCCCCCGGTCCAAAAACATGCACGGTAGGTTGATTGGCACCTTGGAAAATTGTCCCTAGTGTATGAATGTGTGTGTGTGTGTGTGTGTGTGTGTGTGTGTGTGTGTCCTGTGATGGGTTGGCATTCCATCCAGGGTGTATCCTGCCTTAATGCCCATAGACGCCTGAGATAGGCACAGGCTCCCCGTGACCCGAGGGAAGATCGGATATAGCGGTAGAAGATGAATGAATGAATGAATGAATTCATAAATGCACATTCCTTTGGGGTGCGTTTTTACAAATAACTCACTCCCTGTGGATTAGAACCCATGACACATGGGTGTCAGTGTGAAAGTAGTTCACTTTAATGAGCTCTAAATGTCAACCCGAGTTTTATAATTATATGTGCAAGTGTATACAAGTTGTACAGCTAAACATCCCAGGGGGCGCTCTATCAGGTGTGTGACACGCTCAGGGCAGAGCCTCACCGGACTGATGAGTGACAAATGAGTTTTTGAGTATGCCAAGACCCCACAAAAGTGCCCGTAATGTTGAGGGTCCCCCAAAAAATCGAGAAAAAGAACGAGAAAATCATACACTAATCAATATTTTCACGATCACGCTGCAACAAAAACAAAACAAACCTTGCAAAAGCAGAATCGAGGAGATCAATATCCTTATTTCACACAATCCTTACACATACACATCAATATGCTCAAGACGTAATGAGTCATTAAGGATAAATGGAGAGATACAAGTCTATAATATATACATTTAAATGTATATTTGTAATCTATTTAATTCTGTAAGCCTGCTTTTTGGCCCCGACTCACTGTTACATTATTGCATTATCTATGCTAAAAACACTTGTTTCAAATGAATAAAAAATACACATTTGATAGCTTAATATGGCAAAAATCTTGATCAGTGGTGTAGCCCGCTATACAATTATAATTATGCATGCTACACAATTATAATGCAACATATCCATCATGGTGTTACAGTCCAAGGTTAAAATAGCTATAAATATTGCACCACTTAAAATGGACAACACTATAAAGTAGTGTTTAATTAAAGTAGGTTTAACAACCTTCCCGAGTTCTCCCACACCACCCCACTGCTGTACTACGTCCACTGGCTATAACCTTCCCGAGTTCTCCCACACCACCCCACTGCTGCATCACATCCACTAGCTACAACCTGCCCGAGTTCTCCCACACCACCCCACTGCTGCGCTACGTCCACTGTCTACAACCTGCCCGAGTTCTCCCACACCACCCCACTGCTGCACTACGTCCACTGGCTACAACCTTCCCGAGTTCTCCCACACCACCCCACTGCTGTACTACGTCCACTGGCTACAACCTTCCCGAGTTCTCCCACACCACCCCACCGCCACACTGCTGCAGTTCTCCCACTGGCTACGTCCACGTCCACTAGCTACAACCCCTGCCTGGTCCCCCAACCTGCCCAGTTCTCCTAGACCCCCCCCCCCACTGCTGTACTACGTCCATTGGCTACGACCTGCCCAAGTTCTCCCACACCACCCCACTGCTGTACTACGTCCATTGGCTACGACCTGCCCAAGTTCTCCTAGACCCCCCCCACTGCTGTACTACGTCCATTGGCTACGACCTGCCCGAGTTCTCCCACACCACCCCACTGCTGTACTACGTCCACTGGCTACAACCTGCCCATGTTCTCCCACACCACCCCACTGCTGTACTACATCCATTGGCAGTAACCTGCCCAAGTTCTCCTAGACCCCCCCTCCCCCCACACACTGCTGTACTACGTCCACTGGCTACAACTTGCCCGAGTTCTCCCACACCACCCCACTGCTGTGCTACGTCCACTGGCAACAACCAAATTAGTATTGGTGTCGTTCTGATATATCAGTATCGATATTTATCGAAATATCGATATCTTTTGACAACACTACAATAAAGCATAAACAGTACTTAGACATTTTACCACGTCCATTTACTAGTAACAGTAATAACAGCAATGAAAATAAAATGTCTAATACCGTAAATAACCAGATCGAAGCTCCTTACTTGTCCATGGAAAAGCACGCACACATTTCTTGTGTGCCTATAAACACTGCTGTTACTGAGATCTAATTAGTGGGTTTTTTTTTTTTACTGAGGTGGTGGAAAATTGCTTATAACCTGATGGGAACCAGAACAGAATAAATCTCGGAGAGAAACTTTGAAGTGTGCTGCTTGTGACAGCTGTGGCAGTAATCCTGCTCTAAGCACAGCCACTGAGAGTTGGTGTGGGAACCGGCGCAGACGATCGACGAGCAGCATCACAAGGTTGAAATGTTCAGTCCCAATCCTTGGTCTAACGTTAACGTTTAGATCAGATGGTTTTCTGAAAAAGTCAAATAAAGCTTTCACAATCAGTTAAACGCTGCACTGGACATGACAAAAACCTTAAATATGTAAACAACCAAATGTCCTTTGTAATACTTTTTTAGATAGTCCATTTCCTAGAAGTGCAACATGAATTACAACATGTTTATATTGCTTTATATAGAGAGGAATTCACCCCTAGACAATGCCAGAACCATAATCTTGGACTTAACGTGCATTCATTCATCTTCTACCGCTTTATCCGATCTTCCCTCGGGTCACGGGGATCCTGTGCCTATCTCAGGCGTCTATGGGCATTAAGGCAGGATACACCCTGGATGGAATGCCAACCCATCGCAGGACACACACACACACACACTCATTCATACACACATTCATACACTAGGGACAATTTTCCAAGGTTCCAATCAACCCACTGTGCATGTTTTTGGACCGGGAGGAAACCGGAGAACCCGGAGAAAAACCCCGTGAGGCACGGGGAGAACATGCAGACTCCACACTCACATGGCCGAGACGGGAATCGAACCCGGACCCTGGCGGTGTGAGGAGATAGGCACAGGCTCCCCGTGACCCGAGGGAAGATCGGATAAAGCGGTAGAAGATGAATGAATGATGAAATTGTACATGACAACATAGCCCAGTGTTTTAAGGCGCTGGGATACTGATTGGGGACGGTTGGGGGTTCGAGCCCAGGTATTGCCAAAAAGCTGCCGCACTTGAGCCGTCCTTGAGCAAGGCACGTAACCCTCTCTGCTCCAGGGGGCGCCGTCTCCCTACGCCGTTACCCCAACTTCCAAACAAGCTGCGATATGCAAATAAACAATTTCACTGTAATGTACATTTGACAAATAAATCTGCTAAAAGCATACAAGCACAGTAAACATACCGTTTGCTACTTCATTGTGTTTTTATATATGATAAAGCTTGCTAACTGTGACTCCTACACATTTACAACCCTCGATGCTCAGAACAAGAGAGTTCCTACATGAAGACATCGCCAAATAGTGTACACGGGTCCCACTGGTTTCCATCTATCCATTACACTGTCTTTGATGAGTAGCATTGAGTTTCCGTCGCCTATCACTGTAAAGTCTTGTCATGCGGTAAGACCTGTGATATAAAACTGCCGTTGACAAGCTCGGCTTATTGGTAACGTTTTTTTTAAAACCTCCTACACGGCTGTTTCTGTTTCAGGCAACGGCTGTTACAACCTTCATATAAAATAGATGATCATAACACTTAATAACATATGGGCACGGTGGCTTAGTGGTTAGCATGTTCGCCTCACACTGCCAGGGTCCGGGTTCGATTCCCGTCTCGACCATGTGTGTGTGGAGTTTGTGCATGTTCTCCCCGTGTCTCAGGGGGTTTTTCTCCGGGTTCTCCGGTTTCCTCCCGGTCCAAAAACATGCACGGTCGGTTGATTGGCACCTTGGAAAATTGTCCCTAGTGTGTGAATGTGTGTGTGATGTGTGTGTGTGTCCTGCGATGGGTTGGCATTCCATCCAGGGTGTATCCTGCCTTAATGCCCATAGACGCCTGAGATAGGCACAGACTCCCCGTGACCCGAGGGAAGATTGCATAAAGCGCGATTCAATGAATGAATGAACACTTGCTATATATAACATTGGTCAATTACACACCTGACTCTGCTTTTACAAAAGTCTCGAAAGTGTGAATTAAAAAGAATTAAATCAAATATTGATTGATATATTTTGATTGATTCTGTTTGCGGACTTTTTTCGTTAATGATTTCAATTAAAATCAATATTTCTGTAAGCACTCTGACTTTCTTCACAATTGCCTAAAACCTTTTGCAAAATAATCTATATATTAAACATTTTTAAATAAAACAATGTATAGAAGTGGGAAAAGGTAAACGAACGAGAGGTGTATGTGTGAAGAGACAATTTAAAGACGAATGCACCCCCCCCCCCTCGTTAAACAATAAAAAGCATTTCAGCACCATAGACAGCAGCTTGCCTGTTCAATAGCTGTTATATATCTGTCAAAACAAAAAACACACAAACACAATTTCATGACTATTACGTCTGCAACAGCAGACCTTATAAAGTTTATGCAAACTGATTTTCATTCAACCTAAATGCGCGACATTAAACAGAAACGACTAAAAACTGGCGAAAGCGCTAGACCGGCTGCATTTTGAACATAAATTATCATTAACGATTTTGAACTATGAGTAAAAAAAAAAAAAAAATACATTTTCATGCAATTAACAACTGAAATAATGAAAATCCGATAAGAAAAAAAAATGAAAAAGATTGCAAATAAAAACGAAATATTTCTCAGACGTAGGGTTTGAAGTGCCTTGCTTGTGACAACAGTAGCAGTAATCCTGCTCCAAGAACAGCCACTGCGAACTTCTTTATAACTCGTCTCTTCAGAACGGTGTGGGTATTTGACACTTTAGGATGGAATGTGTAATCAGTCGGAGTCAACTAAAAAAAAAAAGGGGAACAACAGTTAAAAAAAAAAATGCAAAAATGAAAGATGAGATAATTAACTCATTAAAATGCATTAAAATGGCTTCGGAAATGTTCATTAAAAGTGTGAATGTAAATTTAATTAAATAAATTGTATAAAATTTGCACAGTTTCTGAAAAGAAGCTGAAATTCATCATCACTATGTTCTATAATATGTATTTTGGTTAAAGGCACAATACACACATCTTGGTTTCAATCTGTTTTCTGAAGGTACATAAATATTGAAGTGTAATAGGCAGTGTATATAGTGCTGGCCTGGCCAACCCGTGGCTCCCGAGCCTCATGCGGCTCTTTAGGAGCTTTCACATAACATGCGTCAATGGGAATGGGATGATGTTCATGTGTACCCATGTGTATGATGTGGCTCTTTGCAGTAACACGGCTCTTAACCTCCTACTAGTTGGCCAGATATAGGCAGATAATGTGTATATATACATTGTTATCATTCCATTTTTGACTAGATTTCCGACGTCACTGCCTTTGATGCACCAGACTTGATTTGAGACATACACAATGCACACTTCACATGCGTCAGATTTTCTTCTGGTGTTCCAATGACTTCAGGAATGAAGAATTCGAATTGTTAAGTCATTCTTCCTTCGCCTTCTAGTTGTGTAATGGAAACTAGCCAGTAGTTGGAAATGTACAAAATGACTATTTATGAGTTTGGAAAGAAACCATATATAGTCACAGATTACAATGTAACACCAATCATAGTTTACACTTGTAACAAACCAGGTGAAAGTTAGATAGATTGTCACTATATTCAGTTAACATGAATGTAACACACACACACACACACACACACACACACACACACACACACACACACACACACACACACATGTACATAACAATGAACTGCCTATACACCTCAATATTTATCATTCCATTTTTGACTATGGCAATGCATTCAATGCAACAAACAGTGCCAAATCAGATACTGTGGATTTGAGACATACACAATGTACACTTGCGCGCACACACATTTCTTTCCTACACCTTCTAGTTGTGGAATGGAAAATAACTCATATTTGGAAATGTGCAAAATGACTGGCGAGACATAATAAAAACACACATAACGTGTTGACCGAAATATTGTATTGACTTTGTTTTTTGTTGTTTTTTTTTTGGGGTTGTTTTACGTGCTTGTTACACTTCGCCCATATTTTTCCGCCGTGTTGCACCCTGCGCATTTTTCTCAGTAACGAATTATTGTTACATTTATTTTGGTAACTAGTTACTCCCCAACAATGGTCACGATATATTCATCATGATGAAAACTCGAATAAATGAATAGATGAATAAATTACGAGGTTAATAAGACGCGCACACACACACACACACACACACACACACACTTCACCTTCTAGTTGTGGAATGGAAACTAACTAATATTTGGAAATCTGCAAAATGACTGGCGAGACATAATAAAAACACACATAACGTGTTGACCGAAATATTGTATTGACTTTTTTTTTTTTAGTCCTTTTCTAACCACACCCAGCTATTTGTCTATTTGTATAGACGATACTTTTGGGTAAATTTCTTTCTCTGCATTTGTTTTTAGCCAGGAGGGTGTATATATATATATATATATATATATATATATATATATATATATATATATATATATATATATATATATATATATATATATATATATATATATATATATATAACGAATTATTGTTACATTTATTTTGGTAACTAGTTACTCCCCAACAATGGTCACGATATATCTATCATGATGAAAACTCGAAAAAATGAATAGATGAATAAATTACGAGGTTAATAAGACGTCAACCTATATGAAATATATATTCTGTGTCAGTTCAGCTGTGCTGATTGGGGAGACCCGTAGAAATGCTTCTCTCTGTCTCTCTTTCTCTGAGGAGCATAAGATAAGATAAACCACATCGGTTGGGTCTTCTCTCAGCACATGGCCTCCATTCACTGTCAGATTCCAGTCTGACACAGAGGGCAGGCTGGATGCCCTTTACGCTCCGATTCTCTTCACAAAGACTACACCGTTCCTGAGTTATGAGCTGCGAAAGTTTCGCCCGTCATACTCTGTCCTGAGTGGATTCTCGATGTAGACAGATTATACAAAGAAATGTGAAAATGCTGCTGACCTTGCCGAGGAGGTCCCCGAGACAGACCAATTCTTTCTGCAGGTCTCTGGTCTGAGCTACCAGGTCTGTGCATATGGCCTGAGTCTCCTTCTTTGGATCCCATGTCAGTACGAGCTAGCCAGAACAAAGGAAAATTGTAGAAAACATAGAAAAATATACAGTAAAAATTGGTCTTATCATTTTGTTTTGGATTTGTAAAGCTGTAAAGCAAACCCCCAACCCCCCCCCCCCTTTTTTTATTATTAAAGGACAGATACCAAATACCAAGTATGTTGAGGCATCGAATGCACACCATGTAGAGTGTTATACATGAATAAGTGTACATAAAAAAATAAGACCTACCTGGAAAATAACAACTAGTGTGTTTTTATGGAATAGAATAGATTTTATTTGGCACATATGCATTCATTCATTCGTTCATCTTCTACCGCTATATCCGATCTTCCCTCGGGTCACGGGGAGCCTGTGCCTATCTCAGGCGTCTATGGGCATTAAGGCGGCAGGATACACCCTGGATGGAATGCCAACCCATCACAGGACACACACACACACACACGAGGGACAATTTTCCAAGGTGCCAATCAACCTACCGTGCATGTTTTTGGACCGGGAGGAAACCGGAGAACCAGTAGAAAAACCCCCTGAGGCACGGGGAGAACTCCACACACACATGGCCGAGATGGGAATCGAACCCGGACCCTGGTGGTGTGTGGCGAACGTGCTAACCACTAAGCCACCGTGCCTGCACATATGCATTACAGCACAGTGAAATTGTTTCTTTGCATATCCCAGCCCGTTTGGAAGCTGAGAGCCAGCCATGATACGGTGCCCCCCGAACAGATGGTTAAGGGCATTGCTCAAGGACCCAAGGGTGGCAGCTTTTTGGAAATACAGAGGCTCGAACGCCCTGACTTTCAAATCAGTAACCCAGTGCGCCTTAGACCGCTAAACTATACCTTTTCCGAACTATATTTCACAGTGTCTTATTTTCGGCGAAACGCGTTTGAAATGAGTGTGATATAGTGAAAACAGCTAGGGAAATTAAATTCAGCACGAATCCATGTAAGAACACCAACCTTAAAACAAAACTGTTGGCAGTTAAAAGAAAACAAAATAAATTTGATTCGTTATAAAGCTTTTTATAACGATACTTTGGTTGCGTATAATACAGTGCAATCGAATAGAAAGGTGCATAAAAAAAATACCATAAACACATTCAGTGACAGGCAAAAATGCACCTGACCTGTAATAGATGAATATTCAGTATTAGAATTTGAATTTAATGATAAGTCTTTAAATCAAGATCATTTTGTTCCCCTTGTAATGCCATGAAATTAAATAACCGGTTATATATATATATATATATATATATATATATATATATATATATATATATATATATATATATATATATATATATATATATATATATAAAAATGACCACTTGATTTTCTCTCTAAATTGCGCTTATTAATTAGCCACTATATATGAAGGGGGTGCGTTAAGGGAGAGGCACGGTGGCTTAGTGGTTAGCACGTTCGCCTCACACCGCCAGGATCCGGGTTCGATTCCCGTCTCGGCCATGTGTGTGTGTGGAGTTTGTGCATGTTCTCCCCGTGCGTCCTCCTCAGGGTTTTTTTTCTCCGGGTTCTCCGGTTTCCTCCCGGTCCAAAAAAAAAACATGCACGGTAGGTTGATTGGCACCTTGGAAAAATTGTCCCTAGTGTGTGAATGTGAGTGTGTGTGTGTGTCCTGCAATGGGTTGGCATTCCATCCAGGGTGTATCCTGCCTTAATGCCCATAGACGCCTGAGATAGGCACAGACTCCCCGTGACCCGAGGGAAGATTGGATAAAGCGGTAGAAGATGAATGAATGAATGAGTGTTAAGGGTGTGCACGCATGCGAACCTGTGAGGTACTGCGGGGGAACCTGCTGATGACATCCTGAACCATCTCTGTTAGGTAACAGCACTGCTGCTTCAGGCTGATCAGAAAGATATACAGTTCCTCACTCCTGCAAAGCAAATACACTGCCGTTAGTGAATGACACGAAGAAGACATTTTCAGTATGTATTATTAAGGAGATGTGGAAGGCAACAATATTAAGCACTAATCTATGCAAATGCTTTCTCGGGGATGTGTAGCATCGTTTGGTGCGGGTATTTTTGAAGCACTTCTTCCATCACTTAGCATGTCAAACGCCTGCGATGGCCGAAAGACCAAGTAATGTTGATAACGCTTATCTTAAAAGCGGATCTCTCTCTCTCTCTCTCTCCAAGCAGCCGTTTTCTTCTCCTAACAGTCTGTCAGACGGTCTGGTAAACACTGTCAGACTCTCTGGAGTTACCGCCAGAATGGAAAGATGGCTCAGGGTGTTGCTTTGTTAGTTTTTCTTTGACCAAATGAGTGATAGTTTTGTGCTGGACGACTTAAGTGGCTGGTAAGAGCCACCGTGCCAACTGGATTAGTCACCTTACAGCCAGGCATTATCAAAAAACCCAATGTTTCTGAAGTCAAAGCGTCAGGACTTTGATGGATTTTCTCCCCGTTCGTCATCATCTATAGCGTTTGCGATTCATTGAAGACATTCTAAATTACTCCAGGGAAATGACACGTCAACTCGCGTATTCCACAAACTTAACTGACAAATGACAAATCGTGTTCCTGCACTCCCCAAAAGCCAGGAAGATCAGGTCTTGCCATTGGATTTCGGTCTAACCCAACATGCCTTTAGGGTATGTTTATAAACTACCTATCAGGCCCGGATTAAATGTGGAATTTACTGGATGACCCCATGCCCTCAGGGAAACCCCTTAGCTCCGAATAAAGAAAATCGCAGATTGATTGGCTTCGTTAAGGTAAAACATGGCATATGAGCAAACTGCTCGGAACCATCCGTCAAAACATGAGCATGGAGAAACCGCACTCACTCATTCCTCACTTCACAAATCATTATTAGAGCTTAAACCATTAAGACAGGTTTGTCTGGAAGCCTCGTGGACGCACTGGGTCGTCTTACTTCAAACAATCAGAATGTTACTGGATGCCATAAAGGTGGAGTTCAAGTCTGTGGGTGCAATTTCCTTTTTGTCGGAAGAAAGCCTCAGATTACATATAGATCGGTCAGATAACAACACTAATACTACTACTAATAATAATAATAATAACAGTAGGAAAGAATGTTGTTGCATAATTCCCTAGTTTAATTAAATCAGTCAGTCAATTAATTCAATATTAGCTTGAGGAACTTCATGTACAATACAGTTCAGAAACATTAGGAAAAATAGGAGAAAATAAGAACCAATAAGGGAAAGGAATTTACTGCACTTTTAACAAGGGTGTGCAAACTTCTTCTATCCACTGTCTACACATTTGATGAGATAAACTCTAAACCCACTAATCTCTATAAGAAAAAAGAAAAAGAAAAAGTTCACGAGTACCCTTTGTCAAGGTTGTCAAGCTGGTTTAAGGTGTCCAGATCCACTCTGTCCAGGTGAATCTCCTGAACTGCATTAAGGAGCTTCTTTTGATCTTCAGGATCTGTTACTCCAATCTACACGCATAGGAATACCGTTTACTCGTCAACATTGGCATAAGCAACAAGTTGAGGACAAGTTGTCGAGGGAAAGTGCCTGCCAATTAGTCCTCGTTTACATAATTCCAAATATTGGTCTTATACATCTAATACACATGAAATGGAACAATCATGCATTTTAAAGATGGAAACAGAAGACGACAAATTCAGTGAAGAATTAGTGTTTGTATACGAGGGCGCAAAATAAATAAATAAAGCTTGTTGGTAAGAAATGAAGGGGGCACGGTGGTTTAGTGGTTAGCACGTTCGCCTCACACCGCCAGGGTCCGGGTTCGATTCCCGTCTTGGCCATGTGTGTGTGGAGTGTGCATGTTCTCCCCGTGCCTTAGGGGGTTTTTCTCCGGGTTCTCCGGTTTCCTCCTCCCGGTCCAAAAACATGCACTGTAGGTTGATTGGCACCTTGGAAAATTGTCCCTATAGTGTGTGAATGTGTATGTGATTGTTTGTATGTGCGTGTGCCCTGCGATGGGTTGGCATTCCAGGGTGTATCCTGCCTTAATGCCCATAGACGCCTGAGATAGGCACAGACTCCCCGTGACCCGAGGGAAGATCGGATATAGCGGTAGAAGATGAATGAATGAATGGTAAGAAAGGAGGAAACAATGGTTCAGAGGCTTTCAAACACAAGTGTGCGCCCTGGACAAATGTCTACCTGACTATTATAACTGTATTCACTCACCAAAACTGTTTTCGGCACAGAATTGTATAGAATGACTTTGGATATGGTACCATTACATTTTTCCTTCACTTTAATAAGATTCAGACCTGCTCCGGCATGACAATGTCCATTGCTTCTTACCCACTGCAGTGTATAACATCAGTGTAAGAATCTTTTGCTACGTGATCTTCCACTCCCACCCATGTAAACCAGGTCTTCACAGAGCTGGCTTTCTGCATATCTGTCGGGTCTCCTCGTTCAAGCGAAGGGAGAATTTAATACTACCACATCCTAAAACATACTCTATAACTGTGTGCTTCTAACGTCGTGGTAACACTTCAGCCAAGAACCAGATAAGGATGGAGAAGTGTCCCAATACTTTTTTTCTCTTATTCGTTGAAAAGTTACCCTTTCCAAGTCCTCTTTTTCCATCGTCAATAAGTGGCTCCAGGTGATGTCATTTTCCTGTTCAACATGGACAGAAATTAAAAATTGCTTTTAGAACAAACTCTTATTAATTCTTTTTCTATTTATGAAAATGTTAAAGATTACAGATCTGTGCTTTAGACTATTGCAGTGTACTTCGTGGGGAACTTGGGGGGGGGGGGGGGGGGGGGGGGGCGTTTTGAACCCAGGGAAATATGCTTTTTTGCTGTACTAGTATAAAGTATAATTGCACATCCACTACAGTGGGTGGCATTGGCATTCTCAGTCTCGGAGTGTGTGCAGGGAGTAACATGACGAAACAACAAGGTGAAGTGAAACAGGAATAAAGCACTACTCCCCCCTGGTACGTTAAGTGCCATCTAGTGGACAAATAAAAGTAATCAAATGTAACCATTTACTTTACTTATATAAAGTCATTGATTCATACTTAATTCATTTTGAATAGGGTACTTTAAAATCTGTAATCTATTACATTTGCAAAGTAACCGTCCCAACACTGCATACTGCATACGTTTATGTATCGAAAACTTGCCTGTACTAAGTGTAAAACAGTAAATAAATAAATAAATGGCCTGTTTAAGGCGCCTGGTATAATCTCTGATCCATATGAGAGTTGACTCACCATCAGAATGTCAGAAAGGTACTCCAGATTCAGCCCATGCAGCAGTAGCTCAATATCACATAGTTTAACAGAACTGCAAGCAAAACAAATGTTTACATATCCATTTTATGGATATTATACTGGGTATTGGTATATTACGGATATTATAATGCACAAAACACGTGACTGCATTATCATGACTAGTAAAGTCTTCCTCTTATTATTATTATCATTATTACTATTATTACTTGTATATATTGTGAACAATCATTTTTGCACAGTTTACACCAAGATCCAATCCCACTGTACTATATATACCACTATATCTGTTTCATATGTTTAGGATTGGGGGCGCGGTGGCTTAATGGTTAGTATGTTCGCCTCACACCGCCAGGGTCCGGGTTCGATTCCCGTCTCGGCCATGTGTGTATGGAGTTTGCATGTTCTCCCCGTGCCTCAGGGGTTTTTTTTCTCCGGGTTCCTCCCAGGTCCAAAAACATGCACGGTAGGTTGATTAGCACCTTGGAAAATTGTCCCTAGTGTGTGAATGTGTGTGTGTGTGTGTTTGTGCCCTGTGATGGGTTGGCATTCCATCCAGGGTGTATCCTGCCTTAATACCCATAGACGCCTGAGATAGACACAGACTCCCCGTGACCCGAGGGAAGATCGGTAGAAGATGAATGAATGAATGAATGAATGAATGTTTAGGATTCTTTGCAATCATCACTATCTTGTCTATTCCTTAGTGCAATTATCTAATATTTTCATTCATTCATTCATTCATTCATCTTCTACCGCTATATCAGATTTTCTCGGGTCACGGGGAGCCTGTGCCTATCTCAGGCGTCTATGGGCATTAAGGCAGGATACACCCTGGATGGAATGCCAACCCATCGCAGGGCACACACACACACACACATTCACACACATTCATACACTAGGGACAATTTTCCAAGGTGCCAATCAACCTACCGTGTATGTTTTTGGACCGGGAGGAAACCGGAGAACCCGGAGAAAAACCCCCTGAGGCACGGGGAGAACATGCAAACTCCACACACACATGGCCGAGACGGGAATCGAACCCGGACCCTGGCGGTGTGAGGCGAACATGCTAACCACTACGCCACCGTGCCCCTATCTAATATTTTATTTATTTTTATTTCTGCTGGTATCTGAGAGCCATCAAACAAATTTCGTTGTGTCACTACAATGACAAAGTCTCTACTTTTTACTTTATTCGTTTGTTAAAGCATGTCATTTTTACTCATCACCACAAGAGGTCCTACTAACCACAGGCAGCAGGTGTTAGGATGGAATGTACCTTTCCTTCGAAGAGGACAGAGGTTCAGGGTTTTGGTTGAGAAATTTAAACACTGTTTCGGATTTGGAGGGCAGCGCATCTTGAACACTGGAGCTGCTTGAAGACTTGAGGATTTGACAGATCTGTCGAGACAGCGGTTAAATATTAAACAGAACCACTTAGTAAATGACGAACAGTAGCAATAACGCATTTTGCTAAAATGGCTCGCAACGTCAAAGTAGAATTTTGCAAATCACTACCAGAACTCCTACAGCCCTGATTCTGGGGTCCACAGAGAAAAGGCATGCATTGATTGAAATGAAATAAACGATTCTTTAATTGAAATCAATTAAATCAATATTAGTTAATCAGCCTGGTTAATAGAATTTTAGCTTAATGTCTATAATTGTCCAAATTAAAATGTCTATAATAGGGGCACGGTGGCGTAGTGGTTAGCACGTTCGCCTCACACCGCCAGGATCCGGGTTCGATTCCCGTCTCGGCCATGTGTGTGTGGAGTTTGCATGTTCTCCCCGTGCCTCAGGGGGTTTTTCTCCGGGTTCTCCGGTTTCCTCCCGGTCCAAAAACATGCACGGTAGGTTGATTGGCACCTTGGAAAATTGTCCCTAGTGTATGAATGTGTGTGTGATTGTGAGTGTGTGTGCCCTGCGATGGGTTGGCATTCCATCCAGGGTGTATCCTGCCTTAATGCCCATAGACACCTGAGATAGGCACAGGCTCCCCGTGACCCGAGAAGATCGGATATAGCGGTAGAAGATGAATGAATGAATGAATGAATGAAAAATGTCTATAATTCGTCTTTGCTGGCAGCAAAGCATTTTTGCAAATGCATGTATTTGCAAAAATACGTCCCAAACGTCTCTCCACATGTGCTTGTACATCTATTATAATTCTTCAGACATGAAACTCGCGGTCAAGCTTCGTTTAGTCCATTTAACAGATAACGGCTGATAACGGATAATTCCTTACATGCGCAACCTCACGTCTCTGATAAGGTCTTGAAAGTCTGAGGTCAGGGGTCACATACCTGCTGATGTTTGAGCGATTCGGCCAGGTCGGCTGCGATTTTCCCCGCCGTGTTTTTAATGGACTTGTCAGCTCCGAGCTGTAGTAGTTTAAGAACGGCAGCGTCATGGCCGTACCGCACCGCTAACATGAGCGCCTGGTTTTACCAGAGAGGATCATTTATTATTCCTGCAAACGCACACAATCTTGGCCTTGTATTTCTAAACAAGCGTTCAACGGTTCAGAGCTGCTGGAGACGCGAGGCGTATCGCGCTCGAAATGACCGCACTTGCGGGGGACGAACTTTAAACATTTTATTCATTTCAGAAACGTGTAGGACCCCGTGACTGATGTGTGAAGAGTACCGTGTGGCCATTTTCATCCTGCAAGTTCAGCTCGGCTCCGCGGGACGCCAGCAGATTGATAACCTGAGAGTAACCGTCCCGGGCGGCCAGCATGAGGCACGTCAAACTACACCTGCACGAAAGGAAAGGTCAAAAATACCTCAGCTTACCATTTGGCCGGGTTTCACAGTAGTTCATGGGTTAAGTCCAAGTCCAATCAGGTACAATTTAACAAAGTTAAACTATAAACGAGTGACAAACAGTCTGACCTGTGAAAAGCGAGAAGAAAAAAACGAAAAGGTTAACAGGGTGAGAATGATTAGAATAATTGCGGTCAAATATTCGACATGCAACTCTTACGCAACTGACAATGATCTATTTTTTTTTTTTTTATTGTACTGTATTGCAGTGCTACACAGCCAAACATTGTGCAAAAGCACGCTCATCTTGCCTCACCCGAGACCTCCAGGTTTCATCTTCGGCGGAACATACAGTATATTAATGTGTGTGTGTGTGTGAATGTGACGGATATTTATGGGAGTGCAACAGAAAGCAGAAGCTCTTGTCAAACATTACACAGCTTTGTGAGGTCTGTCTGTGCTGCGAGCAGGAGTCTATGGGAAAACCCTTAAGCCATTTATCACGATATCTGACATTTCCCAGAGAACAGGCATCCGAACCCCTGCGCTACAACGTCATGTACAGGTGGAGGGAGGGCGCATTTATTCCTCGGCGTGACATTATCTACGCACATGTTCTTGTGACAAAACTATTTTCCCAGGCTAGCAGTAATCAGGAAGTTTGCGGAATCAATTCAGGAAGTTTGCAAGGCCAGATCAATCAAATGGAACAAAACCTTCACTTCCAAGATGCTCCTTTTTTGGTTAATGGCAAACGATGGAAACATCATTCTAGCATGTAAAAAGATGCATCGATTAAAACCGCCTATAAAAAAACGGTTCAAAATGTCATTTAAGAAAAATATAGTCCAGTTTCCCAGAAATGCTTTTGCGATAATTCAGGTATTTATTAATTAGCAAAAAAAAAAAAAAAAAAAAAACTGTTTGCTAATATAGGGGCACGGTGGCTTAGTGGTTAGCACGTTCGCCTCACACCACCAGGATCCGGGTTCGATTCCCGTCTCGGCCATGTGTGTGTGGAGTTTGCATGTTCTCCCTGTGCCTCAGGGGGTTTTTCTCCGGGTTCTCCGGTTTCCTCCCCCGGTCCAAAAACATGCACGGTAGGTTGATTGGCACCTTGGAAAATTGTCCCTAGTGTATGAATGAGTGTGTGTGTGTGTGTCCTATGGGAGGTGGTAGCCCAGTGGTTAAGGTGTTGGACTCTGGACCGGAAGATCATGGGTTCAAACCCATCACCACAAAGATGCCACTAGTGGGCCCTTGAGCAAGGCCCTTAACCCTCAATTGCTCAGTTGTAAGTCGCTCTGGATAAGGGCGTCTGCTAAATGCCGCAAATGTAAATGTAAATGTCCTGCGATGGGTTGGCATTCCATCCAGGGTGTATCCTGCCTTAATGCCCATAGACGCCTGAGATAGGCACAGACTCCCCGTGACCCGAGGGAAGATCGGATAAAGTGGTAGAAAATGAATGAATGAATGTTTGCTAATATTATTTGTTCAGTGATTGCTACCGAAGCAACAGCAACAAATCATTAAGAATGACAAGCATGGCCACTTCTTATCATATTATACCTGCTTGTGCAATGCATCATTTTAACTTTTTACAGCCACGGCTGATGATTAATGACAATTATTCAAATTAAATTGTTCAACAATTTTCACACAATCCCTCAAGCCTTTAAAATTGAATAATACAGATTTAAAAAGACCTAGGGGATGGGGGGGGATGGCAGCTCAGTGGGTAAGATGGTGGGCTACCCTTTGGAAGGTCGGGGGTTCGAGTCCTGGTCTCGCCAAGCTGCCACTGTTGGCTCATTGAGCGAGGCCCTTAACCGTAAGCCTCTAGGCTACCGGGGCAGCATACATTATGCTATAATGTATACGTGACAAATAAAAGCTATTCTATTAGAAACGTTGGCAGTCCATTAATGGGTAAAATGGACTTTTTATTACGCCTTGTTTGACTTAAATATATACGGTTGTTTGTATGGAAAGTCTGACTAAAATTGACTAACTCATGTGCCCACCATTTACCGGAGAAAACCCGACAGGAAATGCTTTAGACGTGCATGTCAATAATGGGGTGACCATGTATATGGTATACGGAACCTGTTATCGGCATGCAGCCGTCAAATGCCAGTCAAGTGCAGTCTTCAAAAGGAGGGCAATGCATCACAAGCGTCATTGCATAGCCACTTCCTCTCTGCATCTTGTTACCACTTTTCAAATATTTTGTCTGGACAGGAGACAACCACTTTTATAGTCAACACAGCAAAGTCCTTGTTGATGCTGGGTCATGTGCGCGGCTTAGGCTGCAGATGATGTGCAGCTGGGGTCCGGCCGAAGGGCTACTTAGTTCCTGTGGCTGCAGTACAAATGCACGATCACAACACCCCCCCCCCCAATTTGTACAATAAGCATCGGACATTCTTTCCGTCCAAATGTTTTCCGACAAGTCAGCAAAAAGAATTTCTGCAATTCACTGGGAGCTTTCATTGCACATTGATAGCACATTATGAGAGCCACTAGTGACTTATGATAAAACAGTTGGATATTTGAATACGCTGCATCAGGGATGGACGATTATATTTTCCAAAGGGCCACATGAGAAACCTGAGGAGTGTTTGAGGGCCGAACCAACAATAACCTAAATTTATGTTATGTTTGATATAGGCTAGGGGCACGGTGGCTTAGTGGTTAGCACGTTCGCCTCACACCGCCAGGGTCCGGGTTCGATTCCCGTCTCGGCCATGTGTGTGTGGAGCTTGCATGTTCTCCCCGTGCCTCAGGGGGTTTTTCTCCGGTTTCCTCCCGGTCCAAAAACATGCACGGTAGGTTGATTGGCACCTTGGAAAATTGTCCCTAGTGTATGAATGTGTGTGTGTGTGTGTGTGAGTATGTGTGGCCTGCGATGGGTTGGCATTCCATCCAGGGTGTATCCTGCCTTAATGCCCATAGACGCCTGAGATAGACACAGACTCCCCGTGACCCGAGGGAAGATCGGATAAAGCGGTAGAAGATGAATGAATGAATGAATGATATAGGCTTGCTATTTAAAAGCGAACGAAAAGAGGGGAAACTCGAATCATTTTAGATCATTCTGTATTAATCTTCGGTGGGCCGGATTAAAAGGACCAAGGGGCCGGATGTGGCCCCGTGGGCCGTCGTTTGCCCACCCCTGTCCAGGATTGCCCAGGATGGAAATTTAACACGAATTTAAGTGTACGATATTTCCATTTTGAACAAACTGGATTAGACCTCATGTGGCGTCACTACAGTGACGAGTCTGGCAGGAAATGTTGCTACATTCATCATCCATGACCCGACTCTACTCTCCATTATAAGGGTCGAACGATTTTTATTAGCAGCGTTTTTTCTCAATAATTGTTCAAAGCTGAATGTACAATACAAGCGTTAAGGCCCGATTTAAACAGTCATAGGAACAGAATTTGGGGGGGAAATACCTCTCTGTACTTGACATCTTTTTTGCCTTCCAGTTGTCGTTACAGAGAAGACAATCCTTACTGCTTCTCCCACACTTTTTAGTTATTGAAAATCCATTTGTTTACATGCTAGTCTAAGCAAACGGATATAATTAGGCCACAAAGAGCGACTGTAAAGACAGTCTTGGTTAAATGGAAATGAATTAAGAAGAACCCAGGGTTGCACAAACCAGTGCACGATAGTGTCGGTCCCAAGTCTGGATAAATGGGGAGCGTAGAGGCGTGTCCTTGGTATCCTGGCCAAATTCGCCCATTGGCTTCTGCCCATGCGGTCTAATCCTACTAACCGTGCCCATATCTACCGATTGACTTCATCATTCTGTCTCCTCTTCACCAGTAAGCTGGGAGTTCTGACGCACTATGGCTGCCATCGCATGGTCCAGGTGGATGCTGTACACTGGTGGTGGATGACAAGGAGGAGATCCCTCCTCTCATAATGTAAAGCATTTTGAGTGTCCAGAAGAGAGCTATATAAATGTAATGAATTATTATTACTATTAACTATTATTATTAGGGGCACTATGGTGGTTTAGTGGTTAGCATGTTCGCCTCACACCTCCAGGATCCGGGTTCGATTCCCGTCTCGGCCATGTGTGTGTGGAGTTTGTGCATGTTCTCCCCGTGCCTCAGGAGGTTTTTCTCCGGGTTCTCCGGTTTCCTCCCCGGTCCAAAAACATGCACGGTAGGTTGATTGGCACCTTGGAAAAATTGTCCCTAGTGTATGAATGTGTGTGAATGTGAGTGTGTGTGTCCTGCGATGGGTTGGCATTCCATCCAGGGTGTATCCTGCCTTAATGCCCATAGACGCCTGAGATAGACTGAGACAGACTCCCCGTGACCCGAGGGAAGATCGGATAAAGCAGTAGAAGATGAATGAATGAATGAATGAATGAATGAACTATTATTATTATTATCCAATCCAATGATATATCAAGGGGCATTTTTTGATTAAAACAACTTATAAATAAATAAGGAACAAGATGCCCTCAATTCTTATGTCTATGAAGAAGATAAAATTTGAGTATAACATGAAAAAAAAAAAAATCCATATATTTGGATTCTTTTAAAATTATCTTCATGGGCAAAAAAAAACAAACCAAAAAGATCAGATATTCGACATTAGAACCCCATCAGACACCAAAAATGCACACAATTTACCTGTTGTGAACATTTGGGTCGGCGTTGCGACTCAGCAGTAAAGCCACACACTTGCTGATGTTCTCTTCGGTGACAGACTTTGCCGTGCAAGCTGCCATTAGGACAGTATAATGATCTGAGTAAAGCCAAAAAAAAAAAAAGACAAGAAGGGGAAGAAAAGCTTGATGTTACTACAAACAGTGGCAATAATAAGAGTACTTTTGATAGAACAGTTGAGAAATCTTTTGCGAGTAAAATTCATATGACATCTTGAAGCAACAGAAACGGTGGAATTCTATAAACAATTACAAACATGATTGAATTAAGTGTGAAATCCACTTGAAGACACTTTTCCAAAGGCCCGATTGTGTACACACAATTGTTTGCAAAGGCAATGTGTACACACCGCAGTGTTGCAGACATACTTGCTCTGATTGGAGGCAGATTTAGGCAACATGAGCAAGTCTGGTTGGAGGTTGTGTCTGCACCGAAGCAGGAAAATAAATAAAGCACCAGTGTTGGGCCAGCGCAATGACGCCAACATCATGCTCTGTGTAGCAGGCCATTATCCATCACTGTTGCATTCTTCTCTCTCTATGCAGAACATAAGCTATGAAGCAGCGGCTGGTTTCACGTTTAATTATTTCCTTCCAAGCCCCTAAACACACAGACGTTCATATACACACACAGCCTGGACATGGCGGAAATGTCCAAATTACTTCACTCATTCTTCCCACCAGCATGTAAACCCAAAACACACACACACACACAAGCCGATTAACGGGATGTTTTCAATTATCGTGTTTTTTGCGTCACAACTATTAAGTTAGATGAAAAAAAGCCCTGGGCGAAAATGAAAAGAGCTTATATTTACGTAAACGCAAAGTGCAAGCGATCTGTCCACCTAAAAGATTTGTTCAAGCCTCAAAAAGACTAACCAGTAGTTATAAACATTTTAAAAAGTACAATGCATCAGTCACAGACACAGAAAATAAAACATTTGAAATCAGCAGCAAATTGCTATGTGCTGTAGCATAAGCAGAATAACTCCATCCAGACTGGGCTGTAATAGAAAAAAAAAAAGATCACTTTTGTATAGTCTGTTATTTGATATAAATCCGCGTAATGATTTTCGATTTCAGGTTTGTGCTCATTTAGCCTGGGATGTTGACCGGGACTCTGAAGTTCTTCAACACCAAACTATTTATGCTCGGGATAGATCAGGGCGATACGTCATATAAATCGAATCGGCGATATTTTTCTAGTGCTTCCTTTAGGCGCCACAAAATTTAGAGAAATGTTACAGAGGGGTTTTGGTTTGTCAAACCCGAACCATTTCCATACGACCGATGAAACACCGCCCCTCTTGGAAACGATCTCTCCGATACTTCGCAATTACGGGGCGAGAGGCCGAGGACTACGGAAGCTTGCGGTGTCAAACCAAGGTGAAATATTTACATCAACGCAAAGAGCAAGCGATCTGTCCACCTAAAAGATTTGCTCAAGCCACAAAAAGCACTACTCATGAAGCATTATCATATTTTCAACATCGGCATGAACCATATACTCGAATTAATCGATAATGACGATTAATCTCGTTAAAGTTCTAGCTCAGGGGCATTGTCGTTTTGGAATATGTTTGTGTAGCTTCGTTGCAAATAATTCATCATTCATTCATTCATCTTCTACCGCTTTATCCGATCTTCCCTCGGGTCACGGGGAGTCTGTGCCTATCTCAGGCGTCTATGGGCATTAAGGCAGGATACACCCTGGATGGAATGCCAACCCATCGCAGGACACACACACACGCACATTCATACACACATTCACACACTAGGGACAATTTTCCAAGGTGCCAATCAACCTACCGTGCATGTTTTTGGACCGGGAGGAAACCGGAGAACCCGGAGAAAAACCCCCTGAGGCACGGGGAGAACATGCAAACTCCACACACACACACACATGGCCGAGACGGGAATCGAACCCGGACCCTGGCGGTGTGAGGCGAACGTGCTAACCACTAAGCCACCGTGCCCCCATATATATATAGAACTGATGTCACCAACCTTTGGCTTAATAGTGCATATGGGCCATGTGATCCATGGATCAATGTAATGTCACTACACTGGTACAGGATTCTATAGGGTACACAGTAGACCGAATCGGATTCACACGGCCTTCCTAAGAGATTGATAACGTGAGAATTAGTGCCACTGACACTGCCGAAATACATGAACACGAGCACAGTGTTTTACGATAATTAAGAAGTCAGCAAACAATTCGGGAACGATTTATTTGCTCAAAACAATTGTTAACCAGATTTCTGTCATCAAGAAACAGATCACAAACCATATTGAAGATTCGTCTGTTCTTTGTACTGAACTTGATGTACTAAATGTTTTCGAAATTTCTGTTCACGGTGCAACCGCCTCTCGTTAAACCGATATAAAAATGACCCATATAGTAACTTGAGTGTGTGGTTCAGGCCACATTCACAGTGAAATACAAACAGGACACTGACAGCAAGGTCGCTGTTCAAACTTAGAAAACTATCTCCGCTAAAACCGCAGCAGTGTTATCACACCATTATCAATGTTATACGAACACACTGCCAACTGACAGACTTGGAATTCAATGGGGGGGAGGGGGGGGGGGGGGGGGATATCTGAGAAAGTAAAAATATCCTAAAGAGCATAAATGTATCTTCTATTTTTATAAACAGGAAACCAAAGATAAGATTATATTAAAAGACAATTTACTCATTCCTAGTATTTTTTGTTTTATAGGCAGATCATTTCACATTTTAATTCATTCATTCATTCATTCATTCATCTTCTACCGCTTTATCCGATCTTCCCTCGGGTCACGGGGAGTCTGTGTCTATCTCAGGTGTCTATGGGCATTAAGGCAGGATACACCCTGGATGGAATACCAACCCATCACAGGACACACACACACACATATTCATACACTAGGGACAATTTTTCCAAGGTGCCAATCAACCTACCGTGCATGTTTTTGGACCGGGAGAAAACCGGAGAACCCGGAGAAAAACCCCCTGAGACACAGGGAGAACATGCAAACTACACACACACACACACACACACACACACACACATGAGGCTGAGGCGGGAATCGAACCCGGACCCTGGTGGTGTGAGGCGAACGTGCTAACCACTAAGCCACCGTGCGCCTTCACATTTTAATAAATATTTTATAAGGTATCTCTACAGATGCAACTCGATTTAATATTTGGTAATGATTCTCATATTTGGTAATGTCGAAATTCAAGATAAAATGCGACCGATTTCCATTGCTTTAACATACCTCATACATTTCTATCTTTTACACCGACAGATATTCTTTTAGAAATGCAGAAATTGTGGTCAAATGTGTTCTTGGGGCAATGATTAAGTAAATGCGTCAGTGATTCAGAACAAATGCTCTCCAGAGTTTGGCCTGAAATGCAGCACAATAATGATCACAAAACAAACAAATGAACTCTCCTCATAATCCATGCCAAAGTCACCATTACAAAAGGAGCTTTCAAGCTCTCTACAGCAGCCAATGAAAACTCATTCCTGTTCTATTTCTCCATTGAAATGATTGAGATGATATACGGCATATATAACGAAACCGGAGATAGGAAATAGGATCATTTCCGTTTTTTTCCCCCCGTATTGTAGCTGTACGTTCAGTCACACCTCTGTATACACACAGACACGCATTGCCACATAATATGTAATGTATTGTGGCCTCTATTTCTACTCTTAATATCTTTAAACAGATATTTTTGATACTTTCGTCCCTGCTGTATGGAAGTTGTGTGTGATGTTTCTTTAACCTTTCTTATTCCTATGCAAGGGGCATGGTGGCTTAGAGGATAGCGCGTTAGCCTCACACCTCCAAGGTCGGGGGTTCGACGACTGCCTCCGCCATATGCGTGTTTGGAGCTTGCATGTTCTCCCCGTGCCTCGGGGGGTTTTTCTTCGGGTTCTCCGGTCTACACCCCCCCCCCCCAGTCCAAAAATATGCACAATAGATTGATTGGCACCTTGGAAAAATTGTCCCTAGTGTGTGTGTGTGTGTGTATGTGTGTGTGTGTGCCCCACTAATGGCAAAACAATGGTTAAAAGTATTGATGGTGTACAGACGCCGACCCTCTTTATTTGCAACAGCTGCGCCCTTGGTACATCTTATTCATGCAATCATCCAATTAGCCAATCATGTGGCAGCAGTGCAAGGCATAAAAATAATACCGATACAGGTTGGGAGCATCAATGCTTTTGTAAAGCCAAATGAGACATTTTTCTTTGACATCTCTTATGAGTGTTATATTTCAAACCACAGACATGCTGCTCGCTGGATGTTCGTACCATTCTCTGTTAACTCGAGTATTATGCTTGAAAATTCCAAAATCAACTGCAGTTTTTGAAAGAACAGATAATCCTAACTGGAAATAATAATAATAATAATAATAATAATAATAATAGTAATAAAAAAAGTCATGGTCAAAGTCACTAACATTTTCACACGTCTGATGTTAGATGGAAACATTAACTAAAGTTAATGACCCGTACCTGCATGGTTTTATGCATCACACTACACACATGACTGGCTTATTTAAAAAACAATACAAGTAGAGGAAAGTTCTATAACTATGCTTTCTTAGTAGTTTCTGATGATTTTGATTTCCACTACAAATCTGTGTAAAACTTTTGCGATATTTCCGAAATGTCAATAAAAAAACTGTTGCGAAATATATATATATATATATATATCGATATATATATATATATTATATATATAATAGCAGACAATCGCAAGACCAGTCATGTATATCATTCATACATTCATCTTCTACCACTTTATCCAATCTTCCCTCGGGTCACGGGGAGTCTGTGCCTATCTCAGGCGTCTATGGGCATTAAGGCAGGATACACCCTGGATGGAATGCCAACCCATCGCAGGACACACACACACATACACACACACACACACACACACACACACACACACACACACACACACACACATTCATACACTAGGGACAATTTTCCAAGGTGCCAATCAAACCTACCGTGCATGTTTTTTGGACCGGGGAGGAAACCCGGAGAAAAATCCCCTGAGGCACGTGGAGAACATGCAAACTCAACACACACATGGCCGAGACGGGAATCGAACCCGGACCCTGGCGGTGTGAGGCGAACGTGCTAACCAGGGTGACAGAAACGCACCTAATATTAAACTGGTAAAATGACTTTGGGTTTTTCCTCTGCATTTTTGTGCATTTTTCCTTGCCTTCCTTCCATCTTTTACAGTTTCCCTAAGGATTGGAAATTTGTTGCCAAGCACAAAAGTAAAAATCAACCTTTCTTCTGGAGGTCCAGCTTTTCTTGGAAAAGCTTATCTTGTAAATATCCTCGTGAGTATAAATCAATTTCTTCTCCCCTGTCGGCCATTGTGAAAAAAAACAAAACAAAAAACAGCTATTAAATCCATATGAAGATACTAAAGCCTGTGCAGTTTGCTACAGATACGGGTTGTGAGTCGGACAAGTATGTTTTCCCAACCTTCCAATTAATGGACATGAATATGCAAACAATGAGTTAGACGCCCATGGAATGACCAAATTGCAGTTCGACTGATTAAGGCAACAGCTTCAAGCAACTTGGATTTCAATCTTCCAAAACACCTGATTGCTCATTGCGTTTACCTCAGGTGTGCTGCATCTGATCATCAGTTTTTGTCTAGTCTAGTCTCTCCTAGACTATTGGGAATAATCGAACGAACATTCATTGCTAAAAATACATACTACTACAGTCAGTAATTCAGTGATTCTGATTGAGATCCTTGCTGGCCCAAAACTGGTGGAGGATATCAACACTATATATATATTATATATATATATATATATATATATATATATATATATATATATATATATATATATATATATATATATATATATCATAGGAAATGCCATCAAAATGCCATCCAGTCCTAGAAAACAGTGGGCAGATGCTTTTTGATGTAGCACACTTCCAATCTACCAAATGATGTTTCAAACACTAATGTGAAATCCAGGTTAAAATAAGGCATTAGGATCTATTTCGGATTACTAATGCTTCAGGAGTATTCTTGAAGTCTGGCAATAATAATAATTATACATGTACATTTCCTGAAGAAAATGTGAGTGGTGCTTGACGATGCAAACCGTGGCTCCGGGCGCGACCTCGAACCCCGAGCGACGAGCGTTTAAACGCCAAAAACGCCTGTTTCGGTCCATTTTTTCGGAAGGTGGCGGGGTTAGTGACATCACCCGATGTACCGAAATTACCCGGTGTCCGGCTCACGCCGACTGCCGAGCGTTTAGACTTGTCACATGACCCCGTAGGCCGAGATTCGCCGTTTTGCATATTTTTCACGTTCGCCGCCACGTCACGTGATGTCACACGTCGTAGAACCAGCATAGTAATAGTGATGCTTCCAAGCACCACTAATTATAACAACATGCAAGGAAACCTGGGCTTCACAACCGTGACAAACCATTGTCACTTTGTGCATGGGGTTATTGCCATGTTAGAACAGGATGGATTGAGGGCAAGAATGGGTCAATGTGTATGCTTTGACGTTTATGGAAACAGTTGATATAAATACATCTGTCCTCATAGAGCATGCTCATTAAAGATGAAAAGATGGCTTTCGTTCTGACTAAATATAAAAATATGAATATCTAAATAAAAATACATATAGCTTAATCTGTGCATGTGCCTAATCAACAAGAAACACAGCTATTAAATCTCTCTCTCTCTCTCTCTCTCTCTCTCTCTCTCTCTCTCCTCTCTATCTATCTATCTATCTATATATCTATATATATATATATATATATATATATATATATATATATATATATCACACACACACACACACATACATACATATATACCTGTGCAGTTTGCTACAGACTCAGCATTCACTCAGCTGCTTCTACAGTGGATTTAAGTGGATCTTGGTCTCTACACAGACAGGCTGCAAAGAGGCGCAATAGAACGATGACATTGCATGCACTGACTTATTGCAACGTGTATTACCACCGACATCACTGAGCTATTCAGGAGACCCTGATCGTCATTTAAGACATGAATAAACAGTAGGCAGCTCTACCTGGTGCTTTACACACACACACACACACACACAAAAAAATGCCACAAACTTTAGAAAAAGTAGATCGACTTTGATTATGTTTTATTATTATAAACCGCCTTCTGATCTTTACCTCTGCTGAAGTTGGCATTGGCTCCGCGGTCCAGGAGCAGCTCGGCCAGCTCACAGTGACCAACATGAACAGCACACATCAGAGGAGTCCACGCAAAGCCCAGAGGTGTCTCTACATCCATACCTTAAAACAAAGAAAAACATCTCACACCTTACTGAAACACTAAATATGCAATCAATCAATCAACCAATCAATCAATCAATCAACCAATCAATCAATCAATCAACCAATCAAACACACCACTATCCAGTAACTTCCGCACACGATCGACGTCTCCTGCCGTAATGGCCATTTTCATAGCGGACACGTCATTACGGTCTAAAGTCGCCTTAGACACCTGCAAAACAACAACAATGTCGCAGAACAGTCGCATGGTGTAAACAATCATGTGATAGAAGCGCATTTAAAAGGGGGAGCGGTAAAATAGCCACTGCTAGTTGTTTTGCTAACGCTACTGTACCTCGGTGTTTGGTTTCTTGGTACCACCGGCATATCCGACATCCCACTCGTCCAGACTTCCATCACTTTCGTCGCCCGCAGGAAATGCATAGTCAATGTTATCCAGCATGTTTATCCGTGTGCTGTTTACAAACATCAAAACACAAACACACACACATACCAACTAGCGTGAACGCTGCACCGACGTGTCTGTATATACACACACACACACACACACACACACACACACACACACACAGAGGCTGCAATGAATATAACACGGCGTGTTCTTACCAGTCAACCGAGGCTTCTTTTTTGTTGTTGTTGTTGTTGTTGTTGTTGTTGTTATTGTCTATGTACACTTCGTTAGCGTTGAAAATAATGTCTTAAACGTTTATGCACATTTAGTTGTTATTTTGGTCAATTTCGGCGTTTATTTCTGTATAGCGCCTCCATGCGGCCAATGGACACCGAAGGAAGACTGCTGAGGGATGGAGTTGTCATGCAGGAGGAAAAGAGGAGGAAAAAGAGAAGAGGTTTATGGAGGTGCAGAAGGAAGACGTTGAAGGTAAATGGGGTGAAAGAAGCACATTTAGAGGACAGGGTATTAATAGAGAAGGATGATCCGCTGTAGCGCCCCCTAACGGGCTGCAGGCGGAATCAGAAAAAGAAGACTCGTTTCTTGACGTAGGGCTCAACAATGGAGCAAAGTGTTGTTACGTCATTGCTGATAATTATTATGAGAAATCATGAACGTGATCATTGACCATTGAAATCATGGACGTGATTTAAAAACTGAGCAAATTTGTATTTCAGTAAAGTGTGTCAAAATGCTAGCCCTTTGTATAACTCCGTACGCATGAAGTAGCTCTAAGTCTCCATAAAGGTTGGTGACCCCTGCTATAGAGCATATAGAAATTACGTGACACTGCATTCATCTTCTATCGCTTTATCCGATCTTCCCTCGGGTCACGGGGAGCCTGTGCCTATCTCAGGCGTCTATGGGCGTTAAGGTAGGATACACCCTGGATGGAATGCCAACCCATCGCAGGGCACACATACTCACACACACACACATTCACACACTAGGGACAATTTTCCAAGGTGCCAATCAACCTACCGTGAATGTTTTTGGACCGGGAGGAAACCGGAGAAAAACCCCCTGAGGCACGGGGAGAACATGCAAACTCCACACACACATGGCCGAGACGGGAATCGAACCCGGACCCTGGCGAACGTGAGGCGAAAGTGCTAACCACTAAGCCACCGTGCCCCTACGTGACACTGCAATACGATATATTTCTCGTGGAGTAAATCTAGTCTCAGTGTGGGCATGTAAACAGAGTGTGGTTTGCAGTAAAATGGAGTACTTTTACTCAAAAGCAAATACAGACGCTCCAAGGCGTTCACTATTGACTACGCATGTCTCCTAACTATGTTGGAAAGATTTAAAAATGACAGTTTACTGCATTCCTTTTATAAAAACAATAATATTAATACATAAAAAATGAATAGACAGTAGGGGGCACGGTGGCTTAGTGGTTAGCACGTTCGCCTCACACCGCCAGGTGTCCGGGTTCGATTCCCGTCTCGGCCATGTGTGTGTGTGTGGAGTTTGCATGTTCTCCCCGTGCCTCAGGAGGTTTTTCTCCGGGTTCTCCGGTTTCCTCCCGGTCCAAAAACATGCACGGTAGGTTGATTGGCACCTTGGAAAATTGTCCCTAGTGTATGAATGTGTGTGTGTGTGTGTGTGTGTGACCTGCGATGGGTTGGCATTCCATCCAGGGTGTATCCTGCCTCAATGCCCGTAGACGTGACCCGAGGAAAGATCGGATATAGCGGTAGAAGAGGAATGAATGAATGAATGAATAGACAGTATAAAATAGTACAGTAATGTATACAGTAAGTAGTTTACTTACCATCGTTAATATGTGCGTGGATGGAACGCCCTGCGTTCGTAAACTAATTTTTTTTCGAATCCAAACGAATTTTACTTTGTCGACAGGTTTGTTATTCTCTGCAAAAATTCGCAAAGTGTTCATTCGTAGGGTGGGGAGCATCCGTACTTATTGAATTAGAAATGTAACAGGAATACGAGGACTACCACTGGTAATTATTGTGGTGAACTCACTTCCAGGACAAATTCATTCCTTCATCTTGTGGGTGAGTTAGGATTGAATCGGAAGTTACTAAGGCTGAGGTTTTGGCATACGTATAGGGTTGACTGTTGGCAAACCGCTATTGGATCAATCTTGGGCCGTAATTCCATGTGGAATGTGCGCCAAAAAAACTGCCGAGAAATCAGCCCAGAAAGTATTTGCCACCTGGGTTCTTTGCGGATACAGTAAATAATCTGTCCAGCACTTGGTTTTATGACCTAATACTAAAGCAACTTTATTTACTAATTGTATAAAGAGTATGTTACTATGTAAAAGTATTGTTATATTTACCATAGCGATCTCATTATCCTGGATGCATATGGATAGAGGTCTTTTCAATTGGAGACAACTCGCTGGTACTACTGGTCCATCTGTAAAAATCTGTAAAAAAAAAAAACAAAACAAGAAAATTCAAATTATTTTGTATTTTTCTGTATAAATTATAATTGTATTTGTCGCGTACACATAGATACAGTGTACGCCATGCAGTGAAATGCTTTTTACGACTGTCCAACATGTAAACATGAAGAAAAACATGTAGACATGGGAAAAATACGGAGATCAAAATAAATAGAGACATAAAAATAAGTGTGCATAAAAAAAAAATACAAATATAACGGATGGGTATGTGTGGCAGATATGGCTAATATGTTCAAGTGTGCAATATATGTCCTTATTTTGAAGCGATCGTTGTGCAAATGGTTATCCAGTGTTATTTACACCGATGGAACTATAAATAAATGGACATTTGGTGTCAACCAGATGAGAATGAGTCCTATCAAGGTTTCTTAGTCTGGTAGTTTTTCCTTGCATAATGAATAATTATGGACAGGAAGTTTTTCTCCGGGTTCTCCGGTTTCCTCCCAGTCCAAAAACATGCACGGTAGGTTGATTGGCACCTTGGAAAATTGTCCCTAGTGTATGAATGTGTGTGTGTGTGTGAGTATGTGTGCCCTGCGATGGTTTGGCATTCCATCCAGGGTGTATCCTGCCTTAATGCCCATAGACGTCTGAGATAGGCACAGGCTCCCCGTGACCCGAGGGAAGATCGGATAAAGCGGTAGAAGATGAATGAATGAATGAATGAATTATGGACAGGTTTATAAGTGTACACCTTATCGTTTGAATCTAATTTACTTCTGTAAAACGGCTTTGGAACATGGTGCATTGTTTAGTGCACGATAATTGAATGGATATTTACTGTATTTGGCATCGGATCTCTTGTTTTATTGACTCGAATGAGGATTTTTCACTAATGTACCTGAAACCATTTGATAGTTAATAGCAGTAGTTTCTTTGCGTGGCTCCTGATTTTGTTTTGTTTTGTTCACATAGATTTATGGCAGGGTTACTGGTTTTCTCCTATATATCTAAATAAAAAACATGGCCCATAAGTAGATTGACTACGCTACATTTCCTCCCAGGTGTGAATGTGTGTGTGTGTGTGTGTGCACGGTGTCCCCACACTGTGGCCATTGTTCTTTGGATAGCCATTAAGATCTATTGCATTCCTCGGTACAGTGGTTGCTAAGGATAAATGATCGAATGACTTATCTTAAGAATAGAATGTCGGATTTATTAGTGTATAAACACGGAACAATACACTCAGGCTAAATGCAAATACAAGCGGGCTAACATGCTGCCACAGATTAACTATTTCTAAGGAAAGCTAGATATATATTTAATCACTGATCACATCATTAACCTCTGCACATGCTTTGTGACACCATTTCCTGGTCCATTGATTTAATGTTCCTGTTATTAATTATTTGAGTTAGTTTCTTTGTAACCTACTCTAAGAATTATACCTCGTTCCAACTTCACTATGCAATTTAGTTCGCTGAGTTATTGCAAATTGTGAATACTTTTTTTTTTTTTAAATCAGTATTTTATGGCCGATACAAGACACTGATGTTTAAAATTATATGCTTTTTTTTTCAATCAGTGAATGTAAACATTCTGGCTGGTAAACGTGTTGATCATTAACTCATTCATTCATTCATCTTCTAGCGCTTTATCCGATCTTCCCTCGGGTCACGGGGAGTCTGTGCCTATCTCAGGCGTCTATGGGCATTAAGGCAGGATACACCCTGGATGGAATGCCAACTCATCCCAGGGCGCACACACACACACACATTCATACACTAGGGACAATTTTCCAAGGTGCCAATCAACCTACCGTGCATGTTTTTGGACCGGGGGAAACCGGAGAACCCGGAGAAAAACCTCCTGAGACACTGGGAGAACATGCACAAACTCCACACACACATGGCCGAGACGGGAATCGAACCCGGATCCTGTCGGTGTGAGGCGAACGTGCTAACCACTAAGCCAAAATACTTATGAAATCATGTGATTTCATAAGTCTGTGTGTTCCACTTGATCAAATGTCACAAAACATGACTAAATATGTTCGGACATTTCTTAAAAGCGTGTCTATCGGCTCTGTTCATAAAAAGCCTACATAATTACACAGGAATACTGACGGATCACAATGAACAATGTCCTGTGCGGACTCACACAATGTGTACATTTGTACATTGTTTATAATGTCCTTTCCGTTGTTACATCTGCAATTGATTATATGCTGTATAATAAGGGTCCACACGTGGTCCCTGTGGGCACAGATCTTGTACATACCAATAACTTCAAGATGTCCTTGTCAATGACATGGACATTTAACTAACTTTATATTGTCATTAGCTTGCATAAAAATCATAAAACAGTCCAATAACGTCTTTAAAAAAAAGAAAACGCTATAATGTGTCAACTTTTATCTTTTATGTAAATTTTATACCCCTCAACCAGTTCATTGAAATGCTTTTGTCCTAAATGACAAGGCTGAGAAGACAACTCCAGGATCTCTGACCTCGGGTTAATGTCAGCACGCTTCACAGGTCCTATTGGTGTCCGTGTTCTCTCTTTTGGCACTCCCAAAAGCATATATGGACTCGTCTATGAAGCCCAGGGTATACAGGATCTGTATCTCGACCCACAATGAGTCTGGAAACATGTCAAACGATTTGTCAGAGCACCAAATGGAACACCTTGCTGTATATATTTTATGCTAATGAGAATTTGTGAAACATTTGCATATAAACTGGATTATGGGTTTGGATAAGAATTTAAGAATACCCACTCACGTGTATAAGAGTGAATGATATTCTCTCAGGTCTCTCTGCCCATCGGTTTCCCCACAATTTAATCACCCCCCCTCTCTCTCTCTCCTCCTCCTCCTCCTCCTCCTCCTTTTCTTTTTTTTTTAAACAATGGCCGTCCCTTTAAAAACCTGTCGTGTGTAGGAGTGACATGTCCGTGCGATCTGGGGCTGAGAGCTGCAGTGGTGTGAAGCCCTCACTCGCACCCCCCCCCACCCCACCCACCCCTGCGCTGTGACACAACGACCGACGCGTTCCCCAAGCGCGCACGCCTGCGCCTCCGGTACGCGCTTCGGTAACGCGGTGAATCCGAAAAGTAGCTGGAGTGCTGAAGTGGTGTTTCCTCATGCACAAGCGACACGAATTCTAGCCGAGGCTTCTCCCGAAGGCTTCTTTTAGGATGCAGAAATCACCTGTGGATGATGCCGGCTTCCTTTCGAGATACTTTTTCTGGTAAGATTCTTATAGCAGCACCAGATATCAGGCATGTAATGATCCGTATGGCATATGTACAAATAGCACTTAGTAAATGTAGTATCATATTTAAAAAAAAAAAAAAAAAAAAAGCATCCTAAACTGGTTGTGTAAATGAGTAACATTCTTTTCATTTGTCTGATCCAATATTTGTTATTAAAAACACCACATCTGATGCTATGTTAATACACATAGGCACATTGGTCTTCAATTAGACATCTCCCTTTTAAAAGAAAGCAATTCCCAGGTTTGACACTAAACCGTGCATTCATTTCCAGCTGTGCTTTCTGTGTTAATAGGGTTTCACTGCATTGTGCAGCTGCTTTGATTTGAATAATCATGGCACTTATGCGTTATAACAAACTCTTTCGGACTGTTCGCAGGTGGACAAGCCCTATTATGCGAAAGGGTTTTAAGGAAAAGCTGAAGCTATCCGATGTGTTCCAGGCGCCATCGCAGGATGCCGCAGACGTGCTCGCCGAACGCCTGGAAAAGTTCGTATCCTCATCACGCTGCATCTGCACGCATCAATGTTTTCCAAAGATGTCCGTTTGTAGATCAGGCGCAAACCTTTTTAATGTCGAAATCGCCATAAAACTCTGGACAAAACAGGGCATGTCGTCAATAGGACAAAAGTGGGATTACAATCCTACAAACATACATAACAGTTACAACACCAGTTCCTGGATCTTGTGGAAACACTGTTACCTTTGACGGTTAGTGGATTGTGGGATTGTGTTGCTTTCGACAGCACTACCAGAGTTTCGGGTGTGCAGCCTTTAGTGCGTATTTATGTTTCTCCATTCAGTGACGTACCATATTTTAGCATATCCATATTTATAGAATGAAAAGCTCCTAAGGCCACACGTCGCTCCGATTCCCATTGCCTGCCCCAGAAGTCTAAAGGTTTAAATGTCAGCCTCTTGAGTCAAAGTATTACTGCGGTGTTTCAGGGTAACAGAGTAAATGCCACCTTGCTGCTTCCAGTAAATCCTCATTGCACGCAGTGATTCACACAGCCAACAAAATGTTTGCCTCGGTTTGGGGTGCCAATTTAACGGGGCATCAAACATGACCTTTTAAAGTGCCAGGCCCCTAGAGGGTGATAGATGGTGCGTATTATTTTTACGTCCTGAAACACATGTGTCTTGTGGGAATTGAACGTTTTTTTTTTCTTCTTTTTTTTCCTTCTCCAATGATGGAGCAATCGTTGTGAAGGGCTCTTTAAAGGCTTTGTTTAATAAGCCAGCACAATCGCCGTGGTTATATCAGAGCGCCTTGAACAATGTGGACGCCATCATTTTAACAGTGGATGGGAGGATGTGGAGAGAGAGAGAGAGAGAGAGAGAGAGCTGTTTAATTGTTACTTTTGGGCTTCCTCTATTTCCATCCACAGGGAATGGGACAGAGAAGTTATAACGGCGAAGAAAAAGCCCAGCCTCCTCCGAGCACTTTCCCGATGTTTCATTCGACCGTTCATATTATTCGGAGTGCTCCTTTATTTTGGGGTAAGTTGTCTAAATGGCTAATTATGCTTAAATGTGTACTTTGTAAATTTCTGTCTACTCCTCTTTGGTTACATCAGAGTAGTCGGGATATTGATGGTGCAGCTCATGTTCAAATGTAACTCTGCTCATGTGTCTAATATTGATATTTCTGTTATCATTGCTCATGCAGGACAATTTGTGGGGAGAGAAAAAAAAATGTATGTGTATGTGTATATATATATATATATATATATATACATACATGAATAGTATATTACATTATATCTGTCTATCTTTATTACATGTTGTATTATTACTATGTGGCTTAGTGGTTCTCCCCGTGCCTCAGGGGGTTTTTCTCCGGGTTCTCCGGTTTCCTCCCTCCTCCCGGTCCAAAAACATGCACGGTAGGTTGATTGGCACCTTGGAAAATTGTCCCTAGTGTATGAATGTGTGTGTGTGTGTGTGTGTGTGTGTGTGTGTGTGTGTGTGTGTGCGCCTTGCGATGGGTTTGCATTCCATCCAGGGCGTATCCTGCCTTAATGCCCATAGACGCCTGAGATAGGCACAGACTCCCCGTGATCCGAGGGAAGATCAGTATATGTATATATATATATATATATATATATATATATACATATATACATATACACATATGTGTGTGTGTGTGTGTGTATATGTATATATATATATATATATATATATATTACATATATATGTATGTATGTATGTATGTATATATATATATATATATATATATATATATATATATATATATATATATACATATATACTGTTGAGCAGGTATCACAATGTGTAACATGGATAGAAGTAAATACATCCTTTCCTGTGTGATTAATGCCTAATTGTTTATACAGTATAGCAGTACCGTTTTCTGTTGCACGGAATTTCACCGTTTTTCTATTATGTGGAATCAAGCTGGTATTTTTTCTCACCGTTCTGTATTTCTTTCATAGGAAGTCACAAAAACTGTGCAGCCTCAACTCCTTGGCCGAATCATTGCCTCCTTCGATCCCTACCATGAGCCCGAGCGAGAACAGGGCTACTTTTTGGCCTTTGGTCTAGGCCTACTCTTTATCACCCGCTTCCTCCTGCTGCAGCCTGCCATGTTTGGACTGCACCACCTGGGCATGCAGATCCGCATTTCTCTTTTCAGTTTAATTTATAAAAAGGTATTGATCATTTGTTGTTTAATATCAATAAGCATTTGTATCTAGGACTTGCTGGTTCGTTGTTGCTATGTAAGAATGTTGTTAAGTTAATGCCGTTTTGTTTTGTTTTTTGGTCCTAAGACGTTAAAGCTCTCCAGCAAAGTGTTAGACAAAATCAGTACAGGGCAGCTGGTCAGCCTGATGTCAGCCAACCTGGGCAAGTTTGATCAGGCAAGTACAAGAAGCACTTTTTTATATAGTTTGGATGCTGGAGGAACACATGTCCCTCATAAAACTGATATTGTGGTTGCATTTTGCACTGCTAGACTATAGTCAACGACTTATACAAATGCTAGCACCTATAGTATAAGTTTATACTATAAGTTTTATCTATTTATCTATATATATTCATTCATTCATCTTCTACCGCTATATCCGATCTTCCCTCGGGTCACGGGGAGCCTGTGCCTATCTCAGACGTCTATGGGCATTAAGGCAGGATACACCCTGGATGGAATGCCAACCCATCACAGGACACACACACTCACATTCATACACTAGGGACAATTTTCCAAGGTGCCAATCAACCTACCGTGCATGTTTTTGGACCGGGAGGAAACCGGAGAACCCGGAGAAAAAACCCCCTGAGGCACGGGGAGAACATGCAAACTCCACACACACATGGCCGAGACGGGAATCGAACCAGGACCCTGGCGGTGTGAGGCGAACGTGCTAACCACTAAGCCACCGTGCCTCCATATCTATATATCTATATATCTATTTATCTATATCTATATCTATATATATATATATATATATATATATATATATATATATATATATATATATATCTATATATAATTTTTTTTTCTCTCTGCACTGGGTGAGAATCAGAGTAACACCAAGGAGGTTGAACTTTAGAACCCTCCAGGAAGGTTGAGCCAGGGTGATGAATGTTGATACACTTTGCAAGTTCTCCAAGTCAATTATCACCGCTATTACATGTGGCGACGTTTTAGACAACATACGCAAATTCTGTCTTTTCTTTTTGGTTGTGAGGGAGAGCAAACCTCCCCAGCATTCTCCTGTGTATCGAATTTACACATTTTATATACACACGTTATTTTGGCGGCTTTTTATTGTTACACAATCACTCGGACGGTGACTACCTAATGTGTACTGTTAAATAACCGACTATTGAACCTGTTAGTTAGCTGCAGAGGCTATTATTCATTCATTCATTCATCTTCTATCTACCCGCTATCTCAGGCGTCTATCGGGCATCAATGCACAATACACCCTGTATGGCAGGGGTCACCAACGTGGTGCCCGTGGGCACCAGGTAGCCCCCAAGGAGCACATGAGTAGCTCTCAGGCTTGCTATAAAAAGTGCACAACTCATCAGTGAGATGCGTCTATAATGTAAAATGTAGTTAATTCGTTGTTGATAGTCACTGTCAAAAATCACAAGTGTATTCACATAGATAAATGAGTATCATTAATAATAATAATAATAATAATAATAATATATAACTAAAGGTAAATTTGTTATTTCAGAGGAGTATTTCAAACTGGTAGCCCTTTATATGACTCGGTGTCCATGTAGTAGCTCTCAGTTACAAAAAGGTTGGTGATCCCTGCTGTATGGAATGCCAACCCTTCTCAGGGCGCACAAACACACACTCACATTCACACACTAGGGACGATTTTCCAAGGTGCCAATCAAACTACCGTGCATGTTTCTGGACCCGTTGGAAACTGGAGAACCCGGAGAAAAACCTCCGCAACAACAACACACACACATGGTGGAGGCGGGAATCGAAGTCCCAACCCTTTATTCTAAATTTAAATGCATCCTGTGAATCTATCCTACTGTTTTTAATTTTGTTGTATAATAACTGTATAGACTCTTCTATATGGACCTCCCAATATACTTAACATTGATCAGAAAAACTGTGTGTGTGTGTGTGTGTGTGTGTGCTGTACAGAGCCTGGGCATGGCCCACTTTGTATGGATTTCTCCATTGCAGTGTATCCTGTGTGTGGGATTCATTTGGGAGCTCATAGAATTCAACAGCTTCTGTGCCCTGGCCGCAATCTCCTTACTTGGAGTCATCCAGGCCTGTCTTTCCCATAAAATGGGACCTTACAAGTACGTTTTTTTTTTTTTTTTTTACATATTCATATTTGTAGTACCACATGGATATGTGGTTTTGGATTTATCTCGTTATGTCACTCCCACCAAAAACCACATTCCAGTCTGATGCTGGTTGGGTTTTTTTTTGTTGATGAGTTAGAACAGGTAGCTCCGACGCGCTCTAATCAGGACCTTGGTTTGCCTTGTGCTTTTGAGAAATGTAAACATAGCTGGGGACAGCTGGATCTGGCAACCTTGCAGCTATGCTCAATTCAGACAGCATGCTTCCTGTATTTCCAATCACATCTGTATTTCCCATGTGATCTTTTTGGCTTCGCCAGACCACCAAAACAATCATTGATCCTTTTTTTTTTTTTTTTTTTTTCATTCTGAAAGTGTTCTCTATTTCTTGTGTTTTCAAACAAGAGCACAAAGAGTACTGCTTACTAATAAGCGCCTTGCCCTGACCTCGGAGATAATGGAGAACCTGCACTCAGTGAAAGCCTATGGCTGGGAGGAGATCATGGAAACCATCATCAAGAATATCAGACAGTAAGATAAAACTGACCAAAAACAAAAAAAACAAAAAAATAAACTATTTTCAGCCTACACCTACCTTTCCCTTGTCAAAAATGTGATTATTTATTTTATATATATTAAAAACAGGATGTTGTTTTTATCAAGTAAGTTTGAATGTACTTATATATATATATATATATATATATATATATATATATATATATATATATATATATATATATATATACGTTCCTTTGTCTGCTTTCAGGGATGAGGTCAACCTGACCCGGAAGATCGGCTCTCTGCGCTACTTTTACAGCTCTGCGTACTTCTTTTCTGCTATTTGGGTGATCACGGCAGCAGTGGTGCCCCAAGCCCTCACCACAGGCATCACGGTGCGGCGAATCTTCACCACTCTCTCGTATTGCATGGTGCTGCGCATGACCATCACGCGCCAACTGCCGGCTTCCATCCAGATGTGGTACGACACCATCAGGCTTATCTGGAAAATTGAGGTATGGCATTTTTGTGTATTAGGACAATTAAATATTATAAGAAGTGTGAGGCCAAAACAAATCGGATTCTTGTAGCGGTTTCAACGGTCTGTCTAACAATATATTTTCCAAAGCGCTAGAGTTTATCACACCACAGCCCTCTAACCTAAAGGACATAAATTCCCGCGCTGTGGTTTAGCGCCGCATCACAATTGCACAGCGAGGCAGACTCTTTGTATCATTGTATAACTGATTGTACAGTCCTGAAACAAGGCCCGATGTTTTCTATCTCAGACTGTATCCAAATATGTACCTCAAAACGTATTCGCCGTTCTTTATTCGATCCATTGTGGCTTTTAGGATTTTCTCAGCAAGGAAGAATACAAACTGTTGGAGTACGATCTCAGCATTACGGACTTGGAGCTTGAAAATATCACCGCTTCTTGGGATGAGGTAATCATTTCGGCGAACTCCAGCTGCAAACGTAAAAAAATAAAAAATAAATAAAAAAGACACTTGAACACGCAGCGAAATGCTTTATACGACCGTCCGGCGTGTAAACATGACGGAATGAAAAGACAAAAGAAAATAGTGCAGATTTTATAAATAAATGTAAATAAAAAAGAAAAATAGAATAGAAATGACATCTCTTATAAAAAAAAAAATATATATATATATATATATATATATATATATATATATGGTATAAAGTGTAAAGGGACCTTTGTGCGGATAAGAGATTAAATTAGATGCATAATGAGATAAAGTCTGTCATTTGTGAAAAGTACGACTTATTTTGTAGATTACTTTGTAAAGTTTAAGTGACTGTATGAATGTTGGGTGTCTGATGCACAGACACTCTGCCCCGTAAGCACAACGAGCAGGGACTCGCTTTAAACTTGGTTTCCAATGGTGGGAAGAGGGCAGTTAATAGCCCGTGCCCTTTTTTTGTCAGCACTTCTCACCCCATTCGAAGATGCTATCCAACAAAGCCTGACACAAGTCAATGATTAATCCAGAGTCACACCCACTTCTCTATTCTAGTGGACTTCTCAACTCCAGGGAAAACGCAGACACCATTAAAAGTGTAGATAAACCGACCACCAGTGTTGGAGAGTAACTAGTTACATGTAATGGCGTTACGTAATTTAATTACAAAATAAAAGTATCAATGTGGGGCACGGTGGCGTAGTGGTTAGCACGTTCGCCTCACACCGCCAGGACCCGGGTTCGATTCCCATCTCGGCCATGTGTGTGTGGAGTTTGTGCATGTTCTCCCCGTGCCTCAGGGGGTTTTTCTCCGGGTTCTCCGGTTTCCTCCCCCGGTCCAAAAACATGCACGGTAGGTAGGTTGGAAAATTGTCCCTAGTGTGTGAATGTGTGTGTGATTGTGAGTGTGTGTGTGTCCTGTGATGGGTTGCCATTCCATCCAGGGTGTATCCTGCCTTAATGCCCATAGACGCCTGAGATAGGCACAGACTCCCCGTGACCCGAGGGAAGATCAGATATAGCGGTAGAAGATGAATGAATGAATGAATGTTAATTACGAATAAGCGCCACCTAGTGGACAAATGAACTTGATGATAAAGTAATCAGTTACTTTACTTTTATAAAGTCATTGAAAAGATACACTATTTACTACATTTCGAATAGGGCCATTTGTAATTTATTACATTTCCAAAGTAACCTTCTTATCTACCATAACTACAATAAACCATGTATTTAACAGGGTGCTTTTACAATACCATCATTTGTGAGATCAGCACAGTGTTTGGGATTAAAGTAATAACGAATTACATTCCATTTGCCTGTGCTGAGCATGACATTGTGTGTTATGTCGGATTGACACCGTATGGAAAAATACATTTAGCTGGATTATTTACAGAGAAAGTTACCCCTTTCAATTGGAGACAGCGTTATAATAATCGCAAAGATATTATGGGTCATGTAACAGTGTAGAGGCGTGCTGCGTTTAAGAGACTCTCTCTGTTACCGGCAGGGAATTGGCGAGCTCTTTGAGAAGATTAAGCAAGAGAACAAAGCGAACGGCTATCCAAACGGAGACGGCTTCTTCTTCACCAACCTCTACGTAACGCCGGTGCTTAGCAATATTAGCTTGCACTTGGAAAAGGGTGAAATGCTGGCAGTGGCTGGATCAACAGGATCTGGAAAGGTAGGATTACATACTTGATGCATTCAAAAAAAGGAAAAAAAAAAAGATAAATATTTTGAAGAGGACACTAGTTGCTTTATGTAGAGACGGAAACACTGCACCTAATTCACGAGTGCTCAGGTTGACCAATAAAAGCCATCAATCTCTGAGATATTCTATTCTATCTTCTTTATGGCTAGAGCTCCTTGTTAATGACCATCCTGGGAGAGTTGGTGCCTTCTTCAGGAAAAATCCGCCACAGTGGCCGTGTCTCCTTCTCCTCCCAGACTGCCTGGATCATGCCTGGGACCATCCGAGACAACATCCTGTTCGGGATGACCTATGCAGAATACCGCTATAGCAGAGTAGTGAAAGCATGCCAGCTGGAGGAGGTAATTTCGTCAAGCGCACTTAATTTTGATCTATTTCACTTACTTTCATTCTCCCCGTTATCATTGCTCACAATTCTCACAAAAAAATAGATCAAAACTAGAAAAGAGTCTGGGGTATATATTTAGGTATATATATATATATATATATATATATATATATATATATATATATATATATATATATATATATATATATATATATATATATTTTTCGACTGTTGTCTATGTTCTTTTAAAACTATTTACATTCCTCCCTCTCATCCTCTCTCCAACACACACACACACACACACACACACACACACACACACACACATTTATATATGTCGAGAAGATGTCCTTCCTAGATAATTTCAGCATTGATCTTTCCTCAGCCACCGTTTACCCCTTATAATATTAGGATGGAATATGAAAGAGGTGATAGATGTGTTTTATTCACAAGAAACACTTAATTTTTTAAAGAAAATCTATTTCACTTACAATTCTCACAAAACAAAAGAGATCAAAACTAGAAAAGAGTCTGTCTGTGTCTGTTGTCTCGCTAAATCTCGGAATGTTTAGCTGGCAGGTGAACTGAGCATCTTTGTTAGATACAATTCCACGTTACTGTGTCATATTACTCACTTTGCCCTTCACCTTCACCTGCAATCTCTTGATATCAAAAACAGCCAATCGTATGCCGCCAAAGCCGTGTTGAGAGTGACAGAGCGCCAGTTTAATCGAGTGTCTTGTGAAAAGAGGCTCTAAAAATGCTTCATAGTCTGCATAGTCTCACTCGAAAAGGCGCTTATCTCACACCAAACTTTATCATGATCAATTTTACCACGTTGGAAAATCTTTTTATCGATTTTTTACATATTAATTATACAATGAATTAGGTTTATATAGGGTAGATCAAGGGTCACCAACGTGGTGCCCGTGGGCACCAGGTAGCCAAGGAGCACATGAGTAGCTCTCAGGCTTGCTATAAAAATTGCACAACTCATCAGTGAGATGCATCTAAAATGTAAAATGTGGTTAACTCGTTGTTGATAGTTACTGTCAGAAATCATACGTGCATTCGCATAGATAAACGAGTATCATTAATAATTAATAATAATATATAATTAAAGGCAAATTTTATGTCAGAGGAGTATTTCAAACTGGCAGCCCTTTCTATGACTCAGTGACCATGCAGGTTGGTGATCTCTGGGGTATATATATATATATATATAAAGGGGCACGGTGGTTTAGTGGTTAGCACGTTCGCCTCACACCGCCAGGATCCGGGTTCGATTCCTGTCTCGGTCATGTGTGTGTGGAGTTTGCATGTTCTCCCCGTGCCTCAGGGGGTTTTTTCTCCGGGTTCTCCGGTTTCCTCCCCCCCCCGGTCCAAAAACATGCACGGTAGGTTGATTGGCACCTTGGAAAATTGTCCCTAGTGTATGAATGTGTGTGTGTATGTGCCCTGCGATGGGTTGGCATTCCATCCAGGGTGTATCCTGCCTTAATGCCCATAGACGCCTGAGATAGATGCCTGAGAAGATCGGATAAAGCGGTAGAAAATGAATGAATGTATGAATATAGTATTTTTCTATATATATATATATATATATATATATATATATATAGATATATATATATATATATATATATCGACTGTTGTCTATGTTCTTTTAAACTATTTCCATTCCTCTCATCCTTTCTCCAACACACACACACACACACACACACACACACACACACACACACACACACACACACACATACATACATATTTATATATGTCGAGAAGATGTCCTTCCTAGATCATTTCAGCATTGATCTTTCCTCAGCCACCGTTTAGGTCCTCACTATATTACCGCATGGAACCTAAACGTTTCACCAGTTGATACGGTAAGCAACCAAAACCGGAACATAATTCTTAAAGGAGCTGCGTACCATATTTAACAATTAAAGCACATTGAAATGAACAATGAGATAATATTAAACTCATCAAAGAATATTTTCCAGGTTGAAATAGAAACATTTAAATAACGAATAGATTTAGTAAAGGGAGAGATTTTAGCATCTTTTACAATTAGAGTACTAGAAATACATATAAAAGTATTCGGTTATGGTGCATGTGCAATTAAAAATGCGATTCATCTTGAATTAACTTTTTTAACTTTTTTTTTTTTATTTAAATACTTTAAATATTTAATCTTTTTTAACACATATCCATAGACATACACACACACACACACATATTGGGATGTTGGTTAAATGACACAATTGTAGCTTGGCACAATTGTTGTGCTTGAGAAACATGACTTTTATAGCCGTTTAAAAATTTCAAATGCTATAAATTCTCCATCATCATTCTCACATATTTAACAGCACAACATAATGACCACACTGGCCTTACTGACATTCGAGACGTCCTCCATGAAGGCTAAATACATGTGTCTTTCCAAAAAAGTTCATTGCACAGTTATGTTACATAACAATGCTTTTCTGTCGGGTTATTAGCTATAAATTCTGTGGAGCATTTACCAGACAGGTTCCTATTACATTATTTAGTATTGATCGATTATTATTGATTATGATCAATCAGATGTGCTCTGAAAAAAAAAGCAGGAAATGTCTTCTTTCAAGTAAAGTGGGATCCTGTAATGGGTGCAATATTTACGCTTCCTTGTTACCGACACTCTTTTAACAGCACTATTGTGTTGAGTGACTATAATACAGTCTTAATTTTAACATATTTCCAAAGAAATTTGACTGGTATGTATGCTAAGCAGAGGGAATCCGCATCATGGCACTCTCACACGACTGAAGCTCTGTCTATACATGCGTGCCGTTGTGTTGACAGCCTCATAAAACATGCACGTGTCTTTCTTAAACCATCAAAAGAAACATCCATTTACTCCATTCACATTTCCCTCAATAGGACATTAATGGGCTTGTGTCTGGTGGTTCGCTGCACCTTTACTGTCACATAACATTACATGTCCCTTATATCTGAAACGTTCCACCTAGACTACAGCAGAAATGCTATTCCAGTCAGATCACTGCCTCAATGAAGCTTTATAACAACATATGATCGATTTTTTTTCTCTCTGATGCTCCAAATCTGGACAAAAGGTATCAAGGAGGAGGTAAGATAAATAGTAAAATAGTAATAGTGTTGCTGTATTGTGTGTATGTGTGTGTGTGTGTATATATACATATATATATATATGTGTGTGTGTGGTCTTTTGCAGCATGATTCTATTAATCTTTCTCAGTGTCTTCTTTAGAACAACTACTCATGAAATGATATGTATAATGGACTATGCTCTATTGAAAAAAAATCAGTGGAGTTTGTATTCTGTGTTTCGCTCTTCAGGACCTGGCTGCTCTTCCTGAGAAGGATAGGACGCCGTTGGCAGAGGGGGGACTGAACCTGAGTGGAGGCCAGAAAGCACGAGTCGCCTTAGCTAGGTACATGCTCAGATAAGGAAAATATTCCAGATTATATAATAATGTATTTGATCACGGCACAAAACGCAACAATTACCCTATTATAACTATTATTATTATAACTATTATAGTATATAGATCTAATCTGGATGAAAAAGAAATAAGAATCTTTCAAGAATTCATACATTAACTTAAGTATTTAAATATGTATTTCAATATTTCAGGGTAATGAGTGGGTGAACTATTATAAATAAGGGGATCCTAAAGATGTGTAGAGAATAATCTGATTATCATTTTGATATTTTATTTCTGTAGATATCTCACTAGAACATGTTTTTCTTTCTTCAACATGAACTGAAACGAATAAACTAAATGAATGCTATAAAATATACTTTTTGCATTTATTATCTTGGAGGTTAATCTTTTTTTGTGTGTAGGACGTTTTTACACACACACACACACACACACACACACACACACCACACACACACACACACAAAACACAAAAAAAATTAAAAATAATAAATAAATAAATAAATAAATAATATATATATATATATATATAGTGGCACGGTGGCTTAGTGGTTAGCACGTTCGCCTCACACCGCCAGGGTCCGGGTTCGATTCCCGTCTCGGTCCATGTGTGTGTGGAGTTTGCATGTTCTCCCCGTGCCTCAGGGGATTTTTTCTCCGGGTTCTCCGGTTTCCTCCCGGTCCAAAAAAAAACATGCACGGTAGGTTGATTGGCACCTTGGAAAATTGTCCCTAGTGTATGAATGTGTGTGTGTGTGTGTGTGCCCTGCGATGGGTTGGCATTCCATCCAGGGTGTATCCTGCCTTAATGCCCATAGACGCCTGAGATAGGCACACAGACTCCCTGTGACCCGAGGGAAGATCGGATAAAGCGGTAGAAGATGAATGAATGAATATATATATATATATATATATATATATATATATATATATATATATATATATATATATATATATATATATATATATAAACTATAAATTAATATTTTAATAAATATTTCAAATTTCTTTACAAAAGAATATTCAAAAAGACAATTTTTGTTTTTAGTAGAATATTGACCTGTGTCTAATGCAAATACTTATTTACGGTACATAAAGTTCTTTGTAATTTAGGGCTGTGTACAGAGATGCTGATACCTACCTGCTAGATGCCCCCTTCACACATTTGGATATTGCTACAGAGAAAGAGATCTTTGACAAGTATGTATATTGAACATAAATATAACATAAACCATAAATATAGTATAATAAACACTATAAATAGTCTTTTTCATAAGATAACTTTTCATGTGAAACTACACATGTCTACATATACATGTTTATATGTGTGTGTGTGTGTGTGTGTGTGTATATATATATATATATATATATATATATATATATATATATATATATATATATATATATATATATGTATGATTTTATTTATTTTTCGTTTTAAACCACTTGTAAGCAGATATCTTTCCCTCAGATGTGTATGCAGGCTCATGGCCTCCAAGACCCGCATTGTGGTCACCAACAAGATTGAGCACTTAAAGCGTGCCGATAAAATCCTGCTACTGCACAACGGTGAGTGTTTTTTTTATGGCACATTCTCAGAGCTGCAGTCAAGGCGCCCTGACTTCAGCTCTTTGTTGCTGGGTCTGGAGGCCTACGACAACTTTACTGCGGAACGCAGATGCTCCATCCTCACCGAGACCCTGCGCAGAGTATCGGTGGATGAAACTGCGGGAATACGTCCAGATCGTCCCGCTTACCGGCAAGTGGCTCCCCCTACCTACATAGACGAACGGAAAGCTTCGGTGATCATCAACCCGCTGACAGCCGACCGAAAGGCTTCCTTCATCCAGGTGATAGAAGAGGAGACAAAGAGGCCACTGCCTGACCGCAAGTTCTCCCTGGTGCCTGAGAATGAGCTGGTGGACGAGTCTTTCATGGGGAATGATATGTATCACAACCACGGTGTGCACATGGCAGGCCAGAGACGGCAGTCTGTGCTGGCATTCATGACCAACACGCAGGGTCTCGGTAGACGTGACCAACTGCAGTCATCCTTCCATAGACGTTTGTCCATTGTGCCCCAGAGTGAACTGGCCTCCGATCTTGACATCTATACCCGTAGACTGTCCAAGGATAGCATATACAACATCACTGGAGAAATGGATGAGGAGAATATCGAGGTAAGAGAGGTCAAATGGAAACCAGCCCTTCTGTATATTCACCATATTGCATAACTTTTTTGGTGAAGGTCAGAAAAATAAAAACTGTCAAAGTGAACACATTCTTAACGAGTTAACGCTAATTGACTTTAACGGCACTAGTGTTATTAACGCGTGATTAGCTCAGCGTGCATTACTATGCGAGTGATCTGCACCTTCACTCTGCGCCGTGTTGGCGAATGAACGAAACCCGAACAACAAAGAACAAATGAATAAATAAACGTTCAGTGCATCCACTCACGCTTCCTAAATTTCCCCCGTATTACGCCTACTAGCTGCACGTTCACAACAGGTGTGAGCTCCTCACTATATTAGTGTATATTAGCGTATGGAACCTTACGCAAGCGCGTCGCATTCCCAAATCCGTATTACTGCAATAAAACTCATTTTTCTTTTGTGAATGCAATAAAGCGCTTCTGTATAACCTAAACACCGTATCACCAGTTTATATGGAAAAGCAACCGGAACAGAATTCTTAAAGGAGCCACGTCCCGTATTTTACAACGAAAACCAAAACAATAACATTGAAATTAGCAAGGAATTAATGAATGAACGAGAAAGTAATATTAACGTCCAGAGTAAAATAAATATTAAATAATAATGTTATTAAAGGGAAAGATTTTGAGGGAAATGTCAATAATTATAGTTACAGTTAGTTAGAGGATTAGAAACGAAAACGAAAAGTATGAATTTACGGTACACTGAAAACACACGATTAATCATCAGTCATGAGTTAACGCCTGGCAATGAATCGAAATGAAATATTTTAATCGATTCACAGCCGTAATAAAAAAGATATGCGGAAGAGTAAAGCGTGTGCTGTGTTTGTGCTTTAAAGACAAAATAATAGAAAACAAAGCAAGAAAACCTTGAAATACTTTCAATTATTGTTATTAAAAGGCAGAAAGAATTTGCCAGTAAAAATGAAAAAGTGACTGTTGTCACTAGACTCTTCATTGACACAGTGACCTGTTGGTGCTAGAGATACACCCCATATGTGACTTGTTTTTTGAATGGATAATAATAACCTGTGTGGTTTTCCACAGGGATGCTTTGCCGATGAACAAATAGAGGACACGTTTGAAACCACCAAATGGAACACATACATCAGATATGTGTCGACCAACAAAAGCCTCACATACGTTTTGATCTTCATCCTCATCATTTACGCTATTGAGGTAATCCTGATGCATGCATCGTGTCCTCCAATCAGTGTTTATTCGACATGTACTCCGAACGAATGTAATCACTCATTACTCGTTCGTAACCGCGGGTACCTTTTAAATATCATATTGAATATCACATACAGAAGAGAAAATTGTGGATGGTTTGGATTTTGTGGTTTGAGAATCAACTTTGCCTCGTATAACCGACTGTGGGTAACTGGGATTTGTCCCTCTGCTGGTTGTTTGACTACCTAACTGGGGCCAGCTGGGATGATGGCCACAACAAGATTATTTACAAACATGAAACCGGTCCATTTGGCTGAAACGCTTGAACGAGGTTCAGTGGTTCAAAGCCCAAAAAAAAAGTCTCTTTTCCTGATTTTTTTTGTTTTGCTGAAGATTTTTTTTGTTTACATTTCTGTTTATAGGTGGCTGGATCTGTTGTTGGCATTTTTCTGATAACTGAGTGAGTATAAACTAAAGCCCTGCTACTGCTACTACCTACTACTATATACACAAGCAATAATTCATTCATTCATCTTCTAACTTCTTTATCCGATCTTCCCTCGGGTCACGGGGAGTCTGTGTCTATCTCTGGTGTCTATGGCAATAAGGCAGGATACACCCTGGATGGAATGCCAACCCATCGCAGGACACACACACACACATACACACATTCACACACTAGGGACAATTTTTCAAGGTGCCAATCAACCTACCGTGCATGTTTTTGGACCGGGGGAGGAAACCGGAGAACCCGGAGAAAAACCCATAGGCACGGGGAGAACATGCAAACTCTACACACACATGGCCGAGACGGGAATCGAACCCGGACCCTGGCGGTGTGAGGCGAACGTGCTAAACACTAAGCCACCGTGCCCCTGAAAGCAATAATAATACATTGAACGTGCACTTTTTACATTTTTTTTATTCTTGATTAAAAATTCTCAGTATATTTTACCAAATATATTCAAAAACATTGCATATATATTTTTTTTTTTTCAGTGAGATCTGGAAAGAGGAACAACCTGGATCAAATGCCACCAAGCAAACCAATGTATCACTAACTGGTACCCAGTATTCCGTGATTGTCAGGCCCACCAGCAGCTATTACATCATTTACATCTACGTGGCAACTTCAGAGAGCATCTTAGCGTTGGGTTTTTTCCGCGGACTTCCCCTGGTCCACACCATGATCACCATATCCAAGAAGCTGCATGAGAAAATGCTGAGTTCTGTGCTGAGGGCACCGATGTCTGTCCTCAACACCATGAAAACAGGTGTGTGTGAGAGACGAACGCCGCGGCTACACTGCTATACTTCCATGCGATGCAGCGGTGTGTGTGTAATCTGTGTTTTGCGCTCTGTTTCCCTTCTTAAAGGTCGTATCATGAACAGGTTCACTAAGGATATGGCTACAATAGATGACATGTTGCCTTTGCTGATGTTTGACCTTGTCCAGGTTTGTAGCCACAATAAGTTCAAAAAAAAAAAAAAAGAAAAAAAAAAAAATATATATATATATATATATATATATATTTAATCATTTTTGCCACTGAGTATTATGCCTGCCTGGATTAGACATTAATCTTTCCGCTATACAGCTGACCCTGGTGGTGCTGGGATGTATTCTGGTGGTGTCCATCATGCGGCCGTACATATTCCTTGCGGCGACGCCCTTGGCCTTGGTTTTCATTGTGATGAGGAAGTACTTCCTGCGCACAGGTCAGCAGCTGAAGCAAATGGAGACGGAAGGTGAGAAGTAACACTCTTTGAATATCCACTACGTGCTTACGTACTAAGCAATGGTGCCAGCTTTGTTTTTAAAGGCAGGCAGACATCGGTTACGAACGCAATAGTCATGAAGAATCCTAAGAATGAGAAGCGCATTCCAGCAGTGGTTGTAAGGATATGGCTAGAGAGGAAACCTAGGTCTTAGTAATATAATACAGATTTGCCTGGACACGGATCAGCCTGGGATGTGACTCCGTTCCAGCCAGAATTGTTGACAAGGCCCTGGCAGAAGGTCAACAGCATGGCACAAAACAGGAGAGGAGAAGAGGATGAATGAGTCAGGCAGGAGGAGATGGGATATCTCAAAGGAAGCAGCATGGGCAGAAGTCAGGATCGTGCCTCTTTGTTTGTCTGCAGTGCGATACGTCCCGAGAGACGCCGTAACCCCACTGCTGACCCAGACAATCCAGATCAATTCTCACCCCGCTTCACGAACAGGAAGCAGAAATGTGTTATCCTAAAACCCCGGTGGCCCGTTTTTCTGTCAGTCTTCCTAAAAGTCACACAAGGAGCAAATAAGGATTTTTTTTTCCAGTTTATGAAACAGATCAACAGGAGATTTCCTCCTGACCGTGCAATCGGAGAAATGGCGTACGAAACAGGAGGTCTCATTTTTGGGAAAAGGAATTACACATGTTTACATCCTCTAATAATGGCTATGATTGGGATGACGAATGAATAGTCACAGGGCTTTATGTATTATGTGTGTTAGGACTGCCAATATTTAACTTGTGATTAAACGCACGTTAATCGCACGTTTTTCAGTGTACCATACATGTATACTTTTCATGCTTATAATACTCTAACTCGCTGTAACAGATGTTATAATTATATACATTTCAGTCAAAATATCAAAAAAAAAAAAAATACAGGACGTGGCTCCTTTAAGAATTCTGTTCCGGTTGCTTTCCTATATAAACTGGTGATACGTTTAGGTTACACGGAAGCGCACTGCATTCACAATAGATAAATGCGCTTTATTCCGTAATACGGATTTGGGAATGCGATGCGCTTCCGTAAGATTCCACACAGTAATATACACTAACATAGTGAGGAGCTCATTCCTGTTGTGAATGCGCAGCTAGTAGGAGTAATTCGGGGAAATTTCGGATGCGTGATTGGATGCACTGACGTTTGTATACACACACACACACACGCAGGTGAGGCTGGCTTAAAGCACTTGCACTTTTAGCCAAAGGATAGTGGCAGAATTGTTTTTTTATGGTTTCCGTCTTGTACCAGGGGTGTTAGCATGTTTAATGTCTTGACTAAAAGGCTTGAAATATAATTACCTTAATTATAAGATTATTTTACTCTTATATGAGCCCAGTTTCATGGACATTTCCTAACTTCCCAACTCTCGCTCTCTCTCTCCTTCTTATCCAGCTCGTAGTCCCATTTTCTCCCAACTCATCATCTCGCTAAAAGGACTGTGGACCATCCGGGCCTTTGACCGGCAGGCGTATTTTGAAACTCTGTTCCATAAAGTCCTCAACACACACACGGCCATCTGGTTCCTCTATCTGTCCACCCTGCGCTGGTTCCTCTTCCGTGCTGACATCATCTATTTCTTCTTCTTCACACTTGCTGCCTGGATTGCAGTAGGAACCAACCGTAAGCAACCCCTACTATTTTCCACTCTCAAGCTCTCCCCCTGAGTGTATCAGGCTCATTGCTTATGCACCCTTTATAGTGGACTCCACGTGAACTTTATGTATTCCTAGTTAGTTGCATCTAAATACTGGAAGTTGCAGAGGTCGTAGACAGTGAGCAGATGCTTGAATGCTTGAATTGACAGGTTTCACAGACAATTTCACAGCGAGGTAATTGCTAGCAGGGTTTGGGGAAATGCCTTTGAAGTAAACGTAGAGGTCATTGTGTCATTGTGCCGGGTGTTTACTCATGTGCTTTGTGTGTTATTCCACAGAGGACAAATCGGGTGAGATTGGTATCATTATAGCCTTGGCAATGCTCATTTTAGGCACCTTTCAGTGGTGCGTCGTCACCAGCATTGCAGTGGACGGAATGGTACGTGTCCCCCTTCTCTCTCTCTCTCTCTTTCATGTACAATGTCTTTGCAACTCTATTTTGTCTTTGGCTGAAAAGCAGAAGTTGTCCTGTTCTGTAATGATGTGGAAGAGATTGTGCGTGAAGGATGTTGTCACCGGGTTTTATTTCTTCTGCTCGAAGCCCCGCGTTGTTATTCTTATCAGGGTGCAGAACATTACGTTCTCCGAGAGCTCTTTAAAGAAAGTGTGGTGATGCGCATGTACAATGTCCACTCCTACTCATGCACACGTTTGCAGATATTCTCCCTGCGAGCCATGGATACAATTAAATGTAACTCATTTAACCTGCACTCAATCACGAGGACAAGATGTTCAAGCGTCATTTGGAAACCAAAACAAACCGACATTCGCGTTTTCAGTCGTTACTTGACTAGATTACATCATTGCTCTTTATTCTCACCTCCAGATGCGTTCTGTGGAGCGCGTCTTTAAGTTCATCGACCTGCCGTCCGAGGAGCTGAAACCAAGGCTGGGCCAGAGGAAACCCTCAACGTTGGTTATTGAGAACCCAGAGGTCTGCACTGACGCTTGCTGGCCGAGCCACGGGCAGATGGATGTACACAACTTAACAGTCAAATACACGGAGGCAGGACATGCTGTGCTGAAGAACCTCTCTTTCAGTGTGGAGGGTGGACAGAAGGTAAGGTGTAGGTTCTAGTGCATTTGGCCAAAATGGAAATGGAGAAACAAAGGTTGCATAGGAATTAATAGGTTAAGTAGCAGGGTGGTGACGGTGAGGACATGTGACAAGACCGGTAATACCGATTAACCCCGGGGTGTTTTTGGGGGTTCGTTGAAGTTTTAAATAGCCTATTCTTGTGCACAATTCACTTTTGAATTAGCGGTAATTGGCAATTTGGAGTCAATGCTGGAATAAACAACAACAATACAGAGAGGGAAAAAAAAAATTCAAACTCCCAACAGTTACATGAAACAACAAACTTTTACTAATATTCATTCATTCATTCATCTTCTACCGCTATATCCGATCTCCCCTCGGGTCATGGGGAGTCTGTGTCTATCTCAGGCGTCTATGGGCATTAAGGCAGGATACACCCTGGATGGAATACCAACCCATCGCAGCACACGCTCACACACACTCACACACACATTCACACACTAGAGACAATTTTCCAAGGTGCCAATCAACCTACCGTGCATGTTTTTGGACCGGGGGAGGAAACCGGAGAACCCGGAGAAAACCCCCCTGAGGCACGGGGAGAACATGCACAAACTCCACACACACATGGCCGAGACGGGAATCGAACATGCTAACCACTAAACCACCGTGCCCCCACTTTTACTAATATAATGAATAAAAATACACCATGCTATATAGGATGAAAAAAAAATTGAACAAACTGGGATGTGGAAGTAAATAATAGAACGTTTATCACATAGCATATTAGAACGTTTTAAAAACGAATAAGGAAATAAAATAGGACTAAATAAGGCAAGTGACGTAACAGTGTTGTGACTTAATAACCTGTGAACGCTGTCTATCGTGGCAAGCCTACTAAGTAGCAGCGAGGCCACATCCGGCCCCTCTGTCCTTTTAATCCGGCCAGCTGAAGATTGGTACAGAATTATGCAACTCAAATCATACCATAATTATGACTGCGTTCATTTGACCTGTAATTACCTGACATTCCACCAGGCGGCACATTAGGCGCTGTGATACGTTGAGTATTAACATTAATGCCTTTTATATTTTTATGTTTGATATGTGTGCATCTGGTGCTGGCCCAGCTCCCCGTCTGTCAAATTGTAAAAGTCAATGTGGCCCCTGAGCCAAAAAGTTAATGAATAATAATAATTATTATTATTACAGTTGAGGGCACGGTGGCTTAGTGGTTAGCATGTTCGCCTCACACCGCCAGGGTCCGGGTTCGATTCCCGTCTCGGCCATGTGTGTGTGGAGTTTGTGCATGTTCTCCCCGTGCCTCAGGGGTTTTTCTCCGGGTTCTCCGGTTTCCTCCCCGGTCCAAAAACATGCACGGTAGGTTGATTGGCACCTTGGAAAATTGTCCCTAGTGTATGAATGTGTGTGTGTGTGTGTGTCCTGCAATGGGTTGGCATTCCATCCAGGGTGTATCCTGCCTTAATGCCCATAGACGCCTGAGATAGGCACAGACTCCAGAAGATGAATGAATGAATGAATGTATACACTAAGTATGGAATGTGGTGGTTAATACGTGTGTGGATGGTGGGAGGAGGAGGAGGAGGTGGTGGTGGTAAATATTACATGGGTATTACACTAGTTCGCTACGCTCTACGTTCGTTCCTCTCCGTGACTAGCTAGCAGCACCTTTGGCAACAAATTTTACTTCATGGACAGGTTTGTCCATATCGGCAAACGTTCGTAAAGTGTTTGTTTGTAGGCTGGGGAGCTTCTGTATTGTTATAATTATTAATATTATTGTCGTTGGGTCTCACACTCGTCACCGAGGCCATCAGAGATCGCAAAGGAAACCTTTACTATCATTATGTTTTTTTTGGATTTACTATTATTGTTATTATTATTATTATTATTATTATTATTATTATAACAGGCTTGTGTATACATGTAAATAATAATAACTTTGTTCACAGGTAGGCATACTGGGCCGGACAGGTTCTGGCAAAAGCACTCTGTTCAACGCATTGCTTCGCCTGGCCTACATAGACGGAGACATGTCTATTGACGGCGTCTCCTGCTATAAAATGTCCCTGCAAAAATGGAGAAAGGCTTTCGGTGTCGTGCCACAGGTATGTTCGACGTTTCGAACGACACCAATTTGCGCTGTTCTTACGCAGTTATATAAAGGTCTCTCTTTATTCCGCCTGTGTTATCTCCACATCCGCTACAGAAAGTTTTCATTTTTACTGGAACATTTCGGATGAACCTGGACCCTTATGGATGCCACAGTGACAAGGAGCTGTGGAGGGTCGCTGAAGAGGTGAGGAGGATTTACATTTAAATGTCTCCAGCTGTTGCGCTTTATGAGCAAACTTAAGGCAAGAAATACAAAGAACAATTTTGTTTTCTAGTAGTGAATTAATAATAAATGGTTATAAATGATTGGGGGGGGGGGGGGGGGGGGGGGGGGGGGGGGGGGGGGGGGGGGGGGGTGGGCACAGTGGCTTAGCGGTTAGCACATTCACCTCACACCTCCAGGGTCCAGGGGTTTGATTCCCTCCTCCATGTGTGTGTGTGTGTGTGTGTGGAGTTTGAATGTTCTCCCCGTGCCTCAGGGGTTTTTTCTCCGGGTTTCCTCCCGGGTCCAAAAACATGCACAGTAGGTTGATTGGCACCTTGGAAAATTGTCCCTAGTGTGTGAATGTGTGAGTGTGCCCTGAGATGGGTTGGCATTGCATAGAGGGTGTGTCCTGCCTTGCTGCCCCGAAAACACTTGAGAGAGAGACACAGGACCCGAGAGAGAATTCGTATAAAGCGCTAGAGGATGAATGAAGGAATGAATGGCAAAGCTGTAAAATGATGCTGAAAACAAAATCGCCATACAGCATACATTTAAGCCATTAAAGGATGAGTGGTTATATATTTTGAACTGGGCTCAACTCGCCCTAGACTCTATTTACTACTCTATTCTATTCTATTTACTACTCTATTTACTCCTACTCTATTTATTTTGGCCAATTTTACTTTAAAAGCACATTCTAACTGCTGGTCAAGTAACAACTCGACTAGAATGATGCCGGAATAATGTTTCAATTCACTGACACTAACGTCGACTCCGTTCTTAAGCACAAGTAGCTCATGATTTATGATGGAGATGTGTTCTAATGAGGGGCACGGTGGTTTAGTGGTTAGCACGTTCGCCTCACACCGCCAGGGTCCGGGTTCGATTCCCGTCTCGGCCTTGTATGTGTGGAGTTGCATGTTCTCCCCGTGCCTCAAGGAGGTTTTTCTCCGGGTTCTCCGGTTTCCTCCCCGGTCCAAAAACATGCACGGTAGGTTGATTGGCACCTTGGAAAATTGTCCCTAGTGTATGAATGTGTGTGTGAATGTGTGTGTGCCCTGCGATGGGTTGGAATTCCATCCAGGGTGTATCCTGCCTTGACGCCTGAGATAGGCACAGGCTCCCCGTGACCAGAGGGAAGATCGGATAAAGCGGTAGAAGATGAATGAATGAATGAATGAATGTGTTCTAAAATGTGACTCGTTTAAATCAAGTCATCGACCTAGCAGTCTTAAAGAATGGTGAATAATATGGGGTACTATACATTCATTCATTCATTCATCTTCTACCGCTTTATCCGATCTTCCCTCGGGTCACGGGGAGTCTGTGCCTATCTCAGGCGTCTATGGGCATTAAGGCAGGATACACCCTGGATGGAATGCCAACCCATCGCAGGGCACACACACTCACACACACATTCATACACTAGGGACAATTTTCCAAGGTTGCCAATCAACCTACCGTGCATGTTTTTGGACCGGGAGGAAAACCGGAGAACCCCGAGAGAAAAAACCCCCTGAGACACGGGGAGAGCATGCAAACTCCAACTCACACACACACACATGGCCGAGACGGGAATCGAACCCGGGACCCTGGCGGTGTGAGGCGAACGTGCTAACCACTAAGCCACCGTGCCTCCATTGCTAAAGTTAACTTATCTTAAACTTGAAATGGACAATAGTGGAGGTTTTGTCACAATAGATCCTACTCATGTTCTGATGAGACACACGCATGAGTGTACGTTTGTGAGAAATCCTGTGTGAAATGATTTTGGCTAATGTCATTGTAAGAACAACAACAACAACAACAACAAATTGTAAATTGAACCATTGTAACTTTGGGACGTCTGTATTTAAATAAATGATAATATATGATTTATATGTAAAACATTTTGTCATTCGGCAAAACGACTGCACAATAAATAAAGAAATGTGTTAAACTAGGCTTGATGGATGTAAGAGCAAGTTTGTGAAGTTTCAGAAAAGTATAATTATTCTTTCAGTATATATTATTATTTATTTCATTCATTCATTCATCTTCTACCGCTTTATCCGATCTTCCCTCGGGTCACGGGGAGTCTGTGCCTATCTCAGGCGTCTATGGGCATTAAGGCAGGATACACCCTGGATGGAATGCCAACCCATCGCAGGGCACACACACACACACTCATACACTAGGGACAATTTTCCAAGGTGCCAATCAACCTACCGTGCATGTTTTTGGACCGGGGGAGGAAACCCGAGAACCCGGAGAAAAACCCCCTGAGGCACGGGGAGAACATGCACAAACTCCACACACACATGGCCGAGACGGGAATTGAACCCGGATCCTGGTGGTGTGAGGAGAATGTGCTAACCACTAAACCACCGTGCCCCCCTATTTTTTATTTATTTATTTATTTATTTATTTTCAGGTCGGGCTTAAGTCAGTCATTGAGCAATTTCCAGATAAACTGGATTTCCAGTTGGAATACGGGGGACACGTGCTGAGTTATGGCCACAAGCAGCTGATGTGTCTGGCTCGATCCATCCTCAGTAGATCACGAATCTTGCTACTGGATGAACCCAGTGCTCACCTCGATCCCATGTAGGTACACCATTAACATAACAGTAACACAGTCGTAGTAACCAAAGTGGTCGATTTTGTGACTGTTGTTGGTTGTTGTCATGGTAACGGATTGTTATTCTTCTTTGCGGGAATGCAGCACCGTAAAGGTACTCAAGAAGACGCTACGCCAGTCCTTTTCATCCTGCACTATCTTACTGTGTGAGCACAAGGTGGAACCGCTACTCGAGTGCCAGTGCTTCCTGGTAACGTTTGTTTATTTTTGTTTTCCGTAAAATGAGCGCACAAAGTGTGACTAGAGATACTCCTTCCCGAATATATTGTCATATAACATCGCCCATGCGAAATAAAACACGAAACAAGCGACAAAATGATTGTCTTTTCCATCTGAATCTTTCACCTAGCTGGAGGTGGACACTAATAAACGCGAGTTAAGTGTTACATTTTCCCTTCAATAGAACTAGGAGTCTCAAACCTTTACAAAGCATTACAATGCCGCAAGAACGTTTTATGAAGATATGGTTTACACGGGGACTCTGACCTCCGCCCAGAGGGACAGATGTGGGATGATTTGATGGCACCCAAAACCTCCTCACAACACATCAGGACCGAACTTCAGTATGAGCACAAATCTCCACCAGCGCACACTAGACACTAAAGCGGAGGTTTTTATAACAGTAAATGGGAACGATATGTTGAAGGCACAGAATCTTAATTCATTCATTCATCTTGTAGCGCTTTATCCGATCTTCCCTCGGGTCACGGGGAGTCTGTGTCTATCTCAGGCGTCTATGGGCATTAAGGCAGTATACACCCTAGATGGAATGCCAACCCATCACAGGACACACACACACACATTCATACACAAATTCATACACACGGGACAATTTTCCAAGGTGCCAATCAACCTACCGTGCATGTTTTTGGACCAAGGGGGAGGAAACCGGAGAACCCGGAGAAAAACCCCCTGAGGCACGGGGAGAACATGCACAAACTCCACACACACATGGCTGTGACGGGAATCGAACCCGGACCCTGGCGGTGTGAGGCGAACGTGCTAACCACTAATGCCCCGCGATTTTAATTGAATTGTAATAATTATATCTATAACTACATGTTGAAAAAGTAATATACAGTATTTTCATCATCATAGAGTTTAGATTGCTGTGGCTGATTTATACTTCACTGTATTTGTTCAAAACTTGAAATAGTCAATAGCTGGGAGCTCAGCGGACCAAAAGATCGCAGGTTCAAATCCCACCACTACCACTAAGCTGCTACTTCTGGGCCCTTAACCGTCAGTTGCTCAGTTGGGAAGGTTACTTTGGAAATGTAACAGATTACAGATTATAAAGTACCCTATTCAAAATGTAATAAGTAGTGTGACTTTCTAATGGCGTTATAAAAGTAAAGCAGCCGATTACATTTCATTACTTTTAGATTACTTTTATTTGTCCACTAGGTGGCACTTTAAGTTAACATTCTAAGGTTAAATGATATTTTTCGAGATTGCGCTGTTGTGGATGGGGGGGGGGGGGGGGGACGACACTAATATAAATAGCATTACTATTATAAAGGCAACTAGCAATATGAGCATTCTGTGCTAATTGGAAAAAAATTCTATATATTTACACTATTACGGGTATTATAAATACAGTCAGTTATGCTGTTGTCTACTAGCTCTAAGTATGATCAAGCGAAAAACCATCGTGTTTAATATCAACCATCCTTACATTAGCAATATCATTCCGTTACAATACACGATATACTGAAAATATCTTTACTTGCAATAAACTACTGTGCTGTAAGTGTTGTGTGTGTGACGCCGTTTTCCCCTTTACGCTATAGATGATGGAACAGGGTAAGGTAAAGACTTACGAGTCCATCCAGCGCCTGCTGAATGAGACTAGCCAGCTGAAACAGGCCATGAGTCCAGCCGAGCGCCTCAAACTCTTCCCGCGCCGCAACTCCAGCCTGCGTGTGCCGCAGCCCAAACTGAGCTCCGTCACCCTGACGCTGCCGGAGGAGACCGAAGACGACATCCAGGACACTCGTCTCTAAGTCCCAAGCAGTCAGAGACTCACAACAGGGACTCGTGAGCTCCTGCTAAGCAACAATACACACTCGCGTCATTTTACACACTCATTGTGAAGCGCATTCTTTTTTAGCATGTGCGCTGATGATCTGACATATGATTGTGGTACAATGAACATCTCTAGACTGTATATATATATATATATATATATATATATATATATATATATATATATATTATATATATTATAAATAATGTGTATACACTAAATATAATTTAAGGTACTTTCATAACAGGAGACAGGGACCAGGAAATGTTCATTCCGCTGTAAAAATGAAAACAGAACACTTCGTATCGTGTTTCCTCTCGGTGGCCTTCACACATCATCCTTCAGAACAAACCGTTGTAAATCGTATTTATTGAATGATCACTCCACAAACCTTAAACCTGTTCCTGTTAAAGTATTGTGAAATGTTCTTTTGTGAAACTCGCAGGCTTCTATTTCTTACATTTAGGAAGTTTATTTATCTACTAACAAATTATGCCCGTCTCATTAATATGGATTTATTATTATTATTATTATTATTATTATTATTTTGCATTACCAACCAATGGTTTGAGATTGATGCAAATTTTATGAAAGAAATAAACATGAGAAAATATTTTTTTCCAAGAGATAAGGAATTGTGATTTCTTTTTTTATTTTATTTTTATTAATTGTGTTTTAAATTCTAAATGCAGGGGCACGGTGGTTTAGTGCTTAGCACGTTCGCCTCACACCGCCAGGGTCCGGGTTCGATTCCCGTCTCGGTCATGTGTGTGTGGAGTTTGTGCATGTTCTCCTCCTCCCCGTGCCTCAGGGGGTTTTTCTCTTTTCTCCGGTTTCCTCCCCCGGTCCAAAAAACATGCACGGTAGGTTGATTGGCACCTTGGAAAAAATTGTCCCTAGTGTATGAATGTGTGTGTGTGTGTGTGTCCTGCGATGGGTTGGCATTCCATCCAGGGTGTATCCTGCCTTAATGCCCATAGACGCCTGAGATAGGCACAGGCTCCCCGTGACCCGAGGGAAGATCGGATAAAGCGGTAGAAGATGAATGAATGAATGAATTCTAAAGGCGACCTGACATGCGTCTAAAGCAGGGTTGTCCAATCTTTTCCACAAAGGGTCAGTGTGGGTGCAGGTTTTCATTCCAACCAAACCAAGTCCACCCTAAAATTCTCCTGCTTCAATCTAATGATTTTTCATTTTCAATGCCTATCAGGTGTGACCCTTAATTGATTGGATTGAAAATCTGCACCCCCACTGGCCCTTCGTGGAAATGATACAGGACACTCCTGTATTAGTATTACTTAAGTCTTAATCCAATCAATTAAGGGTCACACCTGATAGGCATTGAAAATGAAACTCATTAGATTGAAGCAGGTCAATTTTAGGGTGGACTTGGTTTGGTTGGAATGAAAACCTGCACCCACACTGACCCTTTGTGGAAAAGATTGGACAACCCTGGTCTAAAGAGTCCCGAATCATTTTCAGGTGATTATTATTTATTTATTTTTAAAGATCCTTCAAAAGGGATGAGCTTAAAAATGATAGCGAAAATAAGAAACTGTAACATGAAATGTATAAAACATGAATCTCCCAAAATACACGACGTTCCTTTGCGGCGGTGAAAAATTGTGAATTTTGGATGTGGGGGAAAAAAAAAAAAGCCTTTAACCCTAAATATGCCCCCAAAAGACTTTCAATCAAACGAGTGTACTGTAATTACCGACTCCTGCATAATGAAAGGCCAGTTGAGATGAGGTGTGATGTACAGGAGGACCTACAGCGAGGAGAAACAGACGGGGTGGATACGGTGACATGTTTCTAAAGTACATTTCCACCTGGATCATTGGATTAAAAGTACATGCGCATGTGTGTGGGGGGAAATAAAACCAGCACCCTTTGTGTAATGATTCGGGTAACAGTGCATTTTCTTTTTTTAATCACTGCGCTCTGAGGAAACAGGACAATTCCGTGAAACCTCGTCAGACACCTATCTCACAATTCAACATCAGGGGTTGACTATAATCTCTTCTGTACATATGAACAACGGTGAGTTTAAACGTAATACTTGATTATCCGTAGTGTTAGAGAAGAACAAATCCGAAAAAATGAACGACACTTCTTTTTTTTTTTTCTCTCTCTCTTTTTTTCTTTTTCCAAATGCAGCGGTGGCTTCTGCACAAAGGTCAAGCAAGTCCTGACTCGGCACACATTCCATGGACGACTAAAACTACTCATTATGGCTTAACGGACAAAAGAGCGGACTTGTGTTGCGATGACGTTACTTATTGCCACATTCGGTTCACTTTGAAACAAAAAAACAACCAAAATGTAATATAAGAAACACTATGTACAGTTTTTTTTTTCCTTTCTTTTTTTGTTTTTAAGCTCTTCAATGTACAAGCGCATCACCACGTCTACTAATCTATATATAACATTTAAGTTCCTGTTTTTTTTTGTGTGTATTTACACATATTTGGTAAAACCCTGATTAATTTCAACAATATGTAGATTCCGATCTTGCAACTATTTAAACATAAAATACTTATCTGAAAAATACTTATTGGCAAAAAAAAAAAACAAGACTACGTTTTTTTTTTCTTCTTCTTCTTCAAATCACCTAAAAAGCTCACAAAGCACTTCGTTGCCTTCGCAGGTATATGATTCCTTTTTTTTTTTTTTCTTTTTTAAATTCCATACTTCGACATTGAAATATAATAAAACTATGGTCCCAAAGTACACAAGGTAATATATATAGTGTAACAAGTATGGACAACATTCATTATAAATACTAAAAAGCTGTCAGTAACACACTTTGTAGGAAGTTTTACAGAGTCGGGATTATAGGTTCGGGGGAGGGGGGGAAAAAAAAACGGGAGTCTATTCACGATTATTAGTAGTTTTTGTGGAAGTTGGAGTTAAGGATCCAGATCTCCTCTTCTGTTTGCTTGTTTCTGTTGTTGGCTTGTGTCTGCCTTGTTCTGCTGCTCGTGTAGCTTCTGCTGTGCGTTTGGGACAGACGGCTGCTTATGCTGCTGCTGCTGACTGCGAGGGTGGAGGTATTGGGGGCTCGGGAGGTGCCGGCACTTTGCTGATGCCCTTTGCTGCTGGGAACAGGCAGCTGAGATTTGGGCCTGTCCACCGGACGCTGGGAGGCGCGCACGTTTTCTGGACGACTGCCGCGAACCTGTCGACGAGCCACAAATCGTGTGTATTCACGCACGCAATGAATAGCAAATATAATCACATCACATCAGGGTTAATGTGTTTGATTGGGAATAAATCACCGGGTTTGTGTAGTAACAGTGTTGACATGGTTGAAAGATCCTTAATCTAGAGGTCGTTATCTCTATTGAGTCTGGCTCATCACCGTGACTCATCAAGAGTCATCATTATGACTCTTCATAAATGTAGGTTGGATTTTTCAGTACCCCCTCCATTGGGATTCCTCCAACGCCCCCCCCCACCCTTTCCCCATGTTTGCTTTGTTTACTTATTGTACACCTCGAGTTTTGTGAAAGGTGCCTATGAATAAAAGGCACTGCTACTGCTGAAGCATTCCTACGTCAGCTGCCACACCTAGTATAGTCATAATCCAATCAGTTACGAAGGCTATCAAAGATACAGCAGGACACGGCATTGCTGCGTCGTGCTGTACATTGTTGTGACGTTTACTCGCACCCGCCTTATCGTTCATCTACAATGCGATTAATACGTTACGGAAAAGTCTGCTCAAACGTAACGCAAGTCAAAAAATAAATAAATAAATACGTGCATTGCCAAAGTATTCATACGGCTGGAATGTTTCTACATTCACAAAAGTATCACATAATTGTGAAGTGGAAGCAAAATGACACATGGTGTGAAAGATTTTTTACAAATAAAAATCGGAAAAGTGTGCCGTGCATATGTATTCGCCCCCCCCCCCCGCCCCCCCCACCCCCCCCCACGCCCGATACCCCTACCCCTAATAAAATCCTTCATAAGTCTACACCTGTGTGTATTTCAAAGCCAGTATTATTACAGCTGTTCTGTGAAGGCCTCAGAGGTTTGTTAGAGAACATTAGTGAGAGAAACTGCATCATGAAGACTAAAGAACACACCAGGGATAAAGTAGTTGAGAAGTTTAAAGCAGGGTTCGGTTTAAAAAAAAAAAAAAAAAAAAAAAAAAAAAAAAAAACAAAACAAAAAAACGGCACTACTAGTATTAATCGTGCACTCCACCAATCTGGCTATTATGGAAGAGTGGCAAAGAAAGCCATCAAAAAGAATAAGTAGTTTTGCCACAAGTCATGTAGGTGGCCAGCAAATATGTGCTGTTTTCTGGCCTACAACTAAAATGTGTGTGGTGGACACCAAACACTGCACATCAGACTTTACACACCATTCACACTGTAAAACATGGTGAAACATCAAACCCAAAGTGGCAGCATCACAGGGGGACTGGAAGCAGATGGTGGGTGACATTATGCTCTGGGGATGTTGTTCTTCAGCAGGGACATGGAAGCTGGTTAGAGTTGATGGGAAGATGGAATGGGGATAAATACGGGGCAATCCGGGGAGAAAACCTATTAGAGTGGGCGAAGGATTTAAAACTGGGGCGGAGGTTTCCCCTTTTAAAACACATAGCCAAGGGAATGGTTGAGATCAAAGAATATTCATTCATTCATTCATCTTCTACCGCTTTATCCGATCTTCCCTCGGGTCACGGGGAATCTGGGCCTATCTCAGGCGTCTATGGGCATTAAGGCAGGATACACCCTGGATGGAATGCCAACCCATCGCAGGGCACACACACACATTCATACACATTCATACACTAGGGACAATTTTCCAAGGTGCCAATCGACCTACCGTGCATGTTTTTGGACCGGGGGGAAACCGGAGAACCCGGAGAAAAACCCCCTGAGGCACGGGGAGAACATGCAAACTCCACACACACATGACCGAGACGGGAATCGAACCCGGATCCTGGCGGTGTGAGGCGAACGTGCTAACCACTACGCCACCGTGCCCCCTTCAAAGAATATTGATGCGTTATAATGTCCCAGTCCTAATCCAGACCTAAATGCCATTTAAGACTTGAAAATTGCTGTTCACGGACGTTTTCCATTCTAGGAGATTCAACTGGAGTTGTTTTTGCGAAGGAGAATGGGCAAAAATTACAGTCGCAAAGTTAATAGCGACCCAAAAAGACCTGCAGCTGTAATTGCAGTGAAATTTGCAGCTGTAATCGACTCAGGGCGGCTGAATATATACAAAATACAAACATTTTTAACACCATGCAATCATTTTTCTTCCACTTCACAAATATACAATACTCGGTGCTGGTCTAGCACATAAAGTTCCAATCAAATACATTTACAAATGTGACTAATAATATGTATGTATTTCCCTCTATAATAGATCGTATTTATAGATGAATATAATATAGATATAGTATATAATATAGATAATAGTACATATAATATAGATTATATATATATATAATAGATTAATATTTATATTAATAATAGATTCATTGATACTTAATCAAAGATTTTATGCGAACACAGTGGTTTTTAACGTATGAACTGCCCTCTAACATTTAACTGTCCGCCAGAAAAACACTGCAGCAGACCAATAAACACACTTTAGGAACAAAGCACAAGCTGAAATTCATTCTTGACTAAAGCTCTTTCTTTTCGTTGCACAGACTGCAAAGTGACAGTAAGGCAAACGGATAACGCAAATACACTTTTATTTTCTTTGACGCTATGTGACATAGCGCTTGATATTTAAAGAAATGACACGCTTAGCTTGATGTTTTCATTGCATCACCATTACTTGGGCTGATGGGGGACGGCGTGGGACTTGAAAATATGAAGATCGTTATACGCTATACGGCTGCGTGGCCTTAATTTAGAATCCCACTGCCAAATGTTGAATCATTAATACCTGGCCTTAATCGGTTTTGCAGGATTTTGCAATACTGTATGAAATACGTTCCCCAGAGGAGCAGGAACTTGTGAGAAGCTCAATTGTTAGAATCAACAATATTATTCAGATAATAAACAGATCATTATCATCTTGTTGAGTCATGCTCGTGTTACCTGCTGCACTGGAGGTTTATTGCCGTCCAGACGAATATCGTTAATGCTGGAGTGGAGTCCCGTATAGCTGTGCTCCACTTTTCTCTGACGAGCATCTCGACTCGGTCCAGGGAGCATAATGAAGTCCTCTTGGGACACAGCGATCTGAACAAGAGGAAAGAAATGCATCTTTAATAGATATCTAGTGAAGATTTCCACAGCGTTATATATAAGAGTCTCTCGGATGTTCCCATGACGTGAACTGTTTGTTAAAATACTTTTGCACATAATAATGCATTTGGATCAACGCTGCAACAAGTGGGGGGGGGGAAATGATGTAGGGACACATTAAAACACCAATGTCCAGTTCACTGGAAACACCAGGGTGTAGATCTGAAGCTATTTGTACTGAATTCATTTACTTTGCTTATATCTGGCTCAGATTTGCTGGAGCACATCGTCTGTAGTTCCCTGATCAGGTCGCTGTCATCATCAGAGGAAAGAGTGAGACCGCTCGAATTCTCATCGGAGACTCTGCTGGAACACATTTTAAAAAAATGACACACACTTGTGTAATAATGAACAAAAGAAAAGGCTCCCATAATAATAATAATAATAATAATAATAATAATAATAATAATAATGAGTGAACAGTGCCCTCTGCTGGTGACACAGCAAAATAACAAACCTGGAATTAATGGCTTTTGTTACAAGGTTAACTTCTGAATTGGACACGGGGCCTGAAGGAAAAAAAAATGCATATCAATATGTAGATATTCACACAAAATATAGGCACAAAATAAATCTTAATATGGCATAACACCTGAAGATTATCCCTGACCTTCTGGCATAGAGGTGTTGGAGCCGATTCCGGATACAAGGCTTGCTTTTTTCCTTGGACTGGTGTTGGCTCTTCTCCACGCAGCGCTCTCACGCCCTTTCCTCCCTCCTTTCCTATAGGAGTAGCTTATGGACGAGAGTGGAAAACATCCACCGCGAAACACTGGCAAGAGCTGGTTGATCTCTGGACATTTTGCACACAGAACGACGCACGTGTAAAACGGTCCGTTTGCATGAAAATGCCACTGCATGTGAGTGTTATTGTGACTGTCGTGGTCATATACAGCAATTCAACAGGTTTATTGTGTGGCAGACTGTAAGATATGAGCAGCGTTGGGGCGTAATTAGTTATATGTACCGGTGTTACGTAATTTAATTATCAAATAAATGTATCGGTAATTAGTTACAGATACGGAGGAAAAAAATGGTACTTATAAAAATGTTAAAGATTACAAATATGGATACATCTGAACAATTTATTTAAAAACAGAGGATATGTTGAATAATGATAATAATAATAATAATAATAATAATAATAGTACTAGTTGTGCTCCCATGGTTTAGCGGTTAGCACGTTCGCATCACACCGCCAGGGTCCGGGTTCGATTCCCGTCTCGGCCATGTGTGTGTGGAGTTTGTGCATGTTCTCCCCGTGCCTCAGGGGGTTTTTCTCCGGGTTCTCCGGTTTCCTCCCGGTTCAAAAACATGCACGGTAGGTTGATTGGCACCTTGGAAAAATTGTCCCTAGTGTATGAATGTGTGTGTGTGTGTGTGCCCTGCGATGGATTGGTATCCTGCCTTAATGCCCATAGACGCCTGAGATAGGCACAGACTCCCCGTGACCCGAGGGAAGATCGGATAAAGCGGTAGAAGATGAATGAATGAATGAATAAATAAATAACAACAAACAAATTAATTAATTAAATACTGTAAATGGTTTAGTTTTCAGCGATACACTTGTATGCAATTTCAGCAATAAAAATATTCTTAAAAAAAAAAAAAAACACCTACCATATTTATTTTCTCTTTCTTATTTAGTATTGGGCTTTAACAAAGAAAAAGTGTTTTTTATCCCATTCATCGATTCATCGTTAGAATACTTGTACACGAAGCTTCACTAAATTGATAAATGATTTGCATGTTATCGCAGAGACAGTGCAGACTATAATTGTGTGTAAGTGTGTAAACTACATCCAGTGTGTTACTACACCTTTTTTTTTTTTAACACCGCACCTGATCTGTCTAGTGGGCAGCAGTGAAGCACAGCTTTATTCAGGACAATACTGAGCGCTGCTCGTACTACCGCCCTCTGCCCTGGACTTAGGCCCTTGTTGCTAGGAGACCGCTGCTGCAAAGGAGAATGCTTGGCTGTTACCCGAGAGATGACGGCATCCTCGATGCGTGGGAACACCAGCAAATTCCACAGACACGCCAACCACCTGCGAGGTAGCACAAACAATGGAACAGAGCCCAAGGGCCATCATGGACATGGAAATGTGACCTTGAGTGACCTCGGAGAAGCAAGAAAGATGCACTCACTTCACTATGGCGTGTCTCTGCTCTGGCAGGACGGGGCACGAAAGAAAAACGCAAGGGCCGAGCAGGGCCTCGGGGGTTCCGAGGTGAGAAAGGCAGCTGTTGAGCTGTTGCCAGACTGAACACACCCAGGACAGTGTTTTGTGCACCGGGTCGTCAGGAGTCCAGGGTCGGCCCTTAAACTGCAACAGCACAAAAGAAAAGTCAAAAGGTGCTAAAATATGACTGAATTGGTCTGCTTTATATCTTAATATTTTTTATTGTACAACACAGCAAAACTGTTTTTCCTTCCTGATTAAATATAATAGTTTGTCAGAGAACTACGGGGGTCGGCAACCTGCATGCGGCTCTTTCATCCCTCTGATGCGGATTATTTAATTCATTCATTCATTCATCTTCTACCGCTTTATCCGATCTTCCCTCGGGTCACGGGGAGTCTGTGCCTATCTCAGGCGTCTATGGGCATTAAGGCAGGATACACCCTGGATGGAATGCCAACCCATCGCAGGGCACACACACACACAATCACACACACATTCATACACTAGGGACAATTTTCCAAGGTGGGTGTGGTGCCAATCAACCTACCGTGCATGTTTTTTGGACCGGGAGGAGGAAACCGGAGAACCCGGAGAAAAACCCCCTGATGCACGGGGAGAACATGCACAAACTCCACACACACATGGCCGAGACGGGAATCGAACCCGGATCCTGGCGGTGTGAGGCGAACATGCTAACCACTAAACCACCGTGCCCCTTTGTTTAATTCAATTGCATTTTATTTTAGGTCATTCGTTTTTAAAAAAGTTAGTCTAAATTTTAACACCTAAATAAAACGTGTTAAAAATTATTAGTCGCTCTTAATACGCGTGATAACCGCCGATGTACGACACCCACAAGAGACCAGAGCCTAGCATACACCCCTGAGGATCAGAAATCACATTAACCAAGTATGATAACTATTTTTATTGCTTTTTTAAAAAATATATTCATATTTTTTCCATTGTTCAGTGAAATGGTGCTTTTATTACATTTACAGCATTTGGCAGACGCCCTTATCCAGAGCGACTTACAACCCCGAGCAATTGAGGGTTAAAGGCCTTGCTCAAGGGCCCACTGATGGCAGCTTGGTACTGGTGGGGTTTGAACCCGTGATCTTCACCTTCACCTTCACCTTCACCAGTAAAAGTACGACGGCACACAGAGAGGACGCCATTTTTAATTTGCCGCTGGTGGATAATTTAAGTTATACAAGATAACTAGGACTCAAATAGACATCGAGTATTTTACATGAAAGTCAACCCGTCTTTTCTTTCCGAGTTCAAAATGTTTTTGTTGCATACAGGAATGTCATTTCGTTTTTTCCGCAGTCGTTTATTGATTTCATAAATGTAACACATTATATGCAGTGTTATTTCATTTTAAATGTCAAAAGGGTTTTCTTTACTGCGGGAAACGGATCCAAATGGATCTTTGAGTGGTAAAAGGTTACCGACCCCTGCTCTATTATGTTTAGTTCTACGATTATATAAATGTGGACTGACCTTGTGGAGAAGCTTTCTGCGGAGGTGGCGTCCCAGCATGCTGCTGAGGGGCTCAGTGTCCCAGCGCAGTTGCACCCAGCGGAAGTGCTGCTGCAGTCGCAACTCGGCGCCCTGCAGCCGTGGCTTGGCCAATGTGCCGATTAGAAAACTGTTCTCTTGGAAGTAGTACAATCCTTCCACACCTAAAGGCCAAATGTAGGCAAGTCAAGTGTTTTACATGGCAAAAAATAAACGGCTATACTCAATGTACTCCATGATTATCACAAACAGTGACATAGGTGAGATATGTTTTTAGTATCCTTTTGCTGCAGCGCATCAATGCACTCCAAAGATTCACAATATTCCAGAGGATTATGAAGTGCTCGTATTAAACTATTTAAGGCATGATGGAGCTCAATAATTAATAAGCAATTCAATTATTCCAAATAAGAGTACTTGTGATTTTTAAATTGTTGTTGCTATAAATACTCCAGGGGGCACGGTGGCTTAGTGGTTAGCACGTTCGCCTCACACCGCCAGGGTCCGGGTTCGATTCCCATCTCGGCCATGTGTGTGTGGAGTTTGCATGTTCTCCCCGTGCCTCAGGGGGTTTTTCTCCGGTTTCCTCCCGGTCCAAAAACATGCACGGTAGGTTGATTGGCACCATTGGAAAATTGTCCCTAGTGTGTGAATGTGCGTGTGAATGTGAGTGAGTGCCCTGCGATGGGTTGGCATTCCCTCCAGGGTGTATCCTGCCTTAATGTCCATAGATGCCTGAGATAGGCACAGACTCCCCGTGACCAGAGGGAAGATCGGATAAAGCGGTAGAAGATGAATGAATGACGCCATAGACGCGTTTCCATTGAAAATTTGATATTTTCTAAACGTCGGTAAAAAACTGTTGCGAAATGACGGTGTTTGCATTAACCATATCATGTGACTAACACTCGTCCTCGTGATTCATTCTAAAAAAAATAGAGACGGATATCGGCAGGCTTACTTATATCACAGCCAACGCATTAGGCGGTTTTTTTTTTCTATTCAGATAAGTAGGCGTGTTATACAAGCATTAATGGCTGTGCACTGCAATAGGGCCTCTTGTAGCACCTGCAGCATCATGCCCATGGCAACGCAAGGTAGATCATGTGACCTGGAAATGTGGGGGAAAAAAATTTCCATTACAGTTTTACGAATTATTCGTTTTTTCATATTGTCTAAAAAAAGAAAAAAAAAAAAAACACCTCGTGTGCATAAAAATGTTTTTGCGATACGTGTGTGTTTTTTGCGAATTTCATTAGGTGTATTTTCAATTCGAGGGGCACGGTGGTTTAGTGGTTAGCACGTTCGCCTCACACCGCCAGGGTCCGGGTTCGATTCCCGTCTCGGCCATGTGTGTGTGTGGAGTTTGTGCATGTTCTCCCCGTGCCTCAGGGGGTTTTCTCCGTTTTTCTCCGGTTTCCTCCCCCCGGTCCAAAAACATGCACTGTAGGTTGATTGGCACCTTGGAAAATTGTCCCTAGTGTATGAATGTGTGTGTGTGTGTGTCCTGCGATGGGTTGGCATTCCAGGGTGTATCCTGCCTTAATGCCCATAGACGCCTGAGATAGGCACAGACTCCCCGTGACCCGAGGGAAGATCGGATAAAGCGGTAGAAGATGAATGAATGAATGAATTTATATTTTCAATTCGCTATTTAAATTTGCGCATTGTGATGGAAACACGTTTTATGTTACACCCGATCACGGCACCAAACAATGCAGTTACACTGGGTTAGAGCAGCCTTTCATGTCATTCTCCTGCATTCCCACCCTTTGCTTTTACTGTTAGTTAGAAATTTGCGCTACATGTCCGAGACAAGAAGCTCGAGGGTCTCACTGTGGTTCAGAGAGAGGGAGTAGAGTGAGCCGCGGTTCTCCAAAGCCTCGCACATGTTCTCCAGCATGTGGCTAAGCGACTGCGCTCTCTCCAGCCCTTCCAGCACCACCACCACGCACCGCCGACCTACAGCAGCCTCCTGAACACGCACTAGGAACCCTGGAACGACACGACGAGACGATTATATTGGGTTTGATAGTAATGAATCTAGAAGGGTTAAAAAGAAAGTCGTACCGCAGTCGATGAAGGTCTCCAGCAGGTGGTCTTTAGACAGACCCTCCTCTATCTCCACACGGACGACATCACAACCTATTCCCATGGCCTCCTGCCTTTGCTGAGTATTGTGAACATACATAAGCAAAAAAAAAACCAAAAAAAACCTGAACAACAGACTAAAGTAACAGAACGAGTGCAGATGTTTCTGAAGACCGAAACAGTAAAATAATTAGCATACTATTATCCCATGTATTAAAGCGCTGAGCCTCCCCAATTAGCATCTATGACTGGCCTGGTCAACCCGTGGCTCCCGAGCCTCATGCGGCTCTTTAACTAGTTTCATGCGGCTCTTTAGGAGCTTTGACATAACATGCGTCAACGGGAATGGGATGATGTTCACGTGTACCCATGTGTATGATGTGGCTCTTTGCAGTAACACAGGAAAAAAGTGGCTCTTAGCCTCCTACTAGTTGGCCACCCCTGATCTATGACTTTGACAGAGGTGTTCATTACGTAGTCAAATGGCTTTCATTTTAGTCACAAAGACTCGAATGTTGCACAAGATCTAAAGTGATACGTATTTAGATTAAAGCTGTGACGATTCCCAGAGTAACTCGATTCTAAAAATTCGTTTAGTCCATTTAACTAAACACGGAGCATTGCGTTACCCGTGGACCGTAACGGAACATTTTCTCCACAAAAAATGGCGTGAGAAATAACTTCCGTACCATTTCTAAGAAGAAAAGCAAGTACACCAAGTACTACACTTACATTAAGGACACGCTCCCATACATATGAATCATTTCTGCTCCTCCGCTAGACGCTGTCGTTGACTGATTAACAGTCAACTTCACGTGATCACATGACTGCTCTGTGAAGTATGAAATTACTTAAGCAATATCCGCAAGAAAAGTCTTTCACTCTGCGATAATATATTCATTGCATCAAGGCAGGACACACCCTTTATGGAATGCCAATGCCACATTCACATTCATACACTAGGGACAATTTCCCAAGGTGCCAATCAACTCCACAAACACACAGACACACACATGGCGGAGGCGGGATTCGAACCCGCAACCCTGGAGGTGTAAGGCAAGCGTGCTAACCGGTAAGCCCCAGTTTCAAGTCATTATTTCTTTAATATTCTTTGCCTTACCTTGATTTGGTGAGAAATCTGGTTGGCGATGTACTCCTGAAAACTTCCCTCCAGGCCATGGAAAATGACGTTCCGATATTGTTCAACCTGGCCAGAAAACAGGGACAAACAAAAACAAATTACTGAATAATAATAATATACTTTATTGGTCACATATACATTACAGCACAGTGAAATTCGCATATCTCAGCTTGATGTTGGTATCTGGGCCATGAAAACGGCGCCCCTGGAGCACAGAGGGTTAAGGGTCTTGCTCAAGGACCCAAGGGCGGCAGCTTGGCCATACCGGGGCTCGAACCCGGATCTTCCGATCAGCAGCCCAGCGCCTTAGACCACTAAGCTACCCCCCCTCCTAAATAATTTACCAAATCAAAGTGTGTCCCTTAGCCTGTGCTAGTCTTTGGCACTAGTTGTACACTGCTGTGGGTAGGATCGCTCTCCATATCTATAAACAGGACCCCTGGCCTTAAGATGAGGAACATTTTCTACAGAAACCTATTTTGTATGCAGCGTACCAGGCGCACATAATTCTGCAGCAGTGGGAGCGGGATCAATGAGTCGTAGGTCATCTCCTCCAGAGAGCACTCCGACAGCCCTGGTACAAAGAGAAGAGAAAGGCAGAAGCTGTAAATCAGCGTGCCAAGGATTCTGAAGGATTGCATGCCCAAGTCTGATGAAACACTTGACTGCCTTAATGCACTTTTTAAACAAGATAGAACATTCTAGAGTCTGGGCGCTATAAATACACGGCTAAGGAGAACATTTTCTACACAGCAATAATGTCTTCTATTAGAGAAGTGTGTTGGGTGCATCTATTATAGGATTTTAATAGTTTTTTTTCCTAAATGTTTTTTTTTAATGAAGCTTGGAAAATATGCGAATATGATATTGCGCATTTGAATTCTTTGTTTTTTTTTTTTTTTTTTTTGTCTTGGAATAAGATATCAGATCTCATAGCCATAAGGGGTTACGAGTTAAGCATTTTTTTTTCGGATTTATTTATTTTTTTGGGGGGGGGGGGGGAACATATATGGAAAACGTATACAAATACACCACAGAAAGAAAAAAACGAACAAAAACAAAACATTTGATTGAATATGCTCTGCAGTAAGGGGCACAGTGGCTTAGTGGTTAGCACGTTCACCTCACACCGCCAGAGTCCGGGTTCGATTCCCGTCTCGGCCATGTGTGTGTGGAGTTTGTGCATGTTCTCCCCCTCTCCCGTGTCCTCAGGGGATTTTTCTCTCCAGGTTCTCCGGTTTCCTCCCCCGTTTTCCCCCCCCCCGGTCCAAAAACATGCACGGTAGGTTGATTGGCACCTTGGAAAATTGTCCCTAGTGTGTGAATGTATGTGTGTGTGTGTGTGTGTGTGTGTGAGTGTGTGTCCTGCGATGGGTTGGCATTCCATCCAGGGTGTATCCTGCCTTAATGCCCATAGACACCTGAGATAGGCACAGGTTCCCCGTGACCCGAGAAGATCGGATATAGCGGTAGAAGATGAATGAATGAATGTTCTGCAGCTTGCTTCAGTCCCTGTTTATGCCTGAGGGGCACTTTCTGTCAACAAGTGAAATGCAGCTCAAATGGATTCAAGAAATGGCCAAAAAATTCCGCACAAAAAAAGTCATTGTCCATCTGTATTGTAAAGCACCCTCCAATGGGCTGTAAAGCGTTTTGCTGAATCGGAGCACATTGTACAGGCCTATACACTTCTGAATTCACTTACATCATCACAGAGCAGAGTGTCACAGGGAGGCAGTTCCATTAGCACTCATACATTCACACACCATACTATTCCTTCTACAACGCTTGATAGGTTTTATGGTATGCTTTGAATCATGAGTACTCGATTCTAGAGAGAGAGGTGGTAAAGCTCAATGTTTAAGGCATTGACCTACGGATCAGAAGATTGCAGGTTCAAATCCCACCACCAAGCTGCCCACTAGTAGGCCTTTAAAAAAAAAAGGCCCATAACCCCCAATTGCTCAGATGCAAGTTGCTCTGGATAAGGGCGTCTGCCGGAAATGTACTTCTTTTTGTTATTTATACTCCCCTCGCCATTCTGGTAGATGATTTGATCAAAACAGTGGTTCCCCACCCCCCCCGGGCCGTGTACTGGTACCAGTCCATGGGTGAATTGGTAGTGGGGCCGGACAGAAAGAATACATAACCAACATTATTCATTCATTCATTCATTCATCTTCTACCGCTTTATCCGATCTTCCATCGGGTCACGGGGAGCCTGTGCCTATCTCAGGCGTCTATGGGCATTAAGGCAGGATACACCGTGGATGGAATGCCAACCCATCGCAGGGCACACACACACATTCACACACACATTCATACACTAGGGACAATTTTCCAAGGTGCCAATCAACCTATCATGCATGTTTTTGGACCGGGGAGGAAGCCGGAGAACCCGGAGAAAAACCCCCTGAGGCACGGGGAGAACATGCAAACTCCACACACACATGACCGAGACGGGAATCGAACCCGGATCCTGGCGGTGTGAGGCGAACGTGCTAACCACTAAGCCACCGTGCCCCACAACTAACATTCCGAACTAACATTATTTCCATTTTATTTATTATCTGATTCAGATCGATGTTTTATTTCAGAGATTTCGCATTTTCTCTGCCACATCCGTTTTGCCACGGTCACATGACTTCCCTCCACCCGCTACCTTCATAAAGGCGCTGCTCTGGCTGCTAGCACATAATACATTAGCGCTAAATTGAAAGCCCCGAGCCACCAACATGAACAAAGAAACGTCTTTGGAAAGTGTCTTTGCGCAAGAACCAGTCAGGAGACGGAAGAAGATCCTACGACTACGACGCTGCATTTAACAGACAACACCAGGAGTCCCTACGTGAAATATGGATTTATTGCGACAGGTCGTTCCCACGCACCGAACCCCGCTCTGTATAATATTACAGCTGACATGATGCTCTTAATGATGCAATGAAGCTTTCAAAACTGCTTCACCACTCGGAGAACAAACCTATTTTGTTGTTTTGTTGTATTTTGTTGTTATCCGACACACCTTAAAGGCCGGTCCATGAAAATATTGTCCGACGTTAAAATGATCTGCAGCGCAAAAAAAATCTTGCCTGTGTTTGGCTTATACATCTTGTGCAAAACATAATGCATTTACACAGGATGTATTTACTCAAAATATCTCTTCAGATTGATGGTTGACTTAAATGACGGCACTGACACCCCCAACCTTCCGATCAGTAGCCGAGCACCTTAAACCACTGGGATACACCCCACCCCCTCTTTGGATGTCATGCTGCAAATTTCCTGTAACTGATTCCACAAGCAAATGCCACACATGATCAACCCTAGGCCTAAATGTAAGTAAAAAAAACATCGTTCACCTAAATATGGAGGTAAAATATCCACATGATTCATTCATTCATTCATCTTCTACCGCTTTATCCGATCTTCCCTCAGGTCACGGGGAGTCTGTGCCTATCTCAGGCGTCTATGGGCATTAAGGCAGGATACACCCTGGATGGAATGCCAACACATCGCAGGACACACACACACACACACACACACACACACACACACACACACACACACACACACACACACACACACACACATTCATACACTAGGGACAATTTTCCAAGGTGCCAATCAACCTACCGTGCATGTTTTTGGACCAGGGGAGGAAACCGGAGAACCCGGAGAAAAACCCCCTGAGGCACGGGGAGAACATGCAAACTCCACACACACACCCTGTAGGTGTGAGGCGAACATGCTAACCACTAAGTCACCGTGCCCCTATCTATCCACATGATCATAAGCCATTATTAAATATATTGTAGTAGACGATTAAGAACGTTTATGACATATAATATGTAATATTTATGGACCTATGTACATTTTTAAAATTTAGTTTGAAAAGTTCTATTGAAATACAAGAACCCTTTTGTCTAGGGACTTGTGGTTCAAGTAGGGAATATAAATATGAAATTCATATTCTGTCGGCTCAGATTTAATTTCCGTCGTATAACCGTGTGCCACAATACGTACATCAATATGTGTGAGAAAGACAATATAAGAGCCCTTTAGATGAAAACGTGTTTTGTACGGCGCACCTTTGAGGTGGACAGAAATCCGTTGGCTCAAACGCTTACGGATCATATCCCAAGGGGACTGGACCAGTTCCTGTCCAAGGAGCCAAACAGCATCACCTGCAATACACAAACAGCAAGCATCAAAGTTCGATGTGCAACATGGAAATACAACTCATCTTGTGTGTTTTCAGAAACAACATTCATTCATTCATTCATTCATCTTCTACCGCTTTATCCGAATCTTCCCTCGGGTCACGGGGAGCCTGTGCCTATCTCAGGCGTCTATGGGCATTAAGGCAGGATACACCCTGGATGGAATGCCAACCCATCACAGGACACACACACACACACACATTCACACACACATTCATACACTAGGGACAATTTTCCAAGGTGCCAATCAACCTACCGTGCATGTTTTTGGACCGGGGGAGGAAACCGGAGAACCCGGAGAAAACCCCCCTGAGGCACGGGGAGAACATGCACAAACTCCACACACACATGGTCGAGACGGGAATCGAACCCGGATCCTGGCGGTGTGAGGCGAACGTGCTAACCACTAAACCACCGTGCCCCCCATTCAGAAACAACAAAGGAGCAGAATTTCCTTTCTCATGAATATACACTTATCCTTCTGTTTGATATCTGGTTTAATGTGGTGTTTTTACGGCGGGGCTCTGACGAATCCGAAGAGCTCGATTCCAAGAGGGGGCGTGGTTTCATCAGTCGTATGGAAATGGTTCGGGTTCGTAACTTCAGACGTCCAACAAACCAAAACCCCCCTGTTACATTTATTTTAAGTTTGTGGCGACTAACGGAAGCAGCACGAATCATTTATTCCAGCACCTCAAACACAACCACGTTGTTGAATGTGGAGGTGTGTGTGTGTGTGTGTGTGTGTGTGTGTGTGTGTGTGTGTGTGTGTTGTGTGTGGGTGTGTGTGTGTGGGGGGGGGGGATAAACATGACAAACCCCCAAAACACACACTACAAACAGATACAAATAGCACATTTTCCCCCGTGTATCCAAAATCAAATTTTGTCTAAAAAAATTCTATTTATAGGCCGTATCACTCAGCTCTACTTTCTATATTTAAACCACAAGAGGAAGAGTGTCAACAAAAGCAAAACAAACAAAAACAAACAAACAAACAAACAAACCGCGAAATAGAGAAGAAGACCAGATAGATGAAAGTTATAGGTGAGAAGATGGGTTTATTTTCAGAAGTCACGCATGACAACCATAAGGCAGGCCAAACTCAATTAGACCTAAATGCCAACTCCTTCCCTACTTGGCCCCAGAGTGGTTTTGGACGGGGGCCCAGGGAACAGAGCCATTTTAAAGAGTCAGCCTGTGTGTGTCTAATTATATTAAAAGTGTACACACTTGGAAGGGCAAATGTTTTTGTTTATTTTGCGACTGTGTGTGTGTGCGTGTGTGTGTTAACTCTTTACACATCAGCTAAAAGGTATATACATCAACTAAAGGTAGTTATTTAAATAATAATAATAATAATAATAATAATAATAATAATAATAAGTACTGAATATTAATTAATTAATTAATAGCCTTTATTTGTCACATATACATTACAGCACAGTGAAATTCTTTTCTTCGCATATCCCAGCTTGATGTTGGTAGTTGGGGTCAGAGCGCAGGGTCGGCCATGAAACGGCGCCCCCTGGAGCACAGAGGGTTAAGGGTCTTGCTCAAGGACCCAAGGGCGGCAGCTTGGCCATACCGGGGCTCGAACCCGGATCTTCCGATCAGCAGCCCAGCGCCTTAGACCACTGAGCTACACCCTCCCAATCTACTAAAGATAAAAAACGATTGCGCCAATTTTATATTTGATAAAAATAAACAAAATCCAAGTGAAGATTTAGATTATAGTGTAACTTATATAAAATATTGTTATATTTATAAAACAACAATATGGAAACTGCTGTTTTATCTCACTCTCTCCACATTACACACGCCGAGGTTTGGAAATGAAAACGTGATAAACGACCAAGAAAAAAAAAAGATTGAAGGAAGCCGCAGCTGTTTACAAGGTTGAGACGCCTTAGAATAGAAGGCTGCCCTGCCACAAACATGCTTTTGGTTTTCCAGATCACTTACCACAGGCCATACTTAACTATTTAGCGATACACACCACACACAGAGCAGCAGCTGTTTCTACACTCAACATGGCACTTGGTAATTATCTTGCTTCAAGTCATTTCATTAACGTTTTATTTCGACTAGCGGTTTCTCTAAATGCGTGACGGCTTCAAAAGAATAAAGCATGCCAATTTGCACCAAATAAAGGAATAATAATAAAAATAAAAAAATCGGAGGATGTTGTGATTAATTCTGCGTTAAGTAGAAATGTTGATGGTTATTTTTCTCATTTAAAAGCAACACATGAAAAGCTATACAAGCTATCGAATAATGGCAAAACATCTGGAGCATGCGGCGTCTTTAAAAGGTTTTTGAGGCTCACCTAGTTTAATTGAGGCCACGCTGTCAGAGGAAAGACCCAGAGTTTCATTGGATGCTCCCGGTCCCTCCTGCAGCTCCCAGCTCCCACACACCAGTCGCAGGTGATTGGTTAGCAGGCGAGTCACAATGCGCCATAACTCTGGCCAGGTGGTGCTGCGCTGGATGCTAACTGTGCCGACGGTAGAGCCGTCCTCCATTACATCGACGGGACACAGGTGCTCGTGTGAGCCCATGTACACCTGCACCACCACCCTGTAGCACTCTAACACAGTACAAGAGTCATCATTAAACTTAACTGTATGTATGTACTACACAAACGCTACGGCGCGGCTTGCTTTAGGACTTTCACGACCAATTAATCGACAGATATCAACAGCACTTGAGCTCATATTCTTCCATAGACAGCAAGGAGACAGAAGGCTAACAGATAATAATACATTCATTTATTCATCTTCTACCGCTTTATCTGATCTTCCCTCGGGTCACGGGGAGCCTGTGCGTATCTCAGGCGTCTATGGGCATTAAGGCAGGACACATCCTGGATGGAATACCAACCCATTGCAGGACACACACACTCACACACACATTCATACACTAGGGACAATTTTCCAAGGTGCGAATCAACCTACCGTGCATGTTTTTGGACCGGGGGAGGAAACCGGAGAACCCGGAGAAAAAACCCCTGAGGCACTGGGAGAACATGCACAAACTCCACACACACATGGCCGAGACAGGAATCGAACCCGGACCCTGGAGGTGTGAGGTGAACGTGCTAACCACTAAGCCACCGTGCCCCGGAAACACATCTATTGACTTAAAATTGGACAGACGGGTCAGAACCCCATCCCCAAAGTACGCAGTTACGCCTACCAGACCAGCGAACCCAAGTTCCCCCGTAGTATCGTGAGTGTGGGGTATGCGTGGATATACTGTGTGCGGGTACTCTTGGGCAAGTTGTTAGCCGGGATGGGCGCTTGAAATGTTGGTGCCACGCCGTTAATTGTTGATGGGCCAGGGGGGTCTGGGGGTGTTCGTTCTTTGTGTACCATGTCTCGAATCGTTGCCGATGGGACACCGCGTATTCTGAGGTTACACTTTGATTTGATTGAATTCTGTACCGACATTCGGTGGGACGGATTAAAAGGGCCGTAGTTTGTCCATGTCTGGGTAAAGGTATTGGGCTCTGGACTGAAAGGTCGCAAGTCAGAGTCTCAGTCGAGCTGCCTCTAATGAGTCCTTGAGCAAGGCCCTTAACCCCCAATTGCTCAGTCTGGGACACAACCCTTTTTTACCTCTACATTTTATGTCGTTTATGTTTGCAGAAGGTAATTTGCCGTCTACAACTAACAAATACTTGTTTACTATACATGCTTAATGCAAAAGGTATACAATATTGGAGAAAGAGTGTACTATAGTGGGGCACGGTGGTTTAGTGGTTAGCACGTTCGCCTCACACCGCCAGGGTCCGGGTTCGATTCCTGTCTCGGCCATGTGTGTGTGTGGAGTTTGCTTGTTCTCCCCGTGCCTCAGGGGGTTTTTCTCCCGGTTCTCCGGTTTCCTCCCCCGGTCCAAAAACATGCACGGTAGGTTGATTGGCACTTTGGAAAATTGTCCCTAGTGTATGAATGTGTGTGTGTGTGTGTGTGTGTGTCCTGCGATGGGTTGGCATTCCATCCAGGGAGTATCCTGCCTTAATGCCCATAGACGCCCGAGATAGGCACAGGCTCCCCGTGACCCGAGGGAAGATCGGATATAGCGGTAGAAGATGAATGAATAGGCTGAATATCCAATACAGGACGGTTGATGAATGTGGATATGAGGAGCACAATGTTTTCAATTCTGCGCATCATCCATACACACATATACATATACAGCACTTTGGTTCTTATAAGGTTTCATTTGAATGACTAATAGCATACAGGAGCATGAAAACACACCCACACAAACTCACCCAGGTTCTCCAGCAGGTCTTTGCAATCATCTGTAGCCACATCATGTATAGTGCGGTTACATTTGTCTCTCTTCTCAATGTCCTGTTCACTGTGGCTACACAATACTTCCAGGCATTTCTGAAAGCACACCACAGTGATGTGTAAACACGTGAACACTTAATTCCTGTGACAACATAATGCATTATGTAGCTGCCCCTCGGCATCCATAAATGTGACAGAGTTTCAACGGGTGCTTATTTCTTTATTTTTGCTTCTTAACTACAAAAAAAACAAAAACAAAAAACAATTAAGCAATGATTACACAGACAAAGACAGTAAATATAGTTCACTACAAACTTTGCGAACCAAAAAGCATCATCTTGCTATAACATGGCTCCATCTGTCTGATTATAGGGAGGAGTCAAAGTGCAAAACTGCACTATACAAAGATATTCTGAATGCATTCCAAATGATAACCAACATTTCTTTCCTGACAGGAGTGACCTCCACCTGGACGACAATGTGACTTAAATGGGTTGATGAGCATAAATTCAATTAAATCCTAAACCACGGCATCGCAAATATCCAGCTTTTAACTAAACATCTGGGAGATTTTGGATTGATTATTTAGTTCGTAGAGTTCGTACGCAAGTAGGGTTTACTGTCAACGTAAAAAAAAAAAAACTCACATGGAATGCTTGTATAATATTGCAAAGTTTTATATTGTAGCCAGACAACTTATGGCACTATATTAAATTAAATTTAAATATATAAAACAGAGGATCCACAGAAACCAGAGTATTTTTTGGGGGGATCAAAGTGGGAGAGTTTTATATATAGTCTTTATATAGCTTAACACTATAGACCACATGTGTCAAACTCAAGGCCCCAACGCCACGTCATTTTCTGGGGCCCACAAAAGGGCTGTAGTTTGTCCATGTCTGGGTAAAGGTATTGGGCTCTGGACTGAAAGGTCGCAAGTCAGAGTCTCAGTCGAGCTGCCGTTGAGAGTCTCAGTCTGGGCTCTAACGAGTCCTTGAGCAAGACCCTTAACCCCCAATTGCTTAGTCTGCCCCTGGCGTTACTGTTGTACAAGCCAGTGCCGGTGCCAAGCCCGGATCGATGGGGAAGGATGCGTTAGGAAGGGCATCCAGCGTAAAAACATGCACCAAATCTAATATAGACCATAACACTATAGACCACATGTGTCAAACTCAAGTCCCCAACGCCACGTCATTTTCTGGGGCCCACAAGAGATAAAAAGAAGTATGATTGTCTTAAAATAAGGCTGTGCTGACAAACTAAATCTCCCACAATGCCAGCAACGATGTTACCCACGAACTGACACCATCATGCCACTCGAGTGCAGTGTATCCCACATCGGACAGAATTGAGAAATTTCTATCCCATGTCTAGGAAGGGAAAAACTGATGCAGATGGAAGGCACTTCCAAGATAGATGGGAAAGTGAATACATGTTTGTACTTCAAGGACAAAAACCGCCGTGTGTTTTGTGTTATGAGGCGACGTCGCTCATCAAACACTGTATACTGTCTTACAGTTACGACCGGCCCTTCGAGGGCAACCATAATACTGATGTGGTCGCCGGTGAAAGCGTTTGAAGCCCCTGCTTCTACACTACTACTACAGACAAGTCACGTTCCAAGAATGTGTTCGTCGAATGAATCTGTTTGTAAGTTGTTAGTATGTCTCCTAACTATGTTGGTAAGATATAAGCTATAAAAACACTCCTTTACTGCGTTCCTGAATGACCCACTTAAGGAAAATGATAAAAACAACAACACATTTAAAATGAATAAACAGTATAAAATAACACAGTAATGTATACAGTAAGTATGGAATGTGGTGGTTACGTGTGTGGATGTGGGAGGAGGAGGAGGTTGTAGGCATTGCATGGGTATTACACTGGTTGTTCGTTACGATCTGTGACTAGCTAACGGTGCGTTTTTTTCCGAATCCGAACAAATTTTCACTTCGTGGACAGATTTGTTCGTATTGGGTTCCTAAATTGTTCTGTTGGTAGGGTTGGGTCTGTATTTTACATTTGTGTTGGGGTGGCCATGTGCGGATTTGCCTTACCTTGTAGCCTCTGGATGCAGCAATGTGGGCTGCAGTCCATCCATCCTGGTTGGCAAGGTTCAGTGTATGATGGGTCATGACAGTCCTGTGGTAAGTGTGCTGGGCTTCCACTGAGCCACCCGTCTCAGCCTGAGGAGACGGATGGTACAGCAGAAGCTTCAGGGCCTCCACGTGACCCGAACCGACTGCAGCGTGAAGCGCAGTGCAGCTTTCCTGTGTGTCAGAAAGCCGCTGTTGAAAGCAAACTTGTTGCCTTCAGACGCATATAAAACTGAACGCATGCAAAACAACCAGCATGTAATGATCAAAGACAAAATAAGAACTCATCAATCTGACCATTTTTTTTTTTTCTGAGAGAGCGTCATTTTAAAAACTCACAGCAGTAATGTGTGAACGGTCTGCTCGGGCATCCAGCAGGGTTCCCACACACTCTGCGCTGCCATGCTCAGCGGCCAGGATCAATGCAGTCTGACCCCCTACACATTCGCGCTCCATGTCGGCGTCGTGTTCCAGCAGAGCCCTCACACACCTGCAAGTACGCATGCAGTCGCAACCATGCGTCTAATCTACTTTCAACAAGTAGAGTTAGAGCAAAACACATCGGGGCATGACAGCAATTTGCCAACGTTGTGCCATGGCTGTGTGTATTTATAGCACACAAGGACATTGCCTGACACATTCTATGTAGGGAGAATATATATATATATATATATATATATATATATATATATATATATATATATTTTTTTTTTTTTTTTTTTTTTTTTTTAAACAGAAATTGCAAAAAAAAAATAAATTGTGAATCATATAGATATTTGGACTTTTTTGCATATAAAAAAAAAAAAACATTACTTTTCATTTATTTATTTACCATTAAGAAAAACCATTTACACTTGGTGTTCATTCATACCACTACCAAGCCGGATGAAGATTTTATTGATGGGATCAAAACAAATGTCATTTATTATGATTTGTTGTTTTGCTCCTATTACTATACTATATTACGTTACGACTATTTACTATATATTTTTTTCTATATATATTTTTTATTTTACTATAAAAGGACTATATACTGAATGAACGTAATATATAGACTCTTGACACATTCTATGTAGGGAGAATATATATATATATATATATATATATATATATTTTTTTTTTTTTTTTTTTGAACAGAAATTGCATATATTGTGAATCATATAGATATTTTGACTTTTTTGCATATTAAAAAAACATTACTTTTCACTTATTTATTTACCATTAAGGAAAACCTTTACACTTGGTGTTCATTCATACCACTACCAAGCCTGATCAAGATTTTATTGATCGGATCAAAACAAATATCATTTCTTATGATTTTTTTTTTGCTCCTATTACTATACTATATTACGACTATTTACTATATACACAGAGGTTTCTCGAGTTTTATTTACACCATTCTGACGACAAAAAAAAAAAAAAAAAAAACATCCTGTGGGTAGCCGTGACTACTAAGCAAAGAAGCATCTTGTTGACGAAAAGCGGGCAGATGAGAATTGAACTTAAACAACCATTCTCTGTCATACTTTCTTTGTCATAATTATATAAACCCCAAAGGATAATATAATAATTATATAAACCCCGACCTTCGATGGAAATATGAAAATATGCCTAATGGAATCGTGTCATATTTGCAAAAACACACATGTATCACAAAAAAGTTTTTACGCTCAAATGAGGCGTTTTTTTTAGACGATGCGAAAACGGAATAATTCATTCATTCATTCATTCATCTTCTACCGCGTTAGCCGATCTTCTCGGGTCACGGGGAGCCTGTGCCTATCTCGCGTGTCTATGGGCATTAAGGCAGGATACACCCTGGATGGAATGCCAACCCATCGCAGGACACACACACACACATTCACACACTAGGGACAATTTTCCAAGGTGCCAATCAACCTCCCGTGCATTTTTTTGGACCGGGAGGAAACCGGAGAAAAACCCCCTGAGGCACGGGGAGAACATGCAAACTCCAAACACACATAGCCGAGGCGGGAATCGAACCCGGATCCTGGCGGTGTGAGGCGAACGTGCTAACCACTAAGCCACCGTGCCCCACGAAAACGGAATAATTTGCGATTTTTTTTTGCATTTCCAGGTCACATGATCTACCTTGCCTTGCCTTGGGCATGATGCTGCAGGTGCGACACGAGGCCCTATTGCACTGCACAGCTCAAAAAAAGTGGACGAGTTCATCCGGAAATTCTGAACTCACGGGTCCTCTGTGAAATTGCACGCTACTACCTCCCAGAACAAGTGCATAAGTGATGGCACACAAGTATAGGGGGATTTCCTCGCCATTAACGCTTGTATAATGAGCCTAATAATAACTCTGATTAAAAATATAAATGCCTAATGCATTGGATGAAGCCTGCTGATATCAGTCTCCATTTTAATGAATGACTTATCATGAGAGGATAGGAGTTTTAGTCACATATGGTAACATGGAATGGAAACATCTTGCAACAGTTTTTTTTTTGCGACATTTAGAGAAAAAAAAAACATTTGTAATGGAAACGCGTCTATGGTTTAATACAACAGCAGCAAAAATGAAAGGAGGGAGATGGTCTCACCCATGGTGGCCATTAGCAGCAGCAATGTGTAAGGAGGTAAATCCATTTTCATCAGAGGCATCAGCAGATGCTCCCAAACTCAGCAGCAGGTTTAAGCATTCTACAGGGGATAGGATATTCAGTACACACACACATTTTTATAAATACAAAAATAAAATAAATACCCCCCCCCCATACCTGTGTGTCCGTTTTGAGCAGCAGAAAACAAGGCAGAGGTTAGGTCTTGTTGGAGGTGACTAACATCCATTGACGGATCTTGATTAAGCAGCATAGACAATAAAGTGACATTTCCCTGGGAAGCAGCTTGGAGCAAAATGGTGTGCCCGTCATCCAGGGGGACGGGTTCACCACAGGTTAACGGGGAGACTATGGAGGGACACCAGCCTGAGAGGGGTAAGCGACAGCAGTTACTAAAGCGAGTGCATCGAAAGGTTGCTCCATAACTGCAACAGTCACCCAGTTCTCTCCTTGACATTAACTGAATAAAACTGGGCCTGAGTCAGCTATGTTGGCATTTTTTTTTGCAGGTTTGCTATTTCAGTAGGCCACATTTTGGCAAAATACCAGAAACATTGTATTCTAACGGATTTAAATCTGTGAATATCGTCTGTTTGCAAAATATTTCATATTTAAGTCAGGAAATTGCATGCACCTAGATAAGGTGGCAAAATTCATTTGCATATCTGTTAAACTTATCCTTTTCATCAGACATATATATAGTAGAAACAAATTAACTTTAGAAATGAAGTGAATCATTCAAAGCCAGAAAAGAGTGTGATACTATAAATAGCTGAGTATATACAGCGTCTTTAATCTTTGTTAAGGCAAAAAAGAGCAAGAGCCAAACTGAAAAAAGAAATGAAGCGATATATTCATTTTTGAAGGTAAAACGGCTTAAACAAACCCCGTAATCTACGATGCCACAGAATTCGTCTTCTAGACACGACAAGAACTGTCTGTTCTTAGCATCAATAATGTTAACAATAAATATTGCAGTGTGAAAAACATCCTGTGTGTCTGGTGAAATACTCACTCTGCTTTCAGAGTGAAGAAAAAGACTGAAATTGACACGCTAAATTATCAACAAAAACAAAAAAAGCAAAACTGTTGAATGGCAATGAAACTCACAGTCATTCCAGTCTAGTATTTATTAACCAATTTGCCTAATCTGTAGATTTCTATACCAATTTATACCCTAAAAGCAATTATTCTGGGAAAATTATTTAGATACAATCTAAATCCCACTAATATACACACACACATATATATATACATATATATATATATATATATATACATATATATATATATATATATATATATATATATATATATATATATATATATATATATAGATATATAGAGATAGATATATAGATAGATAGATAGATAGACAGACAGACAGATATAGGGAAGCAATTTATCATTTATACGTTATATAAATAATCTAATTTCCTGACCACATAAGCACTAAGTTGGTTAGTTTACGTGTAGTTTAACAGGAAATCATATGCGATAAACACAAGTCACACTGAGTTTCTAAAGATATAAGACGTGAACAAATGAAAGGGTGAGTGGTAGGAACAGCAGATAGGGTTTATGGTAGGGCAGACAGGAACAACAGGAACAGGCACATGCTGTAGACAGATGGAAGTGGAGGAAACGAAAGGGAAAGAGCAGCATCTGGCATCAGCTTCAGAGTGAAATAGGTTGCAGCAAAGTGTCCTCGAGACCCAGATGTTCATGTGAAGATTGAAGCTTTAACTCCAAACCCATTCATACACTGCTACTACTAGCAGTGTGGAAAAAAGGTTTTTTTCACTGATTAGAGAATTATGGAAGTAAACTTTACTGTTACATCATTTACATACAGTAACTAATAGTTATAATCGAAATGTTGCAGTAGAAATGTTTATAATATACTGTAGAAATGTACATGTTACTGTTGATTAACCTCCTTATGAGATCATGAGGTACATACTGAGCTTGGAAATAAAGCATTGAGCGGTAGCGGACAGGTAGTAAAGAGTGGACGGGGGGACCTAAATATCCGTTTACCTGATGCTGCTGCCAGGGGGCTGCCTGAGTGCTGGGAGCTATGGGATGGAACACTAGCAGGATTTACAGAAGGGCTAGTGACAATGGTTGCGATGGTGGAGGACGTGGTGCTGACAGGGGAACAATCCACACATGCTGCCGCCTGCGGCTCCCGACGCCTGCCAGTGCAGGGCTCACCCACCTGAGATGCAGTCAAGGCTGGCACAGCACCCCCCAGATCCAGGGAGGGTTTTGGCAGAAGCTGGGGGATGCTGGCTGACTTAGGTGGTCCTACCCCATGCCCACCCGCTGGGGACCTGCTGGATTCACCCACTACTTTGATGGGTGGGTGCGGAGGGGATGGCGTCTGAGAGAGTCCTGGTTTTTTTGGTGGGATGGGCGGTGGGTTGCCTCGGTCGATACGCGCCACTGTGGGTGATTTGATGCCAATCTGTGGATGACTTAGACGACCAGCAAAAGGTCCTCCCTCTGACGCGGAATGAGACAGCCCGGGCCGAAGGGCTGTAGGGGGGCCTGCTGTTGGTGGACTGGTAAAGCGTGAAAGGACTTGTGTCACGGTGTGACGTGCCTGCTGCTTAGCAGCAAAGTTGTCTCGGTTAGTTGGGGACAGGTCCCTAGATGGGGGGCCTTGGTTAGACATGCCATTTTGGTCCTGCTCGGAAGCCGAGGGCTGGAATTTATATCGGGCTGCCTGAACACGAGACCCCGTAGGCAGGGCAGTGCCAGTGCCAGGTGAATGTAAACTGTGGGCAGAGTTCAGTGCTATCTGGCTCTCCCCTCCGTTCTCGGCCTGAGTGCTTCCATGGAGTAGACCTCTCGCAGTAGTAGGGGTCTTGGGGAGGTTCATGCTAGTGTAGCTGCTGCCTGTGGGCTTGACAGGGATACTCAACGGCAGTTTCTTAGGCATTTCGCTCTCAGGCTGTGGGTCAGTCTGGGAGGCAGCCACTCGGGAGCTGGCCAGCTCCGTACCCACGGCAACTGACACTATGCTCTTGGGTTTGACTGGTGTAGCTCTGGGTGCAGATACCGGTGTCGAGGGTACCGCCTGAGCATCTTTGCTCTGCTCTGTCCTGAGCTGCTTTACCTGTTGCCGCAGCGCGTCGCTTTCCACGCGCAGTTCGGCGGCGCGACTCTCCTCGCGGCTCAAGCGCGCTCGCAGCTGCTCGCGCTCCGTGTCGAACTCGGCCAGCTGTTTCTCCATTTCCGCTTCCATCTGCTGGCTGCGTTTGCGCTCGGTAGCCAGCTCCTCTTCAAGGCGACTCGAGGTACGGCCCTCTTGCTCAGAGGACAACGAGAGCTCCTCGACACGTTGGCTCTCCTCGACGACACGCGCCGCCAGCTGCTTGCACTCGCGTACCAGCATCATTACCACATGCTTGTTCTTCTCGCGCTCGTCCTTCAACTGGGCTGAAAGCTTGCGATGCTCCTGCTCCAGACTCTGCAGCTGCATTTTCTCCAACTCCAACTAAACAGAGTAAACACAGTCAGGCACATTTATTCGGATTTTACATACTAGTGACAGTTCAGTGTGTTCAAACACAAATTGTTACTTGCCTGGGTGCCAGAGGTTAACAGTCATGTACTATACATTAGTGCCTCAGCCACGGGTCTTCAATAATTAAACACAGTCTATCATAGTGCTTTGAGGTTTGTTACAGGATGTAGTCGTCTAACACATCACTGTGAGTTATATGCCAAAGCTGAGTGGCCTTCGTTGAGTATGCAAAGGTATACTCACTGGATGGTGATAGTCTATAAGGCTCTTATTGGCTTGGCTCCATTATATGTATGCTCTCTTCGACAAAAAAAAAAGTCATTATGCTTTGCGTTCATGTGACCTTCACCAGTTTACTGTGCCTCGTGTTCGGACCGAATTGGGGAAACAAGCATTCGTCTGCTTGGAATATTCTCAAAACATACCTTGGGGTTTCGGAGTTCATTTCATATGAAGCCTTCCGTTCACACACACAACACAAGTCCACTGGACAGTGTATGTGTTTTTTAATTGTTACATTGTTCAACCCCTGCACGTTATTTGCAAAAGTGTATGAAATGCACAAACTATACTGTCCGTTAAAACCTGAAAACAACAAAAACATGAGAATGAACACATTTACAGTATACAGCAGACAACTAGCTCGGAAAAGAGTGGACACCGTATTTCCCCCTCTTCTCATATATGACACAGTGGGACAAAATTCCATAGGATTTCTGTTACCTGATAACAAGTCTTACTGTTATATTATTCATTCATTCATTCATCTTCTACCGCTTTATCCGATCTTCCCTCGGGTCACGGGGAGTCTGTGTCTATCTCAGGCGTCTATGGGCATTAAGGCAGGATACACCCTGGATGGAATGCCAACCCATCGCAGGACACACACACACACACACACACATTCATACACATTCACACACTAGGGACAATTTTCCAAGGTGCCAAATCAACCTACATTGCATGTTTTTGGACCGGGAAGAAACCGGAGAACCCGGAGAAAAACCCCCTGAGGCACGGGGAGAACATGCACAAACTCCACACACACATGGCCGAGACGGGAATCGAACCTGGACCCTGGCGGTGTGAGGCGAACGTGCTAACCACTAAACCACCGTGCCCCTTTGTCTTACTGTTATTCGTTTTATTAAATAAATCTCAATAAACGTCCTGCTTCAGCATACCAGGGATATACAACCGTATGCGACTGTTGGAAGTGGCATATGCTGCACTCACAACCCACAATAATGACCTCATCATCGGATAATCCACTTAACGAAGGCTAGTTTAATAGTTAACGGATATAATAACTGATTATAACTGAAACTGTGTACGTGAGCTTTTTATTTCAACGAATTTTATCATTCAAAGAACAAAAAATGTAGTTATGTTAAGAATATGTGTAGTAATACTGTATGTTAACACACATTACAAAATCTGACAGATGAAGCTGCACCAACTAAATGTGTAAATAGTGTGTATAAAAAATACAAAATACTAAAAAAAATACACCAATACTTACATTTGTAAACTGAGGGTTGAAAAATGTGTTCACCTGCCAGTTAAATGCAATTAAAATAATAAAGCTAAGCTGAAAACCCGCCTAATGATCAGAATACATTATTTTTATTATTGATTAAATATATAGTGCAAAAACTGAAATCTATGAAAGAAAATAAAAGCCTATTTCTAGAAAAGGTCTTCTTTTTTTTTTACCATAAAAGATAAAAAGCTTTAAAAATCACATTGAATATTAGACAGTTATACAACATTATATATAGACAATATTACACAATAGTAATCTAGACAATATTACACAACGACTGGCAGGCACTCATTACAGTACAAGCATCTATAAAATCAACTTCATCATGATATTTCGGTTGTTTTTGTTAATAAACGGGGTCAAAACGAGTGTATCTTCGTGGCTTCTTTGATACCACCCACCCGATTACGTCCACTTCAGGAGCAGCTTCCCAACAATGAATAGGGAGGCTTTCGGAGTGAGGTTCAAAAGCACCTCTGCTCATAAATATATTAACGACGTGACAACCAACAAATCCAAACTTCATATCCAAAACAGCAGCACGTCTACAGTCTCAGCAGAGCAACTCCGGGATAATGAGCTCTATTCAATTCATACTATTCCCTAGAGAGCCTGGCATATCAGCGCATCACAGTTAACCAGTAATAATACAAGTGATCTGTCACCATAACAACCAAGTGTGAACGTTTTATTCCTGGAAGAGAGGGGGAAATGAGTCTTCTCGGTTTCAGAGAAGGCCGAGCTGGAAGGCAGCGAGGATAAAAGATACCAATGAAGAGAAAACCAGTCTTTTATTTGCTAAGGCATCGCATTACACCTAAATCCAGCAGCAGGTTTTATATGAAGAGCTGGAACCTGACCTCTCATAAAGCTAGTGAGCTAATGGAGAAACGCACTCATGATGATGTCGGACCTGGTGTATGCCGTACTCACAATCCAAAATGATGACCTCATCATCAGATGGTACGGTTAGGAAAGGCTTGTTTAATACTTAATAACTGAAACTGTGTAGTGCGCACGTGGCTTAGTGGTTAGCACGTTCGCCTCACACCGCCAGGATCCGGGTTCGATTCCCGTCTCGGCCATGTGTGTGTGGATTTTGCATGTTCTCCCCGTGCCTCAGGGGGTTTTTCTCCGGTTTTCTCCCCGGTCCAAAAACATGCACGGTAGGTTGATTGGCACCTTGGAAAATTGTCCCTAGTGTGTGAATGTGTGTGTGTGCCCTGCGATGGGTTGGCATTCCATCCAGGGTGTATCCTGCCTTAATGCCCATAGACGCCTGAGATAGGCACAGACTCCCCGTGACCCGGATATAGCGGTAGAAGATAGAGTTAGAAGATGAATGAATGAAGGAGCTTTTTAATTTCAACGAACGTTAGCATTCAAAGAGCGAAAAAGTTAAGAATATGTGTATTAATATGTTATCTGAAGCTGCACCAACTAAAGAGACAATGTGTAAATACGGAGAAGAGGAGGGGGTTTTAGCAGGAGATAAAAAGGTTAAAACATAAACATAACCAGCATTTAGCCAATATACAGTTCTGCTGTGTATACTGATTTACTAAATAATAAAGGCAAAGTCAAAATCCACCAACTGCTACTGATCAGATTACATGTTTGACTAAAAATATAGGATTGACACTGCTAAAAATGAAATCTAATAAAGGACATGAAAATATGTCTTGTTTTTTGCTATGAAAGATACAAAGTCGTAAAAATCACAGTGCACATTAGACTATAAAAAGACTTTTTTTTTTTTAGACGATGCGAAAAAGGAATCATTTGCAAAACTGTAATGGAAACGTTTTTTCGCATTATGATATGTGAACGGTCATGTGATCATTCTTTATAGATGGAGTGGACCGTAGATGAGACGGAGTTATTCATTCATTCATCTTCTACTGCTATATCCGATCTTCCCTCAAGGTCACGGGGAGGGAGTCTGTGCCTATCTCAGGCGTCTATGGGCATTAAGGCAGGATACACCCTGGATGGAATGCCAACCCATCACAGGACACACACACATAACACACACACACAATCACACACACAACACATTCATACACTAGGGACAATTTTCCAAGGTGCCAATCAACCTACCGTGCATGTTTTTGGACCGGGGGGAGGAAACCGGAGAACCCGGAGAAAAACCCCCTGAGGCACGGGGAGAACATGCAAACTCCACACACACATGGCCGGGACGGGAATCGAATCCGGACCCTGGCGGTGTGAGGCGAACGTGCTAACCACTACGCCACCGTGCCCCCTATATATATATATATATATATATATATATATATATATATATATATATATATATTATAATAAATAAATAATAAAAGCTTGAAACTGGGATTTTTCTTGTCTGGTTATAGGATGTAACAGAATTTATTATAACTAGGTATTAATGCATGTTCTGCATTAGTGCATTTGAACTAGATATAATTGAATCTTGTTTGTTTCAAGGAGGGCTTCCCCCTTTACAACCAGTGGAATGAAGAAATTTCGACAAATATCCCAAAATGTCCAGGAAGCGAAAAATTGATGCGGATGGAAGGCATTAACAAAGAAAGATGGGAAAATACATACGTTTTTGCTTCAGGGAGGAAAACAAATATATGTGTTTAGTGTTATGAGGCGGTGTCAAACACTATACACTGTCTTATAGTTACAAGTGGCACTTCGAGGCCCACCAAAAGGCTGATGGTGACACCCACGGTGACCATGAGTTTCACACGCATTAGGGAAGTCAGGTTTTGATGTCAAGCAAGGCCTGGGGTGCTGTTTACAAACTCGTACATTCCAACGGTGTTCAGTAAGGTTTAAGTCAGAACTCTGTATAGGCCACTAAAACTTTTCAATTCAGACGCTCCCAGCCCTATGAACGAGTTACGTTCCAAGAGTTTGTCTATAGTATGAATTTGTTTGTGGTGTTCGCTATTGACTACGCAACTTATGAAAAGTTATAAAAACAATTGAAATGAAATAAACAGTATAAAATAGCACAGCAACGCATACAGTAAGCTCAGTGACTCGCTAGCAGCATGTTTTTTCTACGAATCCGAACGATTTTGGACAGGTTTGTTCGTATAGGCGAAGGTTCGTAAACTGTTTGTTCGTAGGTTGAGGAGCAACCCGGTTGTGGACATCCAAGCGTCATCCAAGCGTCCATTTAATGTTATAATAATGGTCACTCATTGGTCTACACTACTGAAATGAAGGAGAAACTGAATGCTTCCAAAAGACATCCCAAACAATTGGGTGCCTCCAAGTTTGTGGTAACATTTTGAGGAAAACCTCGTGTCACTAGAAAATTCTGTTATCCCGATACTTTTGTCCATAAAGTCTACTTCATTTTTGTTATACTGGAATCTTAGTTTTAGTTAAGGAAGGATGCAATGCTATAGTTTGGGGACGGTCGAAAACACGTGTGATGATTGTTACGTGCCACGGCACGTATAGGTTTTTGTTTAACAGTCTGTTACAAAAGATGCTGCCGGGCGTGGCACTAGCGGGTGACAACGAGGTCCAAACCGCTGGTGGGAGGAGCGAAGTCGCGTTGGATCCACCCTGGAAAACCCGGAGTCCGGAAATACTGACTACCATAAAAGCGGACAGGCGGACGCGGCAGCTCTCTCTCTCTCTTGACTGTTCTTCCGGTTTTCTGTGTTACTCTTGGTATTGTTGAATTCTGCTCTGTGTTGTGTTGTGTGATCGGGGCTTGGACAGGTAAGGAGGAGCACGCTCATACATTGCGCAACACGTAGTTTGGTTTACATGTATAGATACCCCAGGTAAGGGGCGAATGCCACTTCCTGTATTTATATTTTGTTAGGAAAGCGCAGAGTAGCTAGGTCTTGTTTTCTTTTCTTTTTTTGTTTGTAGTATAGGATATATATATATATATATAAACCAGAGTTAGGGAAGAACCTTAAATTTTCTTGGTTTCTTTTCTTTAGCACCGCCCAAGTTCAGCCTTGTATTTCTTTTGGTAACCTGTACATATTGTAAATACACAATTACCTTCATTTTGTCACTTTGCACTAAAGTAAATACACCTTAACCACAGCTTTTTGTGTTGGATGGTTTGTTTGTTTCTTCTTTTGGGTCTGTTATGCTACATTATTAATTATCAGTGTTGTGGACCTTAAAAAGCCCCTAGACCTACCACAAATACGCAACATGATCAAGTGTCAACAAACTATTGGGCTCCAAGTGTTCCACAGTAATACAGTGGAAGCTCTAAACCTAAAAAGGATATTCTGTGCCTCTCTAATCTTCCAAACTGGATGCAATCTTTGAGTTGTGAGAGTTGTGAAAGAGGATCCAAGTGCTGGGGTGTGTGTAGTGATCAGTGTGTGTGTGTGTGTAGTGATCAAGCTCCTGAATCATGTAGATCATATTAACCTGTGTGTCAAGTGTCTTGAAAATTAGATGTGCTTGTGTTTTGTTCCACCATCTCACCATTACTTTACACCATTATAAAAAAATAAAATAAAACCACAATAATGTAGTTGTCAGAATCACTCTGTGTTAGATGGCATAAAAGTAGAAATATGTTATGACACCAGGATTTTCTTTTGACTGCATAGTAAATCTGAACAGTAATTCTGGGAAATGTATAGAGGGACGGAAGTAGAGATCTGAACTCCCGTGGCGATGAATGAATGCGGCGCGGGACGAGATTTGATGGTGAATGCGGGAATATATTCATGTGTGTGGGTTGCGGGAGAATACATTATTCGCCGGGAATGGTCTTCTTGTAAATAAATGTATGTATATATTATATATATATATATATATATATATATATATATATATATATATATATATTATAGATATATATATATATATATGTATTCATTCATTCATTCATTCATTCATCTTCTACCGCTATATACGATCTTCCCTCGGGTCACGGGGAGCATGTGCCTATCTCATGCGTCTATGGGTATTAAGGCAGGATACACCCTGGATGGAATGCCAGGACACACACACACACACACACACACACACACACACACACACACACACACACACACACACACACACACACACACACACTCACACACGCATTCAACACACGCGGGACAATTTTCCAAGGTGCCAATCAACCTACCGTGCATGTTTTTGGACCGGGGAGGAAACCAGAGAACCCGGAGAAAAAAACCCTGAGGCACGGGGAGAACATGCATGCACAAACTCCACACACAAATGGCCGAGACGGGAACGAGGGGAATCGAACCCGGATCCTGGCGGTGTGTGAGGCGAACTGTGAGCTGTGAAGTGCCCCCATGTGGATATATATATATATATATATATATATATATATATATATATATATATATATATATAATTAATATATATCTATATATAATATATATATATATATATATATATATATATATATATATATATCTATATATATATAGATATATATATACATACACTAAAAACAAATAAAGTTATGAATCTAATAAATAAATAACTAAATATATATAGATTTTTTTTTTATATATGTATATATAAAAAATATATACACTGTATTACGTTACTGTATGACTGTATAAGATGCTACTTTTCCCAGTGGCCTGTACAATGATGCGGCTAATCTATAGTATTTTCCGGCTAACGGCCTCTAGGGGGCGCTTAAGCAGGAAGCCCAAGAGCGAGACAGACAGGTGGAAGAGGTGATGCGCCAAAGGAAGATACTAGTCTTACAAGTAACCTTTAAAAATCATTCTGCATGACACACACACCCAACCTCGTCAGGGAAAACGCACAAAGAAATGCAGCTTTCAAGTTAAAAGCAATCGCTGTCCAAGAAGGAAACAAAGCTGCTGCACGTCTTTCTTCTCGTTTAAAATTTGGTGGGCGAGGATTATGTGATTCATTTGAGCTCTATAGTCCAGAAAATACGATATATACAAGCCACATACATTAATAACAATAATACGAAACAATTTAACACAACTCTAGGACTTTACAATTTACAAGTACTAAATTAAAACTCACTTTCTGTTCTATTTAATAGACACACACGCACCCACGCACACGCATGCACAAACCCCTACCCTCTTTTGTCTGCTATCGGCGGCAGCTAGCTGTGCTGACATTCTTTCCTGCATCTTGCGGCAGTGAGCCATAACAGCCTCGAGAACGGTGATGGGGCTGGCACTGACAGCCCGGCGCTCCTTGTGCCCAGGGCCGGACTCAAAGTCCCTCTGCAGGGCCAGGAATGGGTCGGTCATGCTGAAATGGCCATAACGCTCTTGCAGGAACACTTCTTTCCTCCGAGCCTGTAG
>JACRUU010000019.1:9105807-9145807 GCA_030449085.1 Kryptopterus vitreolus | reverse complement strand
GAAAGATATTGTGCAGGACGCTAACCAGGGTTTGTGTAGGAGCCTGAATGGAAAAAAGGAAAAAATGGATTTTGCTCTCGCTGCAGTGAACATCCACAGACATTTCCTTGGTTAAGCAATGAGTAAGCCTTTTGTGAAGCTTGTGAGAGGTTGTTTTGTGCTCGCTCTGTGTGTCCGAGTCCTCGGTCCCTCACAAGGACTCTTTCAATTAGATCACACAGCTCGCTTTGTGAAGCCAAGGACTTCCGCGGATCCTGTCGCTTAACCCGAATGTGCACCCGGAATCTCAGTGTGACACAAAAAAAAACTGTACAAATGTACAAGTAGAGATGAGAGATTAATAATCAATTTATCGATCAATTCCAGTTTATGGTTTAAGCTGACAAAAAAACAAAATCCACCTCGGTTTGACACAGCGAGCTTCCGTAGTTCTCCGCCCCTTCCCACCTGGGAAATGCCACATGGAGGCGCCGTTGATGAATCCGAAAAGCTCGTTTCCGAGAGGGGCGGGGTTTTATCAGTCGTATGTAAATGGTTCGAGTTTGTAACTTCAGACGTTCAACAAAGTAAAACCCTGCTATAACATTTATCTAAAGTTTGTAAAGCAAGAACGACATATTTATTCCAGCACCTTAAACAACACCACGTTGACTGTGGAGGTGTGTGTAACGCTGCGGGATAAACATGATAAACCCCAAAACACCGACTACAAACAGGTACAAATAGGCGGCACACATTTTCCCCTCTGTATCCAAAATCGAATCTTGCCTAAAAAAAGATTCAATTTACATGACGCATCGCCCAGCTACTAGGCGGCTTCACTTATTACTATTAATAAACAATACTGCTTATATGTTCTTTTAAGGACATTTACTCTAAATATTATATTCCTAGGGGCACGGTGGCTTAGAGGTTAGCACGTTCGCCTCACACCGCCAGGGTCCGGGTTCGATTCCCGTCTCGGACATGTGTGTGTCTATTTTGCATGTTCTCCCCGTGCCTCAGGGGGTTTTTCTCCGGGTTCTCCGGTTTCCTCCCTCGGTCCAAAAACATGCACGGTAGGTTGATTGGCACCTTGGAAAATTGTTCCTAGTGTATGAATGTGTGTGTGTGTGTGTGTGTGTGAGTGACCTGCGATGGGTTGGCATTCCATCCAGGGTGTATCCTGCCTTAATGCCCATAGACGCCTGAGATAGACACAGGCTCCCCGTGACCCGAGGGAAGATCGGATAAAGCGGTAGAAGATGAATGAATGAATGAATGATATTCCTAGCTTTAGTAGGGAAAACAGGTCACGGATGAGAGTTGATTAGCTGTAAATTAGAGTGAGCACATGGCCAGGACAAGGGAATGATGAGATGATGGAGCCGAAGCCCTAGGAAGGGGGGGGGGGGGGGGGGGTCCAACCCGAGCAAGACCCGCAGTCCTTCGAGACCTCCTCCCACTCCATGATGCCATCTGTTATCCATTCTTTACCAATACACACTCTGTCTTGAGCACTTATTGCACTGACCTGCTCTATTAGAACAGTACTGCTCCCAAATCACCAGCACCACAGAGTGCCAATACAGCTTGAGCACTGGCCAAAGGAGCAAGAAGCCATAAAACCAGCTCGAATATAACATTAGAGGTGTAGGATGTCAGCGCCTCGAACTTCCTTGTAAGAACGAGCTAAGTAGGAGGAGCAAATGAATCACATGGGGAAGTGATTCTCACTGGCAAACTGGTCTTTAGCATATTTTGATTCGTAACTACTTCTTTAACTGAAGATATCTGTAATACACACTCAACAACATTCAGTAATATAATCAATGTACAAATATAATAAAATGATGGCATGTCATAATAGGATTCTTTAGTTGTGACCTGGAAATTTAAAGTGTAATGTCACCGGTGACTAGTTTAGCGTCTCTCGGATTAAAGAATTCTATCAATGTTAGAGAATCTAAAATGGCATAGGACAGGGCAAAACATTACGCTTACCGTAAATTCTGGACTATAAAGCGCACCTGTATATAAACCGCATCCGCTCTATTTTTTTTTTCATTTCATTCTTTCATCTTCTAACCGCTTTATTTAATCCGATCTTCCCTCGGGTCACGGGGAGCCTGTGCCTATCTCAGGCGTCTATGGGCATTAAGGCAGGATACACCCTGGATGGAATGCCAACCCATTGCAGGGCACACACACACACACACACACACACATTCACACACACATTCATACACTAGGGACAATTTTCCAAGGTGCCAATCAACCTACCGTGCATGTTTTTTGGACCGGGGAGGAAACCGGAGAACCCGGAGAAAAAAACCCTGAGGCACGGGGAGAACATGCAAACTCCACACACACATGGCCGAGACGGGAATCGAACCCGGATCCTGGCGGTGTGAGGCGAACGTGCTAACCACTAATCCACCGTAACCCCCCCCCCCTCCCCCCCGCCGCCATGTTGTATCTCGTATTTCCCAAGTGTAAACATGGGGAAGGAGGCGGAGAACTACGGAAGCTCTCTGTGCCCAAAGGAGGTGACATCGCAAACGTGACATCGTTTTTTTTTTTAAACATCGGCGTAAACCATTAACCCGAATGAATCGATAAATAGGCGATTAATCTCTCAGCTCTAGATTCCGGGTGCACGTCTGGGTTAAGCGTCAGCATCTGCGGAAGCCCCAATGTTTTTTCAACATCGACATAAACCATAAATTCGAATGAATCGATAATTTCCGATTAATAATCAATGATTTCGACGATCACCCAGCTCTTGCAATAACATTAAAAAGCCTTTAAGCCTTCATATGGTCTAAAACTGGTTCTATCGAGTCGGAACCTCAAGCGGTGAATCACTTTGTCCCACCATCTCATTACTCACTCTGTTGAACTGTGTGTTTAGAAGCAATAGGGTCCTACAAGTTTCTCTTACATACGCAGTCATCCTGGCATTTAGAACACTCAGTGTAAAGCACCCTAGAAAAGTTTACAGGGCGGGGGGGGGATCATCAGAGGCACGAATTCCTAAAAAAGACTTCACAGCGGAGAATCAACACAGCTAGTCATGCATGCTTTGGAAACATTAGCTATTCACAATGGTCTGCTAAGCAAACTGTAGGTAATTGTGAATCTCTCTCTCTCTCACACACACACACACACACCCCGACACACACACGTCAATAACTAATGACCTGCAGCTTGCCCCCATCCCAAACCAGAAAATCAGGAGCTCCGTATGCGCACTCCAAAACGTCTATTAATATCCAGGCGAATAGAAAAGGAACGCATGTATGATTTAATTATTTGTCTCTCCTTCGCATGTGTGAATTCTTATCTTTACGACAAAACCATAGGGGGGGTAGACTGAGAAGGTTTGGGAGTATTTCCTGCATGAGAGCGACAGCCACTGCTGCGAGGCTAAAACCGTCCCTGGATAATGATGCTAGTGGCCTATTTTAATGACCCTCTCAAATGAACTACATTTCAGTGTAGCACGGCACGGCGCAGACTCGTCTCCAAAATGCGTCCTTCTCACAGAGGCGCTGCTCTATAGACATGCACCAATAGATTCAGCATGCAAGATATTACCGTTAATAATGCCAGTACATCAGCAGGCCAATATAACTCAACATGTTCAGGATCTATCAATCATAAGTATTTCATCAGGTGAAAAACAAAGACGAATATATAAAACATACCGAGTTAACTCATTTGTTATAAAATTGACTCGGGCGATGCGATAGTAGGACAAATACCCAGGATGTTTTTGCATAATTATCCAGAGAGACATAAAAAAACAAAACAAAGAGAGGTGCACATAGAAATAACAACTCACTGACATTGGCTTATATGAAGCTATAGAAAGCATAGTGGGTTTGACATTGGCTTATATGAAGCTATAGAAAGCATAGTGGGTTTGACATTGGCTTATATGAAGCTATAGAAAGCATAGTGGGTTTGACATTGGCTTATATGAAGCTATAGAAAGAATAGTGGGTTTGACATTGGCTTATATGAAGCTATAGAAAGCAATAGTGGGTTTGACATTGGCTTATATGAAGCTATAGAAAGAATAGTGGGTTTGACATTGGCTTATATGAAGCTATAGAAAGCATAGTGGGTTTGACATTGGCTTATATGAAGCTATAGAAAGCATAGTGGGTTTGACAATGGCTTATATGAAGCTATAGAAAGCATAGTGGGTTTGACATTGGCTTATATGAAGCTATAGAAAGCATAGTGGGTTTGACATTGGCTTATATGAAGCTATAGAAAGCATAGTGGGTTTGACAATTGGCTTATATGAAGCTATAGAAAGCATAGTGGGTTTGACATTGGCTTATATGAAGCTATAGAAAGCATAGTGGGTTTGACATTGGCTTATATGAAGCTATAGAAAGCATAGTGGGTTTGACAATTGGCTTATATGAAGCTATAGAAAGCATAGTGGGTTTGACATTGGCTTATATGAAGCTATAGAAAGCATAGTGGGTTTGACATTGGCTTATATGAAGCTATAGAAAGCATAGTGGGTTTGACATTGGCTTATATGAAGCTATAGAAAGCATAGTGGGTTTGACATTGGCTTATATGAAGCTATAGAAAGCATAGTGGGTTTGACATTGGCTTATACAGACGTGGACAAAATTGTTGGTACCCTTTGGTCAATGAAAGAAAAAGTCACAATGGTCACAGAAATAACTTTAATCTGACAAAAGTAATAATAAATAAAAATTCTATAAATGTTAACCAATGAAAGTCAGACATTGTTTTTCAACCATGCTTCAACAGAATTATGTAAAAAAATAAACTCATGAAACAGGCATGGACAAAAATGATGGTACCCCTAACTTAATATTTTGTTGCGCAACCTTTTGAGGCAATCACTGCAATCAAACGCTTCCTGTAACTGTCAATGAGACATCTGCACCTCTCAGCAGGTATTTTGGCCCACTCCTCATGAGCAAACTGCTCCAGTTGTGTCCGGTTTGAAGGGTGCCTTTTCCAGACTGCATGTTTCAGCTCCTTCCAAAGATGCTCAATAGGATTGAGGTCAGGGCTCATAGACGGCCACTTTAGAATAGTCCAATTTTTTCCTCTTAGCCATTCTTGGGTGTTTTTAGCTGTGTGTTTTGGGTCATTGTCCTGTTGCAAGACCCATGACCTGCGACTGAGACCAAGCTTTCTGACACTGGCTAGTACATTTCTCTCTAGAATTCCTTGATAGTCTTGAGATTTCATTGTACCCTGCACAGATTCAAGACACCCTGTGCCAGACGCAGCAAAGCAGCCCCAGAACATAACAGAGCCTCCTCCATGTTTCACAGTAGGGACAGTGTTCTTTTCTTGATATGCTTCATTTTTTCGTCTGTGAACATACAGCTGATGTGCCTTGGCAAAAACTTCGATTTTTGTCTCATCTGTCCACAGGACATTCTCCCAGAAGCTTTGTGGCTTGTCAACATGTAGTTTGGCATATTCCAGTCTTGCTTTTTTATGATTCGTTTTCAACAATGGTGTCCTCCTTGGTCGTCTCCCATGTAGTCCACTTTGGCTCAAACAACGACGGATGGTGCGATCTGACACTGATGTTCCTTGAGCATGAAGTTCACCTTGAATCTCTTTAGAAGTCTTTCTAGGCTCTTTTGTTACCATTCGGATTATCCGTCTCTTAGATTTGTCATCAATTTTCCTCCTGCGGCCACGTCCAGGGAGGTTGGCTACAGTCCCATGGATCTTAAACTTCTGAATAATATGTGCAACTGTACTCACAGGAACATCTAGTTTGCTTGGAGATGGTCTTATAGCCTTTACCTTTAACATGCTTGTCTATAATTTTCTTTCTGATCTCTTGAGACAGCTCTTTCCTTTGCTTCCTCTGGTCCATGTCGAGTGTGGTACACACCATATCACCAAACAACACAGTGATTACCTGGAGCCATATATATAGGCCCAATGGCTGATTACAAGGTTGTAGACACCTGTGATGCTAATTAGTGGACACACCTTCAATTAACATGTCCCTTTGGTCACATTATTTTCTGTGTTTTCTAGGGGTACCATCATTTTTGTCCATGCCTGTTTCATGAGTTTATTTTTTTACATAATTCTGTTGAAGCATGGTTGAAAAACAATGTCTGACTTTCATTGGTTAACATTTATAGAATTTTTATTTATTATTACTTTTGTCAGATTAAAGTTATTTCTGTGACCATTGTGACTTTTTCTTTCATTGACCAAAGGGTACCAACAATTTTGTCCACGTCTGTATGAAGCTATAGAAAGCATAGTGGGTTTGACATTGGCTTATATGAAGCTATAGAAAGCATAGTGGGTTTGACATTGGCTTATATGAAGCTATAGAAAGCATAGTGGGTTTGACATTGGCTTATATGAAGCTATAGAAAGCATAGTGGGTTTGACATTGGCTTATATGAAGCTATAGAAAGCATAGTGGGTTTGACATTGGCTTATATGAAGCTATAGAAAGCATAGTGGGTTTGACATTGGCTTATATGAAGCTATAGAAAGAATAGTGGGTTTGACATTGGCTTATATGGCTTATATGAAGCTATAGAAAGAAAGAATAGTGGGTTTGACATTGGCTTATATGAAGCTATAGAAAGAATAGTGGGTTTGACATTGGCTTATATGAAGCTATAGAAAGCAATAGTGGGTTTGACATTGGCTTATATGAAGCTATAGAAAGAATAGTGGGTTTGACATTGGCTTATATGAAGCTATAGAAAGCATAGTGGGTTTGACAATGGCTTATATGAAGCTATAGAAAGAATAGTGGGTTTGACATTGGCTTATATGAAGCTATAGAAAGCATAGTGGGTTTGACATTGGCTTATATGAAGCTATAGAAAGAATAGTGGGTTTGACATTGGCTTATATGAAGCTATAGAAAGAATAGTGGGTTTGACATTGGCTTATATGAAGCTATAGAAAGAATAGTGGGTTTGACATTGGCTTATATGAAGCTATAGAAAGCATAGTGGGTTTGACAATGGCTTATATGAAGCTATAGAAAGCATAGTGGGTTTGACAATGGCTTATATGAAGCTATAGAAAGCATAGTGGGTTTGACAATTGGCTTATATGAAGCTATAGAAAGCATAGTGGGTTTGACAATTGGCTTATATGAAGCTATAGAAAGCATAGTGGGTTTGACATTGGCTTATATGAAGCTATAGAAAGAATAGTGGGTTTGACATTGGCTTATATGAAGCTATAGAAAGAATAGTGGGTTTGACATTGGCTTATATGAAGCTATAGAAAGAATAGTGGGTTTGACATTGGCTTATATGAAGCTATAGAAAGAATAGTGGGTTTGACATTGGCTTATATGAAGCTATAGAAAGCAATAGTGGGTTTGACATTGGCTTATATGAAGCTATAGAAAGCAATAGTGGGTTTGACATTGGCTTATATGAAGCTATAGAAAGCAATAGTGGGTTTGACATTGGCTTATATGAAGCTATAGAAAGCATAGTGGGTTTGACATTGGCTTATATGAAGCTATAGAAAGCATAGTGGGTTTGACATTGGCTTATATGAAGCTATAGAAAGCATAGTGGGTTTGACATTGGCTTATATGAAGCTATAGAAAGCAATAGTGGGTTTGACATTGGCTTATATGAAGCTATAGAAAGAATAGTGGGTTTGACATTGGCTTATATGAAGCTATAGAAAGCATAGTGGGTTTGACATTGGCTTATATGAAGCTATAGAAAGCATAGTGGGTTTGACATTGGCTTATATGAAGCTATAGAAAGCATAGTGGGTTTGACATTGGCTTATATGAAGCTATAGAAAGCATAGTGGGTTTCCTGTTACAAAATAAAATGGCCTCGCTGTATTCACATAAGCGTCAGCAATGTGAACAATCAGTCCCACAAACACCAAACATTCAGCTCGTCAACAACTTCTAAGATTTGGTGATGGCGCGGTAAATGATCTGGTGATGGTTTCATTTCTTTCATTTTTCTACACTGGTCGCTCTAATGTAAAATGTCACAAGGCTTGGCCGAACCAGTGCGCACGGACTTGTTGCTATGCTAACTTGCTTGGCAGAGCCGTGCCCGAGCTAAACATAGTGCCCTGCTATTAAAAGTTGACGCAAGAATAATAAGCTAATGAAAGCAAGCTTGCAAATAACAGGAGTGTTGCTGAAAGAAAAACGGTGATGCTGGACGCAAACTCCAGCGAGACCCCAAACGTTTGCAGTTACAGGATAACGCTGCATAAAATGGAATCTTAATTTAAATGCATTATATTCCTGCAGTCTCGGATAGTCCTTAGCTATGAATAATGACTTCCTTTCCTTTGAGCTGGATGAAAAGCAGCTAAATGAATAGAGCTCTGTTATCTTGTGTAGACATCGTGTAAATATAACTGTGGGAAAGAGAGATGTGCAGACCATTAAGCCATACGACAGATCTATCCTATCAGAAGGAGTGAATCCGACCCCAAATACATTTTTTTCTATCTTCCGTGTGTCTAAGGGAAGCTAACGTGATATCCGTAAAATGTGAATTTTTCTCCATGGGAATTGAGATCACGATTCTCTTAATCAATTCTCTATTTTTTTAAATACATAAATGTATTGCACAGGGGCACGGTGGTTTAGTGGTTAGCACGTTCGCCTCACACCGCCAGGATCCGGGTTCGATTCCCGTCTCTGTGTGGAGTTTGCATGTTCTCCCCGTGCCTCAGGGGGTTTTTCTCCGGGTTCTCCGGTTTCCTCCCCCGGTCCAAAAACATGCACGGTAGGTTGATTGGCACCTTGGAAAATTGTCCCTAGTGTATGAATGTGTGTAAGTATGAGTGTGTGTGTGTTCTGCGATGGGTTGGCATTCCATCCAGGGTGTATCCTGCCTTAATGCGCATAGACGCCTGAGATAGGCACAGGATCCCCGTGACCCGAGGGAAGATCGGATATAGCGGTAGAAGATGAATAAATGAATGAATGAAATGTATTGCATTCAAGCGGCGGTACGGAGGAACACGCCGGAATACGTACGACGCTACACTCGAAATGCCCTGCCGAGCCGACCAATCACAGACATTGTGTAGGATACACCGTAGCCTCAATGCAGAAGTAAAAACCTGTAAAAAAAAGGCTGTACTCAGAAGTGAATCGCCGTCATTTAGAAGTGAGATTGAATATATGTATGGATCGAGATTGTGATTATTTTCCGATTAATCATGCAGCCCTGCAGCTTAACATTTGACTATATGTTAGTATTAATATTGTCACCTAATTGTCCCAAATTACATTTTAAATTACATTTGGCAGATTCCTTTATCCAGAGCGACTTACAACTTGAGTTAAGGGCCTTGCTCAAGGGCCCACTAGTAGCAACATGTTGGTGGGTGGTGGGATTTCATACGGGGATTTCACACTTCACTAGTCCCAAATAAGCACATGAAAAAGCACACAGTAGATCAGTTGAGACATTTTGCGATCGTGGTTTTTCTTAAGGAAGCTGTGATTTAGTATGACCACGAATTCAGTGAGAAGGGATTTGATCTCTTCTCACAGCCATGAAGAAAAAAAAGAAACAAAGAAGTCACTGTGATATTATTCATTCATTCATCTTCTAACCCTTTATCCGATCACTGTGCCTATCTCAGGCGTCTATGGGCATTAAGGCAGGATACACCCTGGATGGAATGCCAACCCATTACAGGACACACACAAACTCACATTTCACACACACGTTCATACACTAGGGACAATTTTCCAAGGTGCCAATCAACCTACCGTGCATGTTTTTTTGGACCGGGGAGGAAACCGAAAAACCCGGAGAAAAACCCTCTGACGCACGGGGAGAACATGCAAACTCCACACACACACACATGACCGAGACGGGAATCGAACCCGGACCCTGGCGGTGTGAGGCGAACATGCTAACCACTAAGCCACCGTGCCCCCCTGTCATATGATATTGCCCTTGAGCAAGGCCCTTAACAATCAATTGCTCAGCTGTAAGTCGCTCTGGATAAGGGCTCCTGTCAAAATTCCATAAATGTACATATGACACCATGCTGCTACATGATGCCAGGTCTGTCAATCTAGATGTTTTAAAGCAGAACGAAAAATAGGATGAAAGAAGCAGCCAGATTAAAAAAAAAAAAACAAGCTTTGCAATGCTCACTAAGAGTTCTTATATACATCCTGCACTGTCAGCAGGACCCCTGCTCTCACTAATACACTGAGCCTGCAAAAAAAAATGTATACGACTCCTGGATGTTCGACCCACGACATAATAAAGTAAATTCATCTACACCTACAACAATATTGACTGGCCTGTCGTGGTTTAAATGATAAATAGCGAAATCCAAACAGTAGGACAATGCGCTGGCATATTAATACCCAACAGCCACTTTTTCTAATAATGCAAAGCCAAGCAAGGTCTAGGATCCTTTTAGCTTAAACCTGACACACAAAATATAAAAATAGACGTGCAATCCCTAGTGACGGCCCTGCCACCGGGTCACGTGGCAGTTGCGGTGAACACATTCGTGGCATGCTGAGCGGCTCAATCTGAACAGAGTAACAGCTGCACGGCAACACTGGTGCCTTGTTACTGAAGAGCCATCAAAGCAACGTGCAGGAAATGACCCAAAGCCTGGATCCGCTTCATGACTGAGTTATAAATGATCTAATTTATGTTGGACTAATAAATTAACGTAAAGTGATCATGTAAAGGCAAGTTGACTATTTAGAAATAATACACTAAGATAATACTGAGTATCAGAATCAGTATTGATTTTTGTGGTACTGGGAGATTAATCGCGATTAATTCAAGTTTATATCGATGCTAAAAAAAATGTATTTCACCTTGGTTTGGCACAGCGAGTTTCCGTAGTTCTCCATGTCCCGCCCCGCATTACACTTGGGAAATACGAATCAGAAGGGCTTGTTTCCTAGAGGGGCGGGGTTTCAGGTTCGCAATTTCAGACGTTCAACAAGCCAAAGCCCCTCTGTAAGATTGATCTAAAGATTGTGGCGACTAAAGGTACCAGAACGAATCATTTATTTCAGCACCTCAAACACAACCACGTTGTTGAATGGGGAGGAGGAAGCCCCCAAAACACCAGCTAAAAACAGGTAAAAATAGTGGACACTGTACCCATAATCAAATTTTGCCGAATTGAATTAGAGATTCAATTGATAGGACGTATCGCCCAGCTCTAGTAGTACTGGTAGTGAATTGGATTTAACATAATGCCCCAACGGTGTGCACTTAGTGGTTAGCAGGTTCGCCTCACAACGCCAGGGTCCGGGTTCGATTCCCGTCTCGGCCATGTGTGTGTGGAGTTTGTGCATGTTCTCCCTGTGCCTCAGGGGGTTTTTTCTCCGGGTTCTCCGGTTTCCTCCCCCGGTCCAAAAACATGCACGGTAAGTTGATTGGCACCTTGGAAAGATTGTCCCTAGTGTGTGTGAATGTGTGTGTGTGTGTGTGTCCTGCGATGGGTTGGCATTCCATCCAGGGTGTATCCTGCCTTAATGCCCATAGACGCCTGAGATAGACACAGACTCCCCGTGACCCGAGGGAAGATCGGATAAAGCGCTAGAAGATGAATGAATGAATGAATAATGCCCCAATTCACAGCTGGGAACATGCTGTGGAGAAGCAGGCCATCGTACCATTTACAATACTACTGTATAAGTAAAAAGCCAAAAGTTTTTGCCATGTCATCGAGCATGCGACCAATTTGTTTTCATCTGCTGATGAAATGTGATCCAACAGTCAGATCACTAATTAATCACAAAGATTAGGACTTCAGTACATTGAATTGAGCAGCCACTCCGATCCACCACAAGCAAACTTTCCGTACAATTCCTCAAAGAAAAGGATTAATGGGTTTATCCAGCTATATACTGTCCATAATCAAACCCACTGCCCCTATTTACAATGAACAAATGGTACTTTTAGTTTTTTTATGCCTACTATGAGGAAGAGAAAGTGAGATGAAGGACAGGGGATAATAACAAAAAAAAAGTGGAATGTCCAGAGGGAAGAGCTGACTGGGGAACACTGGGAGACAAGGGAACCGACAGAGGTAGTGTGTTTAAAGGCACCGCAGAGACAACAGGCAGTGGTTCATGATACCGGAGGAAATAAAACCAACGGATGGCATGCAATGCTTGAGAAACTAAGGAAAATAGAGAGAGAGAGAGAGAGAGAGATGCTCACTAGTGCTAATACACAATACACTAGTGCTAATAGTGCTATACACATGACATTTTTGACATTAATGTTGGCAAAAATATCTCATTCCACAATAAGATATTGGATGCAAACGCGCCATAACATTTTTTTCAGCGTTTTTTCAATTATGATATTACTTTAGGAACAATGCAATATTAACTTATTAGTACACATACACACATATATATATATACAATATAGCAATACAATATCATTTTATCTATGGCGTTTAAGGCGCTGGGTTACTGATCGGAAGGTCGGGGGTTCGAGCCCCGGTGTTGCCAAGCTGCCACCCTAGGGTCCTTGAGCAAGGCCTTTAACCTTCTGTGCTCTAGGGGCACTGTATCATGACGGCTGACCCTGCCCTCTGACCCCAGCTTCCAAACAAGCTGGGATATGCGAAGAAAGAATTTCACTGTGCTGTTAATGAATATTCTATAGAATAGAATCTGATCTATGTCTTTTATTCTAATCTGATCTGAAAAATGTCTTTTATATATGTTTTTTTTTGGTATTGCTTTGAATTTCCTATTCCATATCACTGATATGAACTGGCTTTCATAAGCTTTGTTTAAAAATATGCAACTGAAATAAGATATCTTAACTTGAGAGAACTTGTAAAAGCTAAAGAGGTTCATATATATATATATATATCCAAATGCAAACTTTCCTCAAAGCAGTACAAAACCCGTTATATTTTAGATTTGTATGACATCCTAGTACCAGAGCCAAGACATAAAACAAACATTAAACACTCAGAAGGGGGATTCTAATTCATAAGGTGCAATAAAACAAACCAAGGTCAGAATATACAGTAGCAACAAGCATGTCTCTCTTATAGCACCTTTTGTGGCCGGTTCTATTAAAATACATAATAAAATAGAGACTACATTCATTCATTCATCTTCTACCGCTTTATCCGATCTTCCCTCGGGTCACGGGGAGTCTATGCCTATCTCAGGAGTCTATGGGCATTAAGGCAGGATACACCCTGGATGGAATGCCAACCCATCGCAGGTCACACCCACACACACACACACACACACAAACACATTCATACACTAGGGACACTTTTCCAAGGTGCCAATCAACCTACCGTGCATGTTTTTGGACCGGGGGAAACCGGAGAACCCGGAGAAAAACCCCCTGAGACACGGGGAGAACATGCAAACTCCACACACACATGGCCGAGACGGGAATCGAACCCGGACCCTGGCGGTGTGAGGCGAACGTGCTAACCACTACGCCACCGTGCCCCTTAAATAGAGACTACAGAACAACATAAATGATCGGTGTTAGTGATGGAAGGCCAATGCCAATGCCTAAACCTAAAACTAAATTTGCATCGAACTCCAACCCCTACATGGTTAACATTACTGAAATACTTATAGGAAAATTCCACTCTGCTGTAGCATGACACCACAATTCTGAAGATTCTACAAATCCTTGACTGCATTACAAAAGTAAGTTTATACTTACTATACTATATACTAGACAAACTTTTTCCTATTTAAAAAGAGTTTTTGTTTACATTTTGCCATAAAACATAATGTTTTCACTGTACATTTTATTTCCTATGAAATATGCTTGTTTTGTGTGTAAAAATAAATAACTCCCGCAGTGGCCAATTTCAGTGAGATTGCATCAGACAGTCGTGGGTCTGTCCCACCATTCTGTGTTTGTGATGATAGCTCAGTGTTACATGCTTGCTGAATCCTAATTGGATGACGACAATTCAGATTAGCACCATTTTACATTATTATTATTATTATTATTATTATTAATATGCTGTTGATTAGATCGGCACCAAATGTGTAGATATTGGTAAAAAAAAAAAAAAAAAAAAGAACTAGATGAAGAAGTTTCCATTCCAGTAGGACAAGAAACAAAAATCTAGCCAAAAATCTATAGTATAATTGTACGTTACTCTTGAAACTGTTCTTTACTGGTCACATATACATTAAAGCACAGTGAAATTCTTTTCTTCGCATATCCCAGCTTGATGTTGGTAGCTGGGGTCAGAGCGCAGGGTCGGACATGATACGGCGCCCAGTGGAGGACAGAGGTTTACGGGTCTTGCTCAAGGACCCAAGGGCGACAGCTTGGCCATACCGGGGATCGAACACGGATCTTGCAATCAGCAGCCCAGCGCCGTAGACCGCTGAGCTACACCCCCTCCCCTCGGTTCGAACCCACGCGGGCATTCGCCCGTTGGATCTTAAGTCCAACGCCTTAAACACTCGGCCATCCTGATTCTCCAAAGATCAACAAACCCTTCAGTGCTTGGGCCCCAAAAGAAATGACCAATTATCAGCAAGAATGTGTGTATTCTGGAATGTTATGTGCGTTGGCAGAAAGTCACTCACCCTGAGAGCCTCGATGACCAAGTCTCTGGCCTCTAGTTCACCCTCCAAGATGCTCAAGAGGGTCAGGAGCTCCGGCTTGCTGAGATTGTCCATGTTCAGCTCACATTTCTGAAACGAACAGATACATAGGGTTGGGCGAGAAGCCAGCCATGTTAGTTTTGGACAAGCACTAAAAGTCTTTCTGAAGCAATGGTCAGAACTTGACACGCCTCAATTTGGCATACAAGAAATCCTTATTTATTTATTTATTTTTGCACAACATGTTCGCCGCTATGGGGCACGGTGGCTTAGTGGTTAGCAGGTTCGCCTCACACCGCCAGGATCCGGGTTCGATTCCCGTCTCAGCCATGTATGTGTGGAGTTTGCATGTTCTCCCCGTGCCTCAGGGGGTTTTTCTCCGGGTTCTCCGGTTTCCTCCCGGTCCAAAAACATGCACGGTAGGTTGATTGGCACCTTGGAAAATTGTCCCTAGTGTATGAATGTGTGTGTGAATGTGTGTGTGTGTGTGTGTGTGTGTCCTGCGATGGGTTGGCATTCCATCAAGGGTGTATCCTGCCTTAATGCCCATAGACACCTGAGATAGGTACAGACTCCCCGTGACCCGAGGGAAGATCGGATGTAGCGGTAGAAGATGAATGAATGAATGTTCGCCGCTACTGTTAAATGTGTATCGTCTTGTGTCCCGTTTTATTTTTCCTTTCTGTTTTAGCTTAGAATTATATGTAGTTCTGTGTCTTGTTCATTTATGTTGTCTGCTATAGCACCTTGGTCGTGGGGAAACGTTATACTGTATACTGCACTGTATATTGTGAAATGACAATAAAGCCGACTTGACTAATAATTACATACCTTAATGGAATGAAATACAATGAAATACTTTTACAGCCACAGTTCCACTAGAATTATAGACACTTTGATTTAAAATGAAGTCGTGGATTCATAGTTATAAACCACAAGCCAATGCTTTCAAAGACCGTCTCTCCTGCTTCTCACAGTAGGATAGCACACAGGTTTCTAAGTAAGCTAATTAGAAAATGCCTTTACTAGATTTTTTTCATTACTGCTGAGTGAAAGGATGATTTATTGGACTTTTAAGGTCAGATCAGTATGCTTTCATGACGTTATATTCCTGTTCGGATGCTTGTGTTGGGCTGCATAAGGAAAGTAGGGCTGTAATGATTCCTTGAGTAAATCATTCATTCATTCATTCATCTTCTACCGCTATATCCGATCTTTCCTCGGGTCACGGGGAGCCTGTGCCTATCTCAGGCGTCTATGGGCATTAAGGCAGGATACACCCTGGATGGAATGCCAACCCATCGCAGGACACACACACACACATTCACACACACATTCATACACTAGGGACAATTTTCCAAGGTGCCAATCAACCTACCGTGCATGTTTTTGGACCGGGGAGGAAACCGGAGAACCCGGAGAAAAACCCCCTGAGGCACGGGGAGAACATGCAAACTCCACACACACATGGCCGAGACGGGAATCGAACCCGGACCCTGGCGGTGTGAGGCGAACGTGCTAACCACAAAGCCACCGTGCCCCTTCCTTGAGTAAATCGATTACAAAAATACATCATTTAGTTCATTTGACTAAACACAGCTTTTCCCGCAGGCCGTTATTACAGATGCATCGGCCACTAAACCTGGGGAGCTTTGGACAGAGACAGGAGGCTGCAGAATGACTTCAATTCACTCCAAACTAAAACCTGAAGAAAACACCGCACAGTGCGGTTAATGTGATTAATGCGAAATTGAGTTTTTTATATTTTTATTTAGCAGCGGAACAAAAAACCTCACGGATCGCATTACCGGTTTTGAATCGTGGATCGGACCGTTTTTTTTTTCGGCTCGGCAAAAAAAGGAGGAGGAGATAAACGGAAAGCAAATTATTTAGAAGAAACCCAGTGGCTAAGGCGTGGGTCTCTGTACCGGAAGATCGCCGGTTCAAATCCCACCACCGAGCTGCCAATAGTGGGCCGTTGAGCAAGGCTATTAACCTTTAATTGCTCAGTGGTAAGTCACTCTGGATAAAGGCGTCTGCAAAATGCCATAAATGTAAATTATGAATAATGCACAAGCCTTTTTTAAAGTTCTTCCGTTCCTCCGCCAGTCGGTGTCGCTGACTGATTAACACGTTGATGTGATCACATGACTTCTCTGTGTAGTTATGAATTTACTCGATAAGCAATATTCATTCATCTTCTACCGCTTTATCCGATCTTCCCTCGGGTCACGGGGAGTCTGTGTCTATCTCAGGCGTCTATGGGCATTAAGGCAGGATACACCCTGGATGGAATACCAACCCATCACAGGGCACACACACACACATTCACACACACATTCATACACTAGGGACAATTTTCCAAGGTGCCAATCAACCTACCGTGCATGTTTTTGGACCGGGGGAGGAAACCGGAGAACCCGGAGAAAAACCCCCTGAGGCACCGGGAGAACATGCAAACTCCACACACACATGGCCAAGACGGGAATCGAACCCGGACCCTGGCGGTGTGAGGAGAACGTGCTAACCACTAACCTGCTAACCTGCTCTCACTGAAGGCATCAAAACTATGAATGACAACATATGGAATTATGTAATAAACAGTAAACAGGAAATGCTGCGCCAGATAACCCGACCTCAGAGCCACCAAAACCCAAACGAGATGCTTTGGGATGAGCTGGAGCGCAGAGGGAAGGCAAAAGGGGCAACAAGGGCCTCAAGACTGGAAAATCATTTCAGGTGACGACCTCATGAAGCTTATCGACAGAACGGCAAGAGTGTGCAAAGCAGTAACCAAAGACAAAGGGGGTTAGGTCATTTTGAAGAATATTAAACGCATGGTTTTTTTGTGTGTACTACATAATTCCACAAGAGTTCACTCATAGCTGATTAGGATGATCATAGGATGATTTCAGTGAGATTCTACAATGTAAATAATCATGGAAATAAATATGTATAAATATATATATATATACAGACGTGGACAAAATTGTTGGTACCCTTTGGTCAATGAAAGAAAAAGTCACAATGGTCACAGAAATAACTTTAATCTGACAAAAGTAATAATAAATAAAAATTCTATAAATGTTAACCAATGAAAGTCAGACATTGTTTTTCAACCATGCTTCAACAGAATTATGTAAAAAAATAAACTCATGAAACAGGCATGGACAAAAATGATGGTACCCCTAACTTAATATTTTGTTGCGCAACCTTTTGAGGCAATCACTGCAATCAAACGCTTCCTGTAACTGTCAATGAGACATCTGCACCTCTCAGCAGGTATTTTGGCCTACTCCTCATGAGCAAACTGCTCCAGTTGTGTCCGGTTTGAAGGGTGCCTTTTCCAGACTGCATGTTTCAGCTCCTTCCAAAGATGCTCAATAGGATTGAGGTCAGGGCTCATAGACGGCCACTTTAGAATAGTCCAATTTTTTCCTCTTAGCCATTCTTGGGTGTTTTTAGCTGTGTGTTTTGGGTCATTGTCCTGTTGCAAGACCCATGACCTGCGACTGAGACCAAGCTTTCTGACACTGGCTAGTACATTTCTCTCTAGAATTCCTTGATAGTCTTGAGATTTCATTGTACCCTGCACAGATTCAAGACACCCTGTGCCAGACGCAGCAAAGCAGCCCCAGAACATAACAGAGCCTCCTCCATGTTTCACAGTAGGGACAGTGTTCTTTTCTTGATATGCTTCATTTTTTCGTCTGTGAACATACAGCTGATGTGCCTTGGCAAAAACTTCGATTTTTGTCTCATCTGTCCACAGGACATTCTCCCAGAAGCTTTGTGGCTTGTCAACATGTAGTTTGGCATATTCCAGTCTTGCTTTTTTATGATTCGTTTTCAACAATGGTGTCCTCCTTGGTCGTCTCCCATGTAGTCCACTTTGGCTCAAACAACGACGGATGGTGCGATCTGACACTGATGTTCCTTGAGCATGAAGTTCACCTTGAATCTCTTTAGAAGTCTTTCTAGGCTCTTTTGTTACCATTCGGATTATCCGTCTCTTAGATTTGTCATCAATTTTCCTCCTGCGGCCACGTCCAGGGAGGTTGGCTACAGTCCCATGGATCTTAAACTTCTGAATAATATGTGCAACTGTACTCACAGGAACATCTAGTTGCTTGGAGATGGTCTTATAGCCTTTACCTTTAACATGCTTGTCTATAATTTTCTTTCTGATCTCTTGAGACAGCTCTTTCCTTTGCTTCCTCTGGTCCATGTCGAGTGTGGTACACACCATATCACCAAACAACACAGTGATTACCTGGAGCCATATATATAGGCCCAATGGCTGATTACAAGGTTGTAGACACCTGTGATGCTAATTAGTGGACACACCTTCAATTAACATGTCCCTTTGGTCACATTATTTTCTGTGTTTTCTAGGGGTACCATCATTTTTGTCCATGCCTGTTTCATGAGTTTATTTTTTTACATAATTCTGTTGAAGCATGGTTGAAAAACAATGTCTGACTTTCATTGGTTAACATTTATAGAATTTTTATTTATTATTACTTTTGTCAGATTAAAGTTATTTCTGTGACCATTGTGACTTTTTCTTTCATTGACCAAAGGGTACCAACAATTTTCTCCACGTCTGTATATATATATATATATATATATATATATATATATATATATATATATATATATATAATATGTATAAAATATATATATACACACACACACACACGAAAATAAAGAAAAAAACAATTCAATTAGAATGCGTGTGTCCAAACATTTGACTGGTAGTGTACTTGCATGCAATTTCAGCAAAAAACAAGCATATATATATATATATACACACACACACACACACACACACATATACACATACATATACATATACATATATATATATATATATATATATATATATATATAGATATATATATATATATATATATATATATATATATATATATATATATATATATAGATAGTCCGGGTTCGATTCCCGTCTCGGCCATGTGTGTGTGGAGTTTGTGCATGTTCTCCCCGTGCCTCAGGGGGTTTTTTTCTCCGGGTTCTCCGGTTTCCTCCCCCGGTCCAAAAACATGCACGGTAGGTTGATTGGCACCTTGGAAAAATTGTCCCTAGTGTATGAATGTGTGTGTGTGCCCTGCGATGGGTTGGCATTCCATCCAGGGTCTATCCTGCCTTAATGCCCATAGACGACACGCGCACACACCACACACACACACACACACACACACACACACACACACACACACACACACACACACACACACACACACACACACACACACACACACACCACACACACACACATCGAGATCATGATATTTTTCTTTCGATAAATTGTGCAGCCCTACCTGGAACTGTTCAAAGGATGATGATGATGATGATGATGATGATGATGATGATAGTAAAAAAATAGATATCTTCACTTTTAATTAGCGGATAAACTCTGCTATAGTGAAATGTGTATTATTATTATTATTATTATTATAATTATTATTGAAGGACGGAATTCAGTAATATGCGTTTGTATCCAAACGTCTTCAATTGTTATGTTACTGAATCGTGAAATTACGTAGAGACAGAAAAATGAGTTTCTGTAAATTCTGTCACTCGGCTTGTTATTTCTACCGCGAAAAATCTATATAACTGAAACCTAATTGCGTGCCTTTACAAAAGTGGTGTCGCTGTGCTGCACCACATTCGCGCAGTTCTTAAAGGCAAGGAGAGCTGCTCAATTGATCTCAGCAGCATACCTAACCACACACACACACACACACACACACACACACACACACACACACACACACACACACACACACACACACACACACAGATTGCATTCAGTCAGTCACCCCAACCACGTTTTTTTTTTTTTTCCATTTGAACTGCTCTGCTGCACCACATAATACTCAAATTATAAAACGCCCCAGCCTTGTTTTTGCTTTATTATGCGTGTGCATTATGATTACAAATAAACACTTTATTTTCTGCTATGCTTGTGAGTTCTTGCTCATTTTTTATTTTATTTTTTATTTTAATTTTAACACGTGCAAATATGTTGCTTAAATAAAATCAGCAGTTGCGAGTGCAAAATGGCAGTTACCAGTTTATAGGAGCGAGCGATTCATATTTAATGTGCTGCAACCTATGCAGATTTTACAGACACGCTGATTTGGAAGGTGCATACATTTGAACTGACATTCAAAATTTGTAATATAATTGGCCGAATATTCTTCCCAAAAACGAATACAAATCTGTCCTTAAACATGCTATAACACATATAATCAATAAGCTTTCTTCCCTGCAAATAATTTCCTAGCCTGGTGCTTCTGGGAATATTACTGTGTTCCAGGAAAACGACCGAGTCGGTGCATTTCAAAAGGACTTACTGGCAATCTAGTGTCTTTGTGTGTGTGTGTGTGTGTGTGTGTGTGTGTGTGTGTGTGTGGGGAAGGGGGGTTGGAAGAATCAAATGTTTTTGACTTGAAGGTTTGACTTGAAGGTTTGAACAGTGATATCATAAGCTGTGTGGAACGAAAGCTAATCTGACACCTGAATAAACAGCGCCGAGATGGTTGTCACTTAACATAGACAAGAAGCACCTTTACTGAATGGAAGAGACCATTTAAGAGGAGCTTAAAGATGACCAACCAGATTGTACTGCATTATTGTATAACATATCGAGGGAAGACTATTATAAACGTAGGGCCCCCGCAGGCAACAATCTGGAAACCGCTTACACTTGCAGGTCAGACTCCCAAAGAATCTCGAGGCCAGACTTTAATGCTGTGATCGTATTCTTTACTACGGTCGCTATTTTATGGCAATAAGATTTATACATCGTAGTTGTTCCCAAAGCCAAAATGGGAAAAAGAATATATGTACACTTAAATCACTGAAATGACACCATATTCCTTTTTCCTTTTCTAAGTACGGCATTCAATTTGAGGCTACATTTCTGCAGCAATCGAGGTTTTTTTTTTTGCACACTTAAGACACTTAAGTAGCCAAATAATTATGGCTGCCAAGTTATTCAAATATTTCATCGCGATTGCCATGAGTTCATTTGTGATTACATTTGTAAATGAATGTTTCTAATACTCTAACTAACTAACAGATGTGATATTTATATACATTTCTCTCAAAATTTCTGCCTTGATTGTTTAATATTTATTTTTCTCTGGAAATTATTATTTTAATGTTAATTTCTTGTTCATTTCAGTGTTACTTGTTTAGTGGTGGTTTTAATTGTAAAATATGGGACGTGGCTCCTTTAAGAATTCTGTTCCTGTTGCTTTTCCATATAAACTGGTGACACGTTTAGGTTATACGGAAGCGCATTGCATTCACAAATGATAAAAAAAGCTTTATTGCGTAATACGGATTTGGGAATGCGATGCGCTTGCGTAAGGTTCCATACACTAATATACACTAATATAGTGAGGAGATCGTACCTGTTGTGAATGCGCAGCTAGTAGGCGTAATTGGGGGAAATTTAGGAAGCGTGAGTGGGTGCACTGAACGTTTATTTATTCATTTGTTCTTTGTTGTTCGGGTTTGTTCGGGTGTTGTTCAGAGTGAAGGAGCAGATCACTTACATAGTAATGCACGGTGAGCTAATCACATGTTAACTATAACAGCCCTTCAAATAATATTTCTATAAGTGAAAATTGTCATTTTTGCAAATTGTATAATGGTACAAAAACAGTTCATGGCTTAGAATCATGGCTTTCGACCCTCGTTCTTATTTATATCTAGGTTCTATAAATAAGAAAACTGAAAATGCCCCCAAGACACACACATTCACCCCCTTCACCCTGCTAAACAGGTGCTAAACGATCTGCTTTACATGCTTGTAAACGATACGCTCTAATAGATATGTGAGTGCAATGACATTTTTTTTTCCCAACCTAGGAGCCTGGTTTCGAAACGCAACATTCATAACATGTTTCCGGTAACCGAGTCTAACGCTCATCCTTCAACTAACTTGTCGGTAAACTTCATTTTGTCAGAAGTCGACCAGATGGACCCGCCCACCTCTCATGTTCTTGTCGAAAGAAACTCCTTCTGTGAATCGGATCCCACTGAGAATAGACAAAAGGACTGCCTGCGTGGGCACAGGGAAGAAACCGCTTCAAAATACAGGCGTGCAGCACTGCCAACCTGCGAGACCGAGATTTACGGCTGACACGGCGCAAGCGAGGGACAGCGGTACAGCCAGAGCACCTGTTCGGTCGAATGGCAAACGTAGACAAGCCTCGGGCTGTTAAAACAGCTCGGATTGGCTGTATGACATGCTACTATGTCAGCTGAGTCACTGAGATTCAGACCAATTTAGAAACATCTCCAGTGAACATACCCCGACCTCCCTCCTCGTCCATTCTCTGACCTGCTCCGACTTGGTTTATACATTTCTATCTTCGTTTCTACATATAAACACGGGCGTATCATCCCCGTTTGATCTATTTACAGATGCCAACAGTGCCATGCATAATAAAGTGGCACTCATTTGATTAAACGCAATAACGATGTGACCGACGGATACAGACTGACCCTAATGAACATCCTCGGTATAAAACTGAAAGCACAAATGAATCAGGCTTCTCCACCGTTCTCCCAGGGCCCAGATGCATTTTCATAAAAGCTGATGGGAGGAATCGGGCTACGCAGGATCTGATCATTTTCAGCAGGTCCGTGATTAAAACTCAATATATATTAAAAATATATATATAGCATTAATCTCACTTCAGATTTGGACCGAAAAACATCCTTCCTTTTAGAAAGCTAAAGGCCTACAGACGGTTATAAATGTGGGTCATAGTTGGATAAAAAAAATAAAAATACAAAATTAAAAAAAAGACACACAGGTTATTGACCTTAATCTAATTCTTCATTGTAATGTTGCTGTTTGTTTGTTTTTTCATCCATTTCACAGCAACAGTTCCATTTGTCATCCTTCATTATATAATCCAAAAGATTTACACCCCTCATAGACATACAACGTGGCTACTTTTGAAATGGAATAAATAAAATATACAATTTAAAAGGAGACGGTGGGGGGGGGGCATTTGGAGCTTCATTACGATTATAAAGAAGAAATCACTACCGCCGCTGCCTATTTATGAGGATAACGTTGCGCTATGGGCGAGCTTTTTTTTTTTCGAAATAATAATCCAAAACAAACAAACAAACAACAACAACAACAACACCGTGTTATCAACTACAACACGGTGCAAAATGCCTCAAGGACGTTTTGGATATTTACACCCACCGCCAGTCCATCGCAGCCCACGGGGGCTCAGTGGGATTCTGTTTGGAGTTCAGCAGCAGCGGCGCAGAGATACAAAGATGCACAATAATGTTTATTTGTAAACATTTTGCACATTGCATGCATGTCATAGTGGGGGGGGGGACCTATAAGTGCGCGTGTGTATGTGTATGTGTGTCTTACCGTCTCGACGTTTCCACGAGCAGCGGTTAACAGCGTTTGCAGCGGAGGCGGCTGCTCCCCTTTCGCTCCTTCCGACGCCATGTTCTTCTCTCTGTAGCGGGTCCGATGGAGTGAGAGCGCGCCACACACACCGTCCGCACGCGCATCCGGCACGACTTTCACCACCGGCGGACTCGGGGGGGGGGGGGGGGCACTTATTTATTATTTATGTGAACGGGAGGCCGACACACAGGCCAGACAGTTGCAAGGAACAGGTCTGGCGTTTTCAGCGTAGGCGTCTAGCGACTAGTATTCCAGATGCCTGTGTGTGTGTGTGTGTGTGTGTGTGTGTGTGTGTGTGTGTGTGCGCGTGCGCGCGCGCGCGCGCGCGCGAACCTGACGGAGATCTTACACACCAGGGGTAGTGACGTGGGCGCGCACACGAATGCGCGCGGGCCTTTTTAAAGCGACTGTCACTTGGCCGACATTTTGACGCCGTCATTCATGTCATGTTGACATTTGATTTTATTATAAGAAAGCACCTCGGGGCACGGTGGCTTAGTGGTTAGCACGTTCGCCTCACACCGCCAGGGTCCGGGTTCGATTCCCGTCTCGGCCATGTGTGTGTGGAGTTTGTGCATGTTCTCCCCGTGCCTCAAGGAGGTTTTTCTCCGGGTTCTCCGGTTTCCTCCCGGTCCAAAAACATGCACGGTAGGTTGATTGGCACCTTGGAAAATTGTCCCTAGTGTATGAATGTGTGAGTGAATGTGTTTGTGTGCCCTGCGATGGGTTGGCATTCCATCCAGGGTGTATCCTGCCTTAATGCCCATAGACGCCTGAGATAGACACAGGCTCCCCGTGACCCGAGGGAAGATCGGATAAAGCGGTAGAAGATGAATGAATGAATGAATAAGAAAGCACAGACATGATGGTACACCACAAACACGTTGACTCTGACCTCAAAGCGCACTTGCAACATCAAATTTGCTTGGAAAATATACATATATATACATATATAGCGAATTGAAAATACGGCGATTGTGAACGCGTCGAATCCGCAAAAACTCGAAACGTTTTTTTTACCCTCGCACGAGGTGGTTTTTGCGAAAAAAAAGGATAATTCGCACAACTGTAATGGAAACGTTTTTTTTTCTCTCGCATTTCAAGGTCACATGATATACGTGCAATTGGCTGCGATATAAGTAATCCTCCCCGTTTTTGTTTTTTTGACATCTAATAACTATCGAAAGAAATGTACGGAAATTTGTAATGGAAACGTATCTCTGGACTGGCGGTACGTTTCACACCGGTGCCTTTAGCAGTGTTCTATAGTATCTGAATCTATCCGCCTTTTAATACGATCATAATGACATCACGGCGATTGTAACCATCTATAGTCAGTGCAAAAAACAACGGCATTTTCAAAACATAAGGAAAGACAATGCTTTCCCAGATGAATGCGTGGAAAAATAAGCCAATTAAGTTAGCATGTTCTGTCATCCTTTTGTTAATAATAAAGCAGTGTTGGGGAGTAACTAGTTACATGTGACGGCGTTACGTCATTTAATTGCAAAATAAAAGTAACAGTAATTTGTTACAGTAAACAAATGTTGGCTTTAAAAAATGTTAAAGATTAGAAATCCCGTAGAACTGCCGTGAATTAGAAAGAAAATGGATTGGGATGTGGTCAAAGTACAATTTGAACGGTTAGCTGGTCTGAGAAACATAAAGCCCTCGAGCTGGCACTTTGCCTCACTGATGAATCACTGGTGCGGCTGCCTGTCTTTTTGTTGACTCCTGGGGAGAGGAATGACTACACAGCTTTGATCGGCGGCTCTGCAAAGACGTTTCGGGTCAATGTACAGTAGTCAGCCTGTCCTTTAAAGGATAGAATTTCATAACAGACACTTGGCAGTAGGAGGGGCACGGTGGCTTAGTGGTTAGCACGTTCGCCTCACACCGCCAGGGTCCGGGTTCGATTCCCGTCTCGGCCATGTGTGTGTGGAGTTTGTGCATGTTCTCCCCGTGCCTCAAGGAGGTTTTTCTCCGGGTTCTCCGGTTTCCTCCCGGTCCAAAAACATGCACGGTAGGTTGATTGGCACCTTGGAAAATTGTCCCTAGTGTATGAATGTGTGAGTGAATGTGTTTGTGTGCCCTGCGATGGGTTGGCATTCCATCCAGGGTGTATCCTGCCTTAATGCCCATAGACGCCTGAGATAGGCACAGACTCCCCGTGACCCGAGGAAAGATCGGATAAAGCGGTAGAAGATGAATGAATGAATGAACACTTGGCAGTAGGGTGAACCCCTTCACATTCTGGCTAATGACATTGAAAGTTTATGCAAACTTGAATATACTGAGATGCCACCAACAATCCAAAATGAGCTAGGTGGAAACATATTTATCCAGGCGATCAGCCCGAGAGAGCTCCAGGTGCAAACACAATTTGCTCACTCTGCCACATTGAGAGAGGCACTAGATAGAAAGGGGACTAATAGTGGCTTAACTGTATGTAGATGAGACATCATCAATAGTGAAGCTGACTGATTCATGCTCCAGTTGGCATGAGTGGGTGGGTGATTCTGAGAATGCAGCACCATGACACTTAGGTCGTTCCACCCTAGGGGTTCGGTCACACCGTCATCAGTTTGCTGAGACTGGCTCTTGTCAGCCAGGCCATCTACTCTGACAATGCCCAAGGGTGGGTGGATTGAAGAGGAACACGCAAGAGCTCATGTAGATGCAAGGACACGGGTCTGCAAGAATGTCTCCCATGATGCATCAGTGGTCATTGATGGGAAACGACAGGTGGTCAATAATATTGGGGCATGCCCTGCGGAGACTGTTATGATCATGGATTGGATTTATGTTGGGAATTTGTGTCACATACCCATTGTAGTGGCGGGGGTCCAATGCACAGGTTCCCCGAAACCTGACTTGATAAGTGGCAGGTGCCGTTGTCTCCTGAGTCAGGTCAAAAAACCACACAGGCAGGGGCCTCTGGATGTCTAACATCCTACACATTCCAACCAATGCTCCTGCAACATTTGAAAGGTTCATGGACAAGGATGTTCCTCGCCTTGTCTTGTATATATGGATGATCTCTTGGATTCATGGGGAGTCTTTTGAGGCAGCTTCGGTTCTAAGCTGGGTGCTAGAAAGGTCGAGACTGCATCCGAACAAATGCCACTGTATTAGACTTTAGAGTTTCTGGGCCATAATCTGGGGGAGGACATAGGCACCTTAGAGAACAAAGTTACTACCGTTAGAGACTGGCCAAGCTCTGTATATCAGAAGCAACTGAAGAGCATTCTTTGGTTGGTGTCTTATTCTAGGTCGTGATGGGGTTCTTGTATATTGGAGCACTGCTGTTCCGCCTCTTACAGAAAGACTGTGCTTTCACACGGACTGAGGAATGCCAGGGGGCATTTGATGGCCTGCGACGGGTATTGATTGAGGCTCCAGTCCTTGTACCGCCTGATCCCACATTGCCTTTTGTCGTGGATACTGATAAGAGCAATGCTGGTATGGGGCAATGCTTTCACAGAGGCAACCAGAGGGGGAGAAGTCTGTGGCATATTGTAGACCATATGTGTAGGCCAATGAAGTCAACATTGTTAGTTCAAACCATTTTGACTTGTGGCAGGGGAACATAGTAGACCCAAATGTAGCGTAGTGATACTAATGTCCGTGCTAGTTAACTCTTCATTTTTGTATTTAAACTCCGTTTTTTTTTTACATATGAACTTGCACAAAGAAACTTAGTGGAAAAACAAATATAGAAATGCCAGTGATGCTAGCCGTCTGAGCCCCAAATACATCACTGAGTTCATAAATGAGATCTGGTCTGTTTTGTAAATAGGACTGTTCTTTTAATCTAGGTTGCACAGAGATTCTTTATATTGGTACCTGCTCACAATATATATATATATATATATATATATATATATATATATATATATATATATATATATATATATATATATATATATATATTCCAGGGAGCCGGAATCAAACGAAACAGGATTTATTTAAATAAAGAACAAAGGAGACGCCGCTCAGAAGGAGCTGCCAGACAGGCTAGGGAGCCTTGCGCTCTACGAGCCGTGGTACGGGCAATACCGGAGAGCAGGTGCGGCTGCGGACTTGGAAGTCCGGGAAGCGGGAACAGACGGGAACCTGATTGGGAAATCAGACAATGTTAGACATTACATGAAGCGTCCATGTCTGCGTCACTACGGAAGTGCTACGAGCCCGGACGGGGAATGTCGGGAAGGACCGGGCTTATATAAGGAGAGGGGAGAGGGAGCGAGGATGAGGAACAGGTGAGGCCAATTTGGGTTGTGTGTGTGTGTGTGGGAAAAGAGAGAGGGAGGAGCGAGGAGAGAGAGGGAACCGTGACAGTTTACTGTACATTGTTTAAAAATAATTCTTTAATATTTAAATACACAGAATAAGCTAAACATGTTTATGACTACATTCTGAAACACTTGGGCAAAATATAAAATAAATTGATCACGAAATTGAATATATCCATTGAGAAGAAATAAATGGGTTATTTTCTATATTAACAGGTAGAACTAGTACACGTAGAGCTATATAAGAAATGACCAAAGTTGTTGAAGAATTCTGTGTAGATTTAGTTAATATTATGCACATTGTACACAAAATGTGAAAGATAGTTTGCACATAAAAATACTGTACTGTATAATGTTTTATAAATACATTAGTAGTGAGGTGTCTGGTCTCTTGATTTGCATCGTTTTATTCTTTTATTCATTCATTCATTCATTCATTCATTCATCTTCTACCGCTTTATCCGATCTTCCCTCGGATCACGGGGAGCCTGTGCCTATCTCAGGCGTCTATGGGCATTAAGGCAGGATACACCCTGGATGGAATGCCAACCCATTGCAGGACACACAAACACACATTCACACGCACATTCACACACATTCATACACTAGGGACAATTTTCCAAGGTGCCAATCAACCTACCGTGCATGTTTTTGGACCGGGGGGAAACCCGGAGAAAAAAAAAACCCCCTGAGGCACGGGGAGAACATGCAAACTCCACACACACATGGCCAAGACGGGAATCGAACCCGGACCATGGCGGTGTGAGGCGAACGTGCTAACCACTAAGCCACCGTGCCCCTCTTTTATTCATTTTCTTTGTAAAAGAAAATCATGTCACTAACATCTAAAACTGTTCATCGACTCAATGCTTTAGTATATACTTGTTTTTTTTTTTCTTCTAAACTGAGCGTAAAAAATCCTTTTTCAACATTTTGACAAAAAGTTTATGCAAGCCATCCAAGAGGAGTCATTAGTTACAGGTGTATTTTATATGTGCATTATTAGTGTTTAATTAGGTGTTTAGATAATACACATATAAACGGGCACGGTGGCTTAGTGGTTAGCACGTTCGCCTCACACCTCCAGGGTTGGGGGTGGGTTCGATTCCCGGTCTCGGCCATGTGTGTGTGTGTGTGTGTGTGTAGTGTGTGTGCATGTTCTCCCCGTGCCTCAGGGTTTTTTTTATCCTGGTTCCCCGGGTTTCCTCCTGGGCCAAAAACATGCACAGTAGGTTGATTAACACCTTGGAAAATTGTGTGCCCTGTGATCGGTTGGCATTCCATCCAGGGTGTCTCCTGCCTTAATGCCCATAGACGCCCGAGATAGGCACAGACTCCCCGTGACCCGATGGAAGATCGGATAAAGCGGTGGGTAGAAGTTGAATTAATGAATGAATGAATAAATAATACACATATAATACACAAACTGCTTTGCATTTGGGGAACTTCATATTCCAGGGGTTTCCATTTTTCAGACTTCTTTTCTGTGAGAATTAAATCAATTTTGAAGAAGTACAATGTGATTCAATGGTGCTGTACTGAATATGACTTTTAACATAAAAGTAAATGATTATTTTTTTTTACATTATTTCATACATGAAAGAGATGTCTTTTTTCACGTTCTCCTCACACCGCCAGGGTCCGGGTTCGATTCCCGTCTCGGCCATGTGTGTGTGGAGTTTGCATGTTCTCCCCGTGCCTCAGGGGTTTTTTCTCCGGGTTCTCCGGTTTCCTCCCGGTCCCAAAAACATGCTCGGTAGGTTGATTGGCACCTTGGAAAATTGTCCCTAGTGTATGAATGTGTGTGTGAATGTGAGTGTGTGTGCCCTGCGATGGGTTGGCATTCCATCCAGGGTGTCTCCTGCCTTAATGCCCATAGACGCCTGAGATAGGCACAGGCTCCCCGTGACACGAGGGAAGATCGGATAAAGCGCTAGAAGATGGATAGAAGAATGAATACATGCTTTAGGTCTTAACCCACAACTATAGCACCCATCACGGTGTTCACAGGATATCCTGTGACCAAATTCACACTTTTCACATGCTTAGAAAATTCAAGACAATGTTTTACCTCAAAATGACGAAAACAGGAGATTGATATAGACAGCAATAAACTGGCCTTTACTGCCTCTAAAGACAATGAATAGATTTGAGTATGGACGACCAGTGCCAAACGCCTGTAAGTGCGTTTCCTGTCTCTCTCGGGGGGGGGTTTGGCACATAGAGACTGAGCCACTGTTGGGAAAACACAGGCTCTCAGTGATTTCCTGCTGGCATCAGCTTTGGCCAGAGTGTGTTCATGTGTACTTCCTCTACTCCTCCATCCCTTTGTCCAAAAACGTATGCAATAAATAGCTTTAATTAAGATATTTAAAATATTTAAGACTATAACTTTTATCATTCTGGTGTTAAGAAATGAACATTGCAGATGTTTTTTCGAATGTTTCATGAATATTATGTTGAAATGTAGCTCACAATTATTGTCTGTTTGTGTGATAGAGCTCTAAACGAGATGTGGAAGTGTCAGAACATGCTCAGAGGGCTCGTGAGGGAACTTCTGGACCTGCATAAGCTGCCCACGGGATGAAAGTTGCTTCCTTTATGCATTTTGGACCGTTTGCCATTATAACTCGTGAATGATATTGCACGTTATTGACAGTAAAAATGTGTGTGCTTATTTGTTCTGTCTCTACAGTCTGAGGCAAACACAACAAAGTCATTTCCTGTAGATTTATTTATTCTCCAGGACTTGGTGCAACACAAATCACAAGAAAAAGCATTAGAGAGATGTGTTAGGTGTAGCCACTGTGCATTGTGGGAAAACCGTGCAAGAGAAATCCAGGGCAAAACAGACAACACAAGACAGTGTAGGACAAATATGCAAAACACAAACTAGCACCGACGAGTAAACTTACTGTACATGTTAAACAATACACTGCGCAGAAATAGTGAAATGCAATCAATAGTGAAAAACACAATGGGCAAAAAAAACAACAACACGAGCAGCAATGATGAACAACTGTGCAAAAACAGCATGTAAACAGTATAATAAATATGAGGTGTAGCACCCATTTGTAGCCGTAGCACACATTTGAGTGTGTTTTTGCAAGTGTGTGTGTGCACCAGTTCAGTTCCAGTATGTTGTAATAGTAGCATATATCTGAGTGATTGTGTGGGTGAGAATGTATATGTGTGTGAGTGTGAGATAGAGAGAGTTCAGTTCATATGAGAGGTATCACACATTTGTAGCAGTAGCACACATCTCAGTGATTGTGTGTGTGAGAATATATATATATATATATATATATATATATATATATATATACCGCTTTATCCGATCTTCCCTCGGGTCACGGGGAGTCTGTGCCTATCTCAGGCGTCTATGGGCATTAAGGCAGGATACACCCTGGATGGAATGCCAACCCATCGCAGGGCACACTACACACACACACACACACACACACACACACACACACACACATTCACACATTCACACACTAAAAACAATTTTCCAAGGTGCCAATCAACCTACCGTGCATGTTTTTGGACCGGGGAGGAAACCGGAGAAAAACCCCCTGAGGCACGGGGAGAACATGCAAACTCCACACAAACATGGCCGAGACGGGAATCGAACCCGGATCCTGGAGGTGTGAGGCAAACGTGCTAACCACTAAGCCACTGTGCCCTATATATATATATATAGATATATATATATATATATATATATAGATATATATATATATATATATATATATATATATATATATATATATATATATATATATATATATATATATATATATATATAAGTTCAGTTTAATATGAGATGTAGCACACCAGTGATCAGTTTCAGTAGGTTGCAATAGTAACACACATCTGAGTGATTGTGTGTTACAGTGTATGGGTGCGTGTGTGTGTTTGTGTGTGTGTGTGTGTGTGTGTTTAGTCTGGATGTGAGGGCCTGAATGATTCGGAGCCTCTTTCCTGATGGTAGGAGAGTGAAGAGTGTGTGTGTGTGTGTGTGTGTGTGTGGTGTGTGTGTGTGTGTGTGTGTGAGGAGTGTGTGGTCCTGTAGAACATGGTGAGTATGGGGAGCGGCAAATGGGTTTTCCTCAGCCTTCTGAGGTAGTAGAGACGCTTCTGGATCTTAACGATCTTAACTAAGTGGGTGCCCTTGAGACCGTGTCAACGGTGAAATATGGTTTGAGATGTGCATTGCTACACAGTCGTAAGTCAGCAGTGTGAACAGCAGTGGGCTGAGTACACAGCCCTGAGGGACCCCAGTGCTCAATGCGCTGGTGCTTGGGGATGCCATTTTTCCAAAAGGCAGGTATGGATGGTGTAAATTAAGAATGCTCTCAAAAATATGAGTGTTCACTGTTATTTTTATTATTTTAATATTGTAAGTAAATTGACAGAAGAGTATCGCGAATCCGTTTTCAATGTGACGACCCTTTGCCTGCAAAACACCATCGATTCCACTGGCACACGGTTTCACAATGAACACGGCAGAACCGTCTTGGAGAACCAAGCATAGATCTTCTGCGGCTGCCTCAAATCCTTCTGACTCCAACTCTGAATCCTGGTTCTTCTCTACACTGTGCACAGCTCTTAATGACATTGGCTGTCTGTTTGGGATGGTTGTACTGCTGCAGAATAAATGTGAGGACAAGCAGATGCTTTTGCATTATAAATAAGTAGCAGCCTGCATTTTAGAGCACTGAGGACACCGTTTAGACTGACTCTCCAACTCCTGCTATAGAAATGCAGCCCCAAGAAAACCTGCTACCATTCAGTGCACCCCAGTTCAATGGTAGCAAAAAGCAAAAAAGCACACATCTTTCACCAAAAGAGCCATAAAATCAAAGAACAAATTATTTGAGATGATACCATATATATATATATATATATATATATATATATATATATATATATATATATATATATATATATATATATATATATATCATTCATTCATTATTTATTCATTGTCATTCATTCATCTTCTACCGCTCTATCCGATCTTCCCTCGGGTCACTGTGTCTATCTCAGGCGTCTATGGGCATTAAGGCAGGATACACCCTGGATGGAATGCCAACCCATCGCAGGACACACACACACACACACATTCACACACACACTCATACACTAGGGACACTTTTCCAAGGTGCCAATCAACCTACCGTGCATGTTTTTGGACCGGGGGGGGGAGGAAACCGGAGAAAAAAACCCCTGAGGCACGGGGAGAACTCCAAACTCCACACACACATGGCCGAGACGGGAATCGAACCCGGACCCTTGGAGGTGTGAGGCGAACGTGCTAACCACTAAACCACCGTGCCCCTTTATATATATATATGTGTGTGTGTGTGTGTGTGTGTGTGTAGCACGTTGCTTAAAACAGTAATAGCTAGCTGTCAGAAAACATGTTACAAAGTGGAAACTGGTCTTTTTTGTGTTTTTGGGATCATTTCGTTCTTCCAGGTTTACGACGTTTCCTTCAAAGCATGTGATGTAGTCAATGATTTACTTGAGCACTCATTGGCTGCATGTTCCACATATGTTGGGTCGACTCCAATTATTCATGAGCAATGTTACATTATACATGACAAAGCATTCGTCGAATCCAATTACAGTGCCGTGATTTGCATGAGCTGTCTGTGTATTTATGTATGGGGGGGGGGGAGGGGGTTCGCTAAGTAGCACTCTTTGTTGTTGTTTATGCCTTGTGTTTGTGCCTTTGTTCAATGCAACAACACAAAAGTGTTATATCCGTTATCATTCTGATTAAAGTGTGGGGATTGTGGTGTGGACAGAGATCTCACAAGCGCTGTAGCTGCTGCTCCTCTATTTTGCTCCTGTATTTAAATTGTCTGTGTGCAAATTAGCAGTATTAACTTGTTGTAACTGAGAGGCACGGTGGCGTAGTGGTTAGCACATTCGCCTCACAACCGCCAGGATCCGGGTTCGATTCCCGGCTCGGTCATGTGTGTGTGGAGTTTGCATGTTCTCCCCGTGCCTCAAGGAGGTTTTTCTCCGGGTTCTCCGGTTTCCTCCCGGTCCAAAAACATGCACGGTAGGTTGATTGGCACCTTGGAAAAAATTGTCCCTAGTATATGAATGTGTGTGTGTGTGTGTGCCCTGCCCTGAAATGGGTTGGCATTCCATCCAGGATGTATCCTGCCTTAATGCCCATAGACGCCTGAGATAGGCACAGGCTCCCCGTGACCCGAGTGAAGATCGGATAAAGCGGTAGAAGATGAATGAATGAACTTGTTGTAACTCACCTCAGAAGTACAGTCATATTTAAAAAATACTCTAGTAAAAGTTGCAGTGACCAAACTTTTTTTTTTTATACAAGAATTTTGGGCTCCGATGTGTAAACATTACTTCTAGCTGCTTTAGTTCACACTATTAATATTTTTTAAAAAATCTAAAAATCTTGTTAATAATGCATGTATCCAAGATAAACATCCCCCATGTACATCACAAGCGGAGAGAAAAGATGATGATGATCAGTGAATCAGTCATGTTTACATCAACGACTCCCTCTTTAGCCAGAGTTCTTGTTCCACCTTACTCATTGTTAGGTTTATAAACCCGCCTACGTCTGTGTTCCGTGAAAGCCAGGAAAAAGCTGCGCAATGACAGGAAATGGGTTGATTTGCTGAAAACGCCACACAATAAGAAGGAAAAAAAAATCTTGACATTTCGCCAAATGTATTCAAAGGAAAGTAACGAGCCTGGTTTGTATATATTCATTCATTCATCTTCTACCGCTTTATCCGATCTTCCCTCGGGTCACGGGGAGCCTGTGCCTATCTCAGGCGTCTATGGGCATTAAGGCAGGATACACCCTGGATGGAATGCCAACCCATCGCAGGACACACACACACACACACACACACACACACACACACACACACATTCATACACTAGAGACAATTTTACAAGGTGCCAATCAACCTACCGTGCATGTTTTTGGACCGGGGAGGAAACCGGAGAACCCGGAGAAAAACCCCCTGAGGCACGGGGAGAACATGCAAACTCCACACACACACATGGCCGAGACGGGAATCGAACCCGGACCCTGGCGGTGTGAGGTGAACGTGCTAACCACTAAGCCACCATGCCCCATGCATTTTGCATTTTTTCTAAAATTACATGAACAATTCTTGAAATCAGGTTTCTTGGTTTGTGTATATATAAGAAGTAAACAAATACAGATTCTGATTGTATAAATGAGTGAAATTATGTATAGTAAAGAAACACTGCCCAAGGTCCTGTGTTTTTTTTTTAATTTTTGCATATTTTAGTCTATTGACCTTGTCTCCAAGAGAGAAGTGTCTTTTTGGCAACAATTCTTCCTTGAAGTCTGTCCAGGTTTCTCCGGACAGTAGATGGGTATTCCTGCATCCCGCTCCTTGCTGATGGCACTGCTGGACATTTTCCAATCATATCTTTCATCTGCATTACGTTTCCTCGCACTGCATCTGTGCTTCTTTAAAATACCCTTGAACAGCAGAAATCGGAACCCCAGTTTGCTCTGAAATCCCTGGCAAGGATGGACCTTGCTAATGTAGATTGCTAAGACATTATAACTACTTTGTGTCTTGTTGCTCTGCTGCGTCGTGCCATGGTGCATGACTTAGACATAAAAGTCTTTTCCAAAACCTCCCCTTAGAAGCAGCCTAGCACTTACACAGTATGTGTGTCGATAACGTAATTCTGTATTGATTCACATTCAGTATATGCTGCATTAAGGTAAATCATTCTTTTATCGAAAGAATCGAATCTTTAGTTCATTTGCTGTATCATTTCATTTTTTCAGAAAGGTTACGATCTCCTTGACCAAGCATTACTTGGACTGGCTAGATTTGGTGTTGTCTTTAATCTCCACCATATTATTAGATTCTTGGCTGCAGTATACACTTCATCTGTCATAATAATAATAGTAATAATAATAATAATAATAATTCATTCATTCATTCATCTTCTACCGCTATATCCGATCTTCCCTCGGGTCACGGGGAGTCTGTGCCTATCTCAGGAGTCTATGGGCATTAAGGCAGGATACACCCTGGATGGAATGCCAACCCATCACAGGACACACACACACACACACACACACACACATTCATACACTAGGGACAATTTTCCAAGGTGCCAATCAACCTACCGTGCATGTTTTTGGACCGGGGGGGAAACCTTAGAACCTGGAGAAAAAACCCCTGAGGCATGGGGAGAACATGCACAAACGAGACGGGAATCGAACCCGGACCCTGGCGGTGTGAGGTGAACGTGCTAACCACTAAGCCACCATGCCCCTAATAATAATAATAATAATAATAATAATAATAATAATAATAATAATAATAATAATAATAATAATAATGAGGAGGAGGAGGCACGGTGGTTTAGTGGTTAGCACGTTCGCCTCACACTGCCAGGATCCGGGTTCGATTCCCGTCTCGGGAATGTGTGTGTGGAGTTTGCATGTTCTCCCCGTGCCTCAGGGGGTTTTTTCCCCGGTCCGGGTTCTCCGGTTTCCCCCCGGTCCAAAAACACATGCACGGTAGGTTGATTGGCACCTTGGAAAATTGTCCCTAGTGTATGAATGAATGTGTGAGTGTGAATGTGTGTGTGTGTGCCCTGCGATGGGTTGGCATTCCATCCAGGGTGTATCCTGCCTTCCTTAATGCCCATAGACGCCTGAGATAGGCACAGGCTCCCCGTGACCCGAGGGGGGAAGATCGGATAATAAAGCGGTAGAAGATGAATGAATGAATGAATAATAATAATAATATAATTAATTACATTTATATATCGCTTTTCTGCACACTCAATGCACTTTACATTATGAAAGGTGGATCTCCTCCTCGTCATCCACCAGGAGGCAGAACAAGGAGTAGATATGGTGGATGGTCAGTAGGCTGTGATGGTCAGAGGGTGAATTTGGCAGGGATGCCGAAGACACGCCTCTACTAATTTTTCCAAAGACATCCTGGGATTTTTAATGACCACAACAACGCTGCTTTTTGACAGTATAGTGTCTCTGTCACTATCCTGGGGTGCTTGGACCCACACAGACCAGTGGGTAGGCGCCCCCTGCAGGCCTAAATAACACCTCTACCAGCAGCAACCTAGTTTTTCCCATGAGGTCATCCGTCCAGGTATTAACCAGGCTCAACCCTGCTTATTATCAGTGGGCTACAGGGTGATGTGGCTACTGCTATGGCTCCCTAATTTAACGTTTCTTGTTTGTTAGCACCCGATGGCTACATTTAGCAATCAAGTTTATAAGAGGATAATGTGGTCTGTAAAAAACATTATATTTTGCCCTGGATTATTATGTAAATACAAGATTAAGTACTTGTTTATACCCACTGCCTAGCATCAGAGTAATCTCTACAATGCTTTTTACATGTTTATAGCTAATAACAGTTATTTAGTAAGGCTTTTGCTTGCATGCCGTGCTCTTTACAGCCAGGGTTTGGGGGGTTGGGGGTTTGTGAGTGTGTTTATATTTTATAGCGGACACTAGGGGGTGCTGGTTAGTTCCGTTAAGGAACTTTGCTTTTTTTGATTCAACTGATTTTCGTAAACAAAGAAACAAAAAACACATTCAAATAGTATGTACAAAACATAACCTGATATTTAGTGGGATATCTATTAGAGCCAATCTCTTTTATAAGCATTCGTAGCTCTTAAAAAGACTGAACGTCGCTTATAGATGATCAATAGTATTCAGATTCATTCTCATTAGCAACATTCGAATAATCCAGTCAGTCATTCCTAAATGTTTGCAATCGTTTTTGTGGCATCGTCCATTTGGAGAACCGTTGAGCTGCTACTAACAAACATCTTTCTGATTCTGAACAATGTCACATTGAAAGATTATTGTGTCCGGCAAAGATTTAAGGCTCCCCATACCAAAGCAGCCAGAATCATTCATTCATCTTCTACCGTTTTATCCGATCTTCCCTCGGGTCACGGGGAGCCTGTGGGATCTCAGGCGTCTAAGGCAGGATACACCCTGGATGGAATGCCAACCCATCTCAGGGCACACACACACACACTCACACACATGAATACACTAGGGACAATATTTTCAAGGTGCCAATCAACCTACCATGCATGTTTTTTTTGGACATGGAGGAAACCGGAGAACTCGGAGAAAACCCCCTGAGGCACAAGGAGAACTCCACACACACATGGCCGAGACGGGAATCGAACCCCGACCCTGGGAGGTGTGAGGCGAACGTGCTAAGCACTAAGCCGCCGTGCCCCCCCAGCCAGAATCAGGCCCCGCAAATATTTCACACTATAATATGTTTTTCTTCTTTCGACAACTTTATTTTTAATATATGGCTTACTAAAAAGCTCCAGTTGTACGTCATCTGTCGAAATGACATGAAGCAGCAGTCAATATGCATTTATGCAATTATAATGATCATTTTAGAATAATGTATATTTATTACATTATTAAGTATGTACATAGACTAATAAACAAGGCTTTGTATTCTTGCCAACATGAGCAAACTAGTCAGAGAACAACATGCTCTGTTCTTCTTATTTCCCATGACAACTACAGAATCCAATATCCAGTACCAGGTCTCCATACTTCCTGGCATGACTTCATGTTAGTCATTAAAGAAAAACCTCTGTAGATTTGTTTTTAAATGACTTTTTAAAAAAAAAGAATTCTAGCCCTGTATTTCACTTTATTGCTATTTAATAAAGTGCCTTGACTGTAATATAGGGACTTGCAGTCGCCATGGGAATGTTGTTTATTACATTCTGATCTAAGCTCACAAAAACACTAGGGGGTGCTGTTCTATCAGTAAAACTAAACAAACAACTGATATCAACTGTTTATATTTTTTTCCCCGATTATTTTTATTTATTTTACAGGATAAAGTGGATTCACAACACTTTGCAGCTCATAATGGTTTCTCTAAGAGTGTTTGTAAAGTCCAAGGCTTATGTTATTACTTTAGTGTTCTGTGCCTTCATTATTATTATTCTTGAAAGTGTGGGTGTGGCACAGAGAGAGAGAGAGAGAGAGAGAGAGAGAGAGAGAGAGAGAGAGAGAGAGAGAGAGAGAGAGAGAGAGAGAGAGAGAGAGAATTCCTTACTATAGTTGTAAAACTTAAAAAAGACACTATATATATATATATATATATATATATATATATATATATATATATATGTGTGTGTGTGTGTGTGTGTGTGTGTGTGTGTATATGTATACTATATTTATATATTATGTTTATATATAAATGCACATACAATGTTGACTTTATTTGGCATTTTGGCATCCACCTTTTTCTTTCTTCTTTCTAACTGTGCCTTTTTTTAGTTGTTTGCTTGGTTGCTATGCAACATTACTTCGGTTTGGGGCGTTTATGTAAGTTTACGTCACATTTGGTCTGGGAACAATTACTAAGCAGAAGGCTTCATAACAGATTTGCCGCTCGTACCAAATTTCCTGAATGCAGAATTAGATTTCTGCCCACTTATTACATGTTTTCCTTTCTCCTGGGATGCTTCAGGAGTGGGCAGGTTTTGTTGGCACGGTGGATTACATTGTGTTATGATCTTTATTTTTTCCAA
>JACRUU010000019.1:9098307-9103307 GCA_030449085.1 Kryptopterus vitreolus | reverse complement strand
ATAGTTTTTACAATAGTGGCAAATTGCACTGTATCACACAGAACAAGAATATATACTCTACTGATATCTACTGATACTGATATGGGCTGCTATTTTACAGTTATACAATATACATTCATTCATTCATCTTCTACCACTATATCCGATCTTCCTTCGGGTCACGGGGAGCCTGTGCCTATCTCAGGAGTCTATGGGCATTAAGGCAGGATACACCCTGGATGGAATGCCAACAAACCATCGCAGGGCACACACACACACACACAATCACACACACACATTCATACACTAGGGACAATTTTCCAAGGTGCCAATCAACCAACCGTGCATGTTTTTGGACCGGGGGAGGAAACCGGAGAACCCGGAGAAAAAACCCCCTGAGGCACGGGGACAACATGCAAACTCCACACACACACATGGCTGAGACGGGAATCGAACCCGGAAACCCTGGCGGTGTGAGGCGAACGTGCTAACCACTAAGCCACCGTGCCCCTACAATATATACATATTGATATTAATATTAATATAAATATTAGAATCTACCCACCATATAAATACTAAACTGGATTGACAGAAGTTCATTACATATACATTAATATCTATAAAAAGTGACTGTAAGAGACTGAAGAAACACTATTCATACCCTCGTTTCCTCTGAAACATATCGGGGAAATTGTAATTGAGTCTGAAAGGCACTTAGTGGTTTGTGATTGTTTATGCATACATTCCTATTTGAGGATGGATATCATTACAGCGGAGATCTGGTCTGAGGCACTTTTAAATAATTATCTTTACTCTTCTCCTTCCCTGATATGTGGAACTTGTACTGTAATTTAATACCGAACAGATTGCTCTATGCTCTTCCATTTTACGTTAGCCCACATCATTATTGTCTCCCATGTTTTCTCTTGAAACAAGCTTGCAATGAAATGAAATCACGCACGAATCATGAGGTTGAAATCATAATGAATTATTCAATTATATCAAAGTCGCAAAGGGACAAAGTCGCAAAGTCTTGAATAAAGTATAACACTATGGAAAGTATAGAAAGTATTCTTTATTTAAAAAGAAATCTGACGGAAACTTGTATTTATTACACAACTATGACTCAATAGGGGAACGGTGGTTTAGTGGTTAGCACGTTCGACTCACACCGCCAGGGTCCGGGTTCGATTCCCGTCTCGGCCATGTGTGTGTGGAGTTTTTGCATGTTCTCCCCGTGCCTCAGGGGTTCTTTCTCCGGTTTCCTCCCGGTCCAAAAAAAAAACATGCATGGTAGGTTGATTGGCACCTTGGAAAATTGTCCCTAGTGTGTGAATGTGTGTGTGTGTGTGTGTGTGTGTGTGTGTGGTGTGTGTGTGGGGTTGGCATTCCTTCCAGGGTGTATCCTGCCTTAATGCCCATAGACGACGCCTGAGACAGTACTGTACCTACTGTAGTGGATGTGCAATCAAACTTTATTCTAGTACGGCAAAAAAGCATATTCCCCGGGGTCACACGCGCCCCCTGGCATCGCGTCTAAAGCACCGACTTTACACGAAATTGATCAGATGTAACACTTTTCATTTGAACTAATAAGTAACTAATTTAATTACCAGTTTTTTTTCCCAGTAACTGTAACGAATTAGAGGGGCACGGTGGCTTAGTGGTTAGCACGTTCGCCTCACACCGCCAGGGTCCGGGTTCGATTCCCGTCTCGGCCGGTCCAAAAACATGCACGGTAGGTCGATTGGCACATTGGAAAAATTGTCCCTAGTGTATGAATGTGTGTGTGTGAATGTGTGTGTGTACTCTGCGATGGGTTGGCATTCCATCCAGGGTGTATCCTGCCTTAATACCCATAGACGCCTGCTGAGATAGACACAGGATCCCCGTGAACCGAGGGAAGATCGGATAAAAAGCGGTAGAAGATGGTAGAAGATGAATGAATGAATGAATGTAACGAATTACTGTTACATTATTTCAATTATGTAATGCTGTCACATGTAACAAGTTACTCCCCAACACTGGGTATTTACAGTAAGCAAAACAGTGTGCATGTGAACTGCTTCTCAAGCCTTTGTACAGCGTCCTTATACAGAACATATCAAGTGTAAAGTGTCACTTGCGATAGCTGTGTGCAAGTGCTCACGTTACTTATTTGCTTTTAAACATGTGGTAAACTAAGCTCATCACAGTGATGACAAAAACTAAATAAATATTGTGCCGAGGCGATTGTGGCAACAGCTATTTTTTACCCGAGTCTCCAAGGGACAGAGATTTCATGGCCGTGCTCTAATTCCGGCCTGGTTATGCAGGAAAATGTCACACAGATTGACATGGTGCGCTGCCATGTTACTTGCAGCCAAAGGGATTTAAGCTTCAGAGACTTCAGAAGGTCAATCAAAAAGCAGACCTGACATACAAGGGAAAAGTGATTCATTCATTCATAAATCATCATACGATATCCTCAAAAACTCTACTGTAGTATATAATACGTGTCATCTGACACGAGGTCTACAAATGTTCTCGGCGCCGAAACCGAGTCGCTGTAAATCAAATGACCTTTGTGTTTTCTCTGAGGAACTACTACGTGATTGACCCATATTAATAAAACAAGTTTTTAGAAACCCTCAAACATACAGAAATATGTATCATGTTGGATTTGTTGTTTTCAGAAAGCTGCCCAAAAATCACATTGGACTTTCCTTCAATCGAGCCTCCACGTTCCTGTAAGGCTTTTTGTTGCTGTTTTGTTTTGTTGTTGTAACTAAGCATGTGACACATCCAGGTTTCAGTCTGCGTGTATCAGCAGTACGCTCTTCTTCAGGCTGCTGAATATTGCTTATGAGATAATGTTGTGCTCGGATCAGATTCTTATTCCTGTAAGCAGGACAACAGCTGCAGCCGCACACTCCCTGCTTTTTTTTTTTTTTTTTTTTTTTGAATGTCGGGATAACGAACGGTAAAGGAAGCATAGAATCACAAACTAAATTAAATGGACCTGCTGTAAATCCAGTGGTAGCTGAGCGGGTAAGGGATTAGACATTGGATCTGATGGCTGTGAGTTCAAATCCCGATCAGACCAATCTGAAACCTTGTGGCTCCCTAAGCAAGGGCCTCAACCTCATAGATGCTCAGTTGTTTACATGGGTTGCTTAATCTGCATTAATGAAATGTAAATACATTTCATAAAAAAAAATGTAGTTCATAAAAAAACATCCCAAATGAGGGTGGGAGAGATCTGGGCTTGCAATATGAGTGATGACACAACGGCAATGTTACAGAGCACCATATGTTGTATTTTTGCACCTTAAGACACCAGAGTAGGCTTTTTTCTACATTAAACATTAAAACATGTTTAATTTTTGTATTATTAAACTACATAGGGGGCACGGTGGAGTAGTGGTTATCACGTTCGCCTCACACCGCCAGGGTCCGGGTTCGATTCCCGTCTCGGCCATGTGTGTGTGGAGTTTGCATGTTCTCCCCGTGCCTCAGGGGTTTTTTTTTCCTTCCGGGTTCTCCGGTTTCCTCCCCGGTCCAAAAACAACATGCACGGTAGGTTGATTGGCACCTTGGAAAATTGTCCCTAGTGTATGAATGTGTGTGTGTGTGTGTGTGTGTGTGTCCTGCGATGGGTTGGCATACCATCCAGGGTGTATCCTGCCTTAATGCCCATAGACGCCTGAGATAGGCACAATTCTCACAATTCTCACAATTCTGCCTAAATTCTCTCGCACCACCCCACTGCTGCGCTCGCTCCACTGGCTTCCTGTAGCTGCACGCATCAGATACAAAACACTGACGCTCGCCTACAAAGCCAAAAATGGATCTGCACCATCTTACCTCCGCAACCTCATCACCTCCCGTACTGCACCTCGCTGCCTGAGAGCGTCCAGCACTGCTCGCCTGGTTCCACCATCTCTCAGGGTAAAAGGTAAGACCAGCTCAAGGCTCTTCTCTGTTCTGGCACCGATGTGGTGGAACGAACTTCCACTGGAGATTCGAACAACGGAGACACTGTCTACATTCAAACGTCGACTGAAGACCTACCTCTTCCAACAACACCTATCCTAACATTCTAACATCCCTAACATTCCTTTTATTCTCTTTTTATCTCACTGTCCAGAAATCCATTTAAAAAAAAAAAAAAAAAAAAAAAAAAAAAAAAAGCAGCAGCAGCAACTGTCTATTCTTGTGTACTTGAGTTTGTATTAACCTTTCTTGAATAAATCTTATCCTTGGATCGAGACTTAAAGCACTTTCTGTACGTCGCCCTGGATAAGGGCGTCTGCTAAATACCGCAAATGTAAATGTAAATGTAAATGCACATGATCCCCGTGACCCGAGGGAAGATCGGATAAAAGCGGTAGACTAGAAGAATGAAGATGAATGAATGAATGAATGAATGAATGAAACTACATAGCATTAGTGCATTGTGCACAATGGGCATTTTTTTTTAACAAACATATTCACATGTTGTATTTTGAAGCATAACAAAATCAGTGCTCAAGTAGGCGTCTTGTCCAGTCAAACGAGGTCATAGCTGTAATTTGAAACTGCATAAACAACAACAACACGTGTATTGTAGATGCACAAGTCAGTCTTCTACATTCAAACAAGTATATATGTTATGTTTTAAACTTCCTTTTTTTTCTCAAAGTTGAAAGAGACATGTTTGTATAATGAGCCTGTAGTAGGTTCATGTTTTTACACTGAATTTTCCTGTGTTGTGTGGAAAAATACGAAGAAGGAAATTCAAAGTAAAAATGAACATCAGTTATCATCTATCGTCCTGTCAGTCGTCACGTCTCACCAGAGAGGGCGCCACTCGCTTAATGCCAGGTGTACACCTTGTGTGTTCGGATTCAACTATAACTTTGACTAAACTACTCTTTATACTAGGTATGTCTTTGTCACACTGGGCTATTTGGAGGGCCGGAAGAAATCCCGGGCTCGTCCCGTGCGGCGCCAATTGAATATTCCTGACGCACAGTGTGGTAGATGGTGCTTTATCATGA
>JACRUU010000019.1:9062714-9097807 GCA_030449085.1 Kryptopterus vitreolus | reverse complement strand
AACAAAACAAGGATTTTCGAATGACTCCAGATTGACGTTAGTTTGACTTGTGTTAATTCCGGTGTAGGCTGATGTGTGTGTGTGTGTGTGTGTGTGTGTGTGTGTGTGTGTGTGTGTGTGTGTGTGTTTCAAAAACACAGAATTCTTTCTCTCCTCACTCCCCTGGGGTTCTGTTTCCGCATTAACACAACCCAGGCAATTACACTCACTGCATTTGGTTGGAATGAACAAATGAGGTGGAAATTGCGTGCTTCTTTGCAAATAATAGATTCGCAAGCTCAAAATACAACAATGACACAAATTGCAAAGTAATTAGTAATATTAAAATATCCCAAAATGCAATTAAATGCGCAATTATTCTAATTATTGTATGTATATCATTAACCATAACGTACCATTGAGCAGTTTGAGTGAGCGGAAGACCTTGCGCTGGGGCGTGACTCTCTTGATGTAGGGGTGGTCCTGCAGCGTGAGCAGACTGCTGTGGGCATCCTGGCGGATTTGCACCACCTCGAAGTCGCTGGGGTAATCGCTTGCCGGGTTTTCGCGGTGCACGATTCTCCAGTTGACCGCCTTGGCTTTTTGCAGGGCGCTGCTGATGAAGTGACTGCGCGCCTTCGCCGTGAAGTACCCGTTAAACGCTACGATGTACTCTGGGATAGAAGAAAACATTCGCAATCCATTTACATACATTTCTTATCCTTTCAGTGGGGCACGGTGGTTTAGTGGTTAGCACGTTCGCCTCACACCGCCACGGCCCGGGTTCGATTCCCGTCTCGACCATGTGTGTGTGGAGTTTGTGCATGTTCTCCCCGTGCCTCAAGGGGGTTTTTCTCCGGGTTCTCCGGTTTCCTCCCCCGGTCCAAAAACTGGTTGATTGGCACCTTGGAAAATTGTCCCTAGTGTATGAATGTGTGTGTGTGTGTGTGTGTGTGTGTGTGTGTGTGTGTGTGTGTGTGTGTGTGTGTGTCCTGCGATGGGTTGGCATTCCATCCAGGGTGTATCCTGCCTTAATGCCCATAGACGCCTGAGATAGACACAGACTCCCCGTGACCCGAGGGAAGATCGGATAAAGCGCTAGAAGATGAATGAATGAATGAATGTTATCCTTTCATAACAATACATTGAACGACACGTTCCGTTTGCTCACCAGGAACGCAAACCACGGCGTTTTCTCCTGAATGGAAGATAATAAACAAGGATTAAATGGCGGTGCTGTAACTACACAGTCACTAAGCACAAGGACTTTTGCTGGCTTAGGAGTCATTTATAAATTAGGTGCTTGTTGGATAGATTAGACGGGACGGCAGTGCTTTAAACAATTTCTAAGAGCGACAAGGAACCGAGACGACGCACAAAACAGACCTTCGGATACAAGAGAAGGAATCCGCGTCCGGAACCACGAAACCATCGCCTGCACTAGAGACCTGCGCCGGACCGATTTTTCCAATATTGCAATGTTTAAGTGTTAAATAATTGCATAAATATGTTATTTTCTCCGACAGGCAATATTCTCCCAACCTCGTCTCTCCCAAGTCTCTCAAATCTCGTCCCGCGCCACACGCGTTTGCGTCGGGTCCCGCTGTCTGCACGCCATTACGTTTTAAAACACTTTCTTCCCTCTCTTTATATACTCAAGATTTTCATTCATTTATTCATTCTTCTACCGCTTTTTTCCGATCTTCCCTCGGGTCACGGGGAGTCTGTGTCTATCTCAGGTCATCTATGGGCATTAAGGCAGGATACACCCTGGATGGAATGCCAACCCATCACAGGGCGCACACACACACACACACACACACATTCATACACTAGGGACAATTTTCCAAGGTGCCAATCATTCCTACCGTGCATGTTTTTGGACCGGGAGGAAACCGGAGAACCCGGAGAAAAACCCCTGAGGCACGGGGAGAACATGCACAAACTGCACAAACTCCACACACACATGGCCGAGACGGGAATCGAACCCGGACCCTGGATGGAGGTGTGAGGCGAGCATTGCGTGCGTATTAACGCCTTGTATATGTGTGATATATATTATGCATCTGGTCCCCCGTCTGTCAAATTTTAAAAGTCAGAGTGGCCTCTGTTCAAAAAAGTTTGCCCCGCCCCTCTGGGTCTAGTTGGATGTTCATTGGATACGAAGCGTAAAAAAAGAACATGAGAACATGCAAACTACACACACACATGGCCGAGACAGGAATCGAACCCGGACCCTGGCGATGTGAGGTGAACGTGCTAACCACTAAACCACCGTGCCCCAGATCAGACAATTTCATCATTTAAATTCGACCATTGTGGTGCTATTTGATAGAATCAGAAGAGATCTCATTAATTTTTTTTATTTTATTGTTTTGGTTTAACATCTAGTCGTACTTTATGATCAGGTAGTTTATAAATAGTCTATAACATGCGTTTCCATCACTTTTTTAAAAAAGGCATAAAAAAGGCATAATTTTATCCAAACAATGTTTAAAAAGAAAAAAAAATTAAAATTTGCATATCTGCTTTGGTCATGTGATGAACACAACTTGTGGAACCACATGCCCTCCTGCAAACCACTCCAAAAAAAAAGGCTATTACTTATTGATGTTTATTGTTCATATGGAATCATTACTATGACAAATATGTACATTGAGAAGACGCACCCAGGATTCGTCCTTTTGTCCGTCTGTCACGGATACTGAACTGTGTGCGCACAGAGAAAACGCCGATAATCGTCAGTGTGAATGATGTTTTAAGCGTTATTTAGCATTAGTTAATATGCCGACTGAACCCTGAAAAACAAGTGTGTGGAATTTACTGGAAGCTATTCGACAGACGCGTGATGTTTTCCAGATGCAGCGACGCTCACGGCTAAGACCTGCTTTTCACACGGCCAGGTGTTTGAGAGCATGTCCGAGATCATGCGCAGGGAAGCGAAACAGTTATCCTCGCTCTTAAACGTGTGTAACACAAACATTTCCAACTTGTCGAGCCGAAGCAGATCCGGCGTTATTTACTTATTTACCACGTTCCAAATCATTCCAAACGTCGGCTAGTTCGCTTTGATGTGCTCGGCACAAATCCAAATTCAAATATTAAAAAGGTAAATATGAAGAGAGATCGATGGGCGTCTTAAAAATGGAATTACACAAAATTCGGATTTTGGCCATAGGTGCCTATGGAGCTTTGGGTCATGACCGAGAAAGGACAAGATCCCGGATACAGGCGGCCGAAATGAGCTTCCTCGGCAGTAGTCGTACTAGAATGAATTGCCGTACAAGAATAGACTATAGACTGCGCCGGGAGAGATATGACGGAAAAACACGACGAAGCGCATGTAGAGCTTCGATTCACTGTGACTACAGCAGGAGACGCTTTGTTTACTGTGTTTTAACATGTTTACTGCATGAGGCCATATAAATTAATCGGACGTGCCAAATATTGCAAACAAACATGTTGCTTAGTGACACGCCCCATTCAGGCGTCTATGGGCATTAAGGCAGGATACACCCTGGACGGAATACCAACCCATTGCAGGACACACACACACACACACATTCACACACACATTCATACACTAGGGACAATTTTTCCAAGGTGCCAATCAACCTACCGTGCATGTTTTTGGACCGGGAGGAAACCGGAGAACCCGGAGAAAAACCCCCTTGAGGCACGGGGAGAACATGCACAAACTCCACACACACATGGCCGAGACGGGAATCGAACCCGGACCCTGGTGGTGTGAGGCGAACGTGACTAAACCACCGTTTAGTGCTAATGATAATTAGTGCTATAGAAATCTATATCGAAGGCAAACACTGTAGTTGCAGCCCTGTTTATATGTCATTCAGACACCTACCTACCATGTCTGACTGACAGGCAATGAATCATTCCTTCGGCGTGTTCTTACTGAACTTGTGCGACCGGCTGCAATTGTTTTGGCTTCCTCGGCAGGGTGTCTGGGCGCTCCCTTAGAGATAGGGTGAGAAGTTCAGTCACTCGGGAGGAGCTCGGAGTAGATCCGCTGATCCTCCACATTCGAAAGGGATCCAGCTGGCGTGGCTCGGGCATCTATTTCGGATGGGCGCCTCCCAAGCGAAGTGTTTCGGGCATGTCCCTCCAGGAAAAGGCCTCGAGGAAGACCCAGAACACGTTGGAGGGACCATGTCTCTCGACTGTCCTGGGAACGCCTCGGTGTCCCCCCGGGGGATCTAGAGGAAGTGGCTGGAAAGAGGGAAGTCTGGGCATCTCTACTTAGACTGCTGCCCCCGCGACCCGGTCCCGGATAAGCGGAAGAAGATCGATGTATGGATACCGAGGGAAAGTGTGTGCGTTATTTGTAACGGTTATTAGAAGGTGTTTTGGGGTTTTACCGCCGTCATGTTTATCCCGCAGCGCCACACATAGGGCTGTGATGGTCACTGCAGTGTTCTATCGCCACCGGTGGTAGTGTACGTGACGTCACATACTCTAACGTTAACACGCACGTTGACGCGTCAGGCTTTTCTGTTACATCCCCGATCTGGGAATGTTTTGTATTTGTGCCAAACGGAGCAATTTCGATGAAGCTATTTGTAGGCTTTTGTGGCAAAACTATCGCCTGTATCGTGTTGTAACGGAAGTTCATAAACATGAATGTTTGTTTGCGTCATTTCTTTGTGTACATAAATTGCGACCTTTTCTCTCTTAGTTGAGAGGTACGGGGAACTCGGATTTTGTGTCCATACACACACAACATAATCTTTTCGGGTTATACTGGAATAAATACTGGAATAAATTAGTCGTACTATAGTTGTACCTTTAGTCTCTACAAACGTTAGATAAATGTTACAGCGGGGATTTGGCTTGTCGAACGTTTAAAACTGACAAACATTTCCATACGACTTGATGGAAACCCCCCCCCCCCTCTCTTGGAAACGAGCTCTACTGATTCATCAGCGCCATCACCGCCGTACTGCACCTCGCTGACCTTCTAGAACACCTCGATCGGTCCCACTTTCTATCGATGTGAGAGGTAAGTTTAGATCAAGGCTCTTCTCTTTGATGGCACTGAGGTCGTGGAATGAACTTCCCCTGGACGTCTGAACAGCAGAGTCACTGGTTCATTTACATTTGTGGCATTTGGCAGACGCCCTTATCCAGAGCGACTTACAACTGAGCAATGGAGGGTTAAGGGCCTTGCTCAAGGGCCCACTAGTGGTCGCTTGTTGGTGGTGGTGGTGGGGTTTGAACCCATGATCTTCCGGTCCAGAGTCTAACACCTTAACCACTGGGCTATATCACCTCCCTTCATCTTTCATCTTCAAGCGACATCTGAAGACCCCATCTCTTCCAGAAATACATAACCTTCATCTCGTCATCCTTCCTTCCCTGTCTCGGCATCACAAGGAATACCTCAATTGAGTTGCTTGGACCTTAAGTTCATTCATTCATCTTCTAGCGCTTTATCCGATCTTCCCTCGGGTCACGGGGAGTCTGTGTCTCTCTCAGGCGTCTATGGGCATTAAGGCAGGATACACCCTGGATGGAATGCCAACCCATCACACACACACACACACACATTCATACACTAGGGACAATTTTCCAAGGTGCCAATCAACCTACCGTGTGCATGTTTTTGGACCGGACGGGAGGAGGAAACCCGGAGAACCCGGAGAAAAAACCCCCTGAGGCACGGGGACGGGGAAATTGCCAAACTCCAGCACAACATTCCGCTTTAGAATGGATTCACAAACCGGCGCTCGCCCCCACATGGCCATCCTCGACCCGGATTCCTGATAACTCCGAGACAGCCCGGGGAAAATTACTCGCCCCTTACCAGCGACTTTCCGGACCCTGGACGGTTACCAGCCTGACACGACCGGGACCCATGGGAACAGTCCCTAACCCTGGGAGGCTGAATCGCCTTACCCACGCCCTAACGTACCGGACCCCACCGGTGTGAGGCCCTAAAGACCTTACCCCCACCTTGCCCACATCAGAGACCTTAAGTCACAAGAGTTCACTTATTCTTGAGATGGACGACTCTAAATTAAAGCACGTGTGTAGCCACTCATACACTCCGGATAAGGGGCGTGTAATACGGAGTGGGAGGCGAGAGTTAAGTACGGAGGCTCGCCGTGTCAAACCAAGGTGAAATCGTAAAAAAAAAAAAATAAATAAATAAAAATAAATAAATAATAAAAAATATTAGGAATATATTCAACATAAACCATAAACTCTATAGTTACAGTTATAATCTCCCAGGATGAAGGACATGACCGGTTTTATTGGTGCCTCTTCCTCTCTCTCTCTCTCTCTCTCTCTCTCTCTCTCTCTCTCTCTCTCTCTCTCTCTCTCTCTATCTCTCTCGCTCTCTCTCGCTCTCTCTCGCTCTCTCTCTCTCTCTCTCTCTCTCTCTCTCTCTCTCTCTCCTCTCTCTCTTGCTGCACAGATGTCATTTCAGGATACTCATGACCGCTCTGCTTTGGAGCAGTGTATAATATTACATTATGATATTGACAATATTACCTTTGATTAAAAACATTTGTGGGTGTGCGCTAACGAACACCACCTGACACCGTCAACAGCTGCCCTGAAGACTCCTTACGTCCCTGACTGCACCTCACACACACACACTATTAGAAAAGGTACACTGTTGGAATTTAGGGGGTGTGACGAACCAGCCAGTTGTGAACACCAGCCGTGTGTGTGTGTGGGTGTGTGTGTGTGTGTGTGTTTCCTTTATGATGTATTTATATTGATATAAGACTGTGGCCAAGGGGCACGGTGGTTGCATAGTGGTTAGCACGTTCGCCTCACACCGCCAGGGTTCCGGGTTCGATTCCCGTCTCGGTCATGTGTGTGTGTGGAGTTTGCATGTTCTCCCCGTGCCTCAGGGGGTTTTTTTCTCCGGGTTCTCCGGTTTCCTCCCGGTCCAAAAACATGCACGGTAGGTTGATTGGCACCTTGGAAAATTTTGTCCCTAGTGTATGAATGTGTGTGTGTGTGTGTGTGTCCTGTGATGGGTTGGCATTCCATCCAGGGTGTATCCTGCCTTAATGCCCATAGACGCCTGATGAGATAGACACAGACTCCCCGTGACCCGAGGGAGGAAAGATCGGATATAGCGGTAGAAAATGAATGAATGAAAGACTGTGGCCTGGCTCGGGACTGCACAGTGCTCGCTTTTATTTCTAAACCCAAAACCTGAGCTGTTGTTTCTTATGGGTGCCAACGTGGCACTAAACGTCGCCTCTCGCTCTCGTCCTCAGAATAAGCAAATATTTTTCCTGTGCGTCGGTTTTGTTGTTTGTTTATATTCGTCATAAACATTACAGCACAGTGATCACGTTTCTTCGTATATATATATATCCCAGATTGTTTTTGGGAGCTGCAGGATACAGCGCCCCCTGGAGGGCCTTGTTCAAGAGTGGCAGATAGAACCTTCGACCTTCCGATCAGTAACCCTAGTGCCTTAATACACTGAGCCACACCACCCCCCGCCCTTTATAAAACATAATAATACACGTTTCTTTGAATACATTTTCTCATGAAAATACATAAGAGATGAATAACAGCTAATAATGCTGTTATAATGCTATTGGTACATCAGTGAAAAGAAAAAAAAAATCAGGATTAGATTGGATTAAGTGTTCGGCCCTCAAGACGAGAGATACAACGTGAGCTTTTTGTTTCTTCACTTCAGTGTTTACGGCATAACAAACGACACACACATGTGGTTCCACTGAAACGAGAGCTGACTCGTCTGAGTGGGTTATGAAAAACACTCCTCCACTAGCTGTTTACGCAACGCCCTAAAGAGGACTTGTTTTTTTTTTTTACAATGTTTAAAATACCCACCCCCTTCTCATTTGGTTTAAAAAGCAGATTATTTCCAGAACGTCTGGAAATCATTTCGTTCGACAGATTTCCGGGGGGTTGTGTGTGTGGGGGGGGAACTCCTCATCCGAGATTTCTACTGCGGGAAATTCACGTGTTGTAAAATTAGACCAAAAAAAAAAAAAAAGGGAATTTCATTACCACCTGTAATACAGGAGATCGACGCCATACTTTGATTTACACGGATTAAAGATGGCTTTGAATTCCTGGAATAAAAACTACTTTCCATCCTTGATACGCAGGAAGAAAAGCAGCTTGTGCAGGTTAAGGAGCGGGGAATGAATACGACATTTGGGGTTTTACACAAAGCTCACATTCACAAACCAACCACCGGGGTCGAGTTATGCTCTGGCCCTTTAGACACCGTGCACAACACACTTTTCAGCACATACAGCCCGAGGCCCGAGCTGCAGAGGACGACCAATAAACCAACACGCCCAAACACACGGGAAATTCTCATACTGGTTAAAGTGCTATTCAAAAGAGGAAGGGGGGGGGGGCGCTCCAGTCGCAATATAACTGATAAAAATCACTCATTTTACTGCGCCATAAAACTTTAAAAGCCAAAACAATGTTTTACACTCCAAACAGCCAAAAGCATCTTAAAAAAAACAACCTGTAAATAAATCACTTTCACAAATGTGCTGGAAAAAAATATTTCAATATAACCTCAAATAAATCAGCGAAAAAGGGCAAAGCCTATAATAAGTCTCAAATTACAACCCATTCATTCATTCATTCATCTTCTAAAGCGCTTTATCCGATCTTCCCTCGGGTCACGGCGAGTCTGTGCCTATCTCAGGCAGGTGTCTATGGGCATTAAGGCAGGATACACCCTGGATGGAATGCCAACCCATCGCAGGACACACACACACACACACATTCATACACTAGGGACAATTTTTCCAAGGCGCCAATCAACCTACCGTGCATGTTTTTGGACCGGGGGGAGGAAACCGGAGAACCCGGAGAAAAATTATGACCCGTGTTTATATAATCATGAATTTATTCGTGTTAGACGTTTCCTTATGCTCAGTACTCATTAAAAAAAATTGGTCAAGAGATGCAATGAATATTTGACAGTACAATTTTTGGTGTACATCAGACATGTAAAGTACTACTTCAGCTTATGATCTGTTCTACTAGTTTAAAATAAATAAATAAATAAATAAATCTCATTTCATTTATATATATGATGATATATATATATATATATATATATATATATATATTATATATATATATATATATATATATATATATATATATATATATATATATATATATATATATATATATATATATATATATATATATATACGATCGCATTTCAAAATGATGGCCATTCGCTTCCGAATATTGTGTGTAGAGGCTACGGTGTATCCTACGCATCGACGCCTACCCTACGGTGTCGCCTAAGCCATAACATGAAACAATTATGCACAAGTATAAATGACGGCGTCCTGATTCGCATTTTAGCGAGGACCGCGATGCCCTATTTAAAACATTACATATATTGAAATATATACAAAATGCAAACATATTATCTCTCTAAAACACACCCTGACGCCAGAGTCACGGTTTACACGAGGTCCGGGGGGGGGGGGGGGGGGGGGGGGGGGGGGGGGGGGGGGCTCAACGATGTTATTTCGGTAACATCAGATTGGAACAAAAGGTCATCGTATTTACTGTTAAAGAAAACGTCCACACAATTACTACCTGTGAATGTAGTCTGGACGGGCTCTGTTTAGTACATCAAAGCAAAACATCTTAACTTTAAAATAGATTAAATGTCAATAAAAAAAAACAATGAGTATAAATATTGTTGTCTTGCTACATATTAACACAATTGGAACACACAATTGAATTGAACTCTTACACTATTGTTTGTTTGTCTGTATTGGGGGGGGACACAATTATAATAATAATAATAATAATAGATCATTTATTTGTCACATAAACATTACAGCACAGTGAAATTCTTTTCTTCGCATATCCCAGCTTGATGCTGGTAGTTTGGGGTCAGAGCGCAGGGTCGGCCATGATACGGCGCCCCCTGGAGCACAGAGGGTTAAGGGTCTTGCTCAAGGACCCAAGGGCGGCAGCTTGGCCATATATCAGTTCTCGAACCCGAATCTTCCGATCAGCATCCCAGCGCCTATGACCACTTAGCTACACCCCCTCCTAAGGACATTATATGGGATGTCCTTATCCAGAGCGACTAACAACTGAGCAATTCAGAGTTAAGGGCCTTGCTCAAGGGCCCACTAGTGGCAGCTTGTTGGTGGTGGGATTTGAACCCATGATCTTCCAGCCCCGAGCCCAATGCATTAACCACTGCACTTCCCTTTCATGTTAACTGTGAAACCCAAGCCTATTCCACCGAGAAGACCATGCATTGCCTGCAATATATGTATTATTATATTTATACATCTGTATATAATATCTGGGATTAATGCACACCTAGACCATGTGACCCTACATCAGGACCGGACTTTGGTGATGCCCTTTTCTCTGACTGAACTAGAGCTTTGAGATTAACAGTCATTACAGATTAATTCGAGTTTATTATGACGATGTTGACAGAAAATGAAAACTGATTTTACGATTTCAACCCCCTTCCCCCCCCCCCCCCCCCCCCCCCCGCGCTTACGCGAAATACAACATTGCGGTGCTCTGACGAATCCGAAGAGCACCTTTCCAAGAGGGGGCGGGGTTTCAGTCGTATGGAAGCGGTTCGGGTTTGTAACTTCAGACGTTCAACAAACCAAAACCCCGCTGTAACATTTATCTACAGTTTGTGGTGACCATAATAATAATAATAATAATAATAATAATCCTTTATTGGTCACATAAACATTACTGCACAGTGAAATTCTTTTCTTCGCATATCCCAGCGTGATGTTGGTAGCTCGGGTCAGAGCGCAGGGTCGGACATGATACGGCGCCCCCTGGAGCACAGAGGGTTAAGGGTCTTGCTTAAGGACCCAAGGGCGGCAGCTTGGTCATACCGGAGCTCGAACCCGGATCTTCCGATCAGCAGCCCAGCGCCTTACACCACATGTGACATGAATATCGCATATACTATTATTGCGATAACTTTTCGATTATATTGTGCAGCCCTAGCGGATACTTTTCTCCCCTCTGTATCTAAAATCAAAAATTTGATTTTCATTCATTCGTTCATCTTCTACCGCTTTATCCGATCTTCCCTCGGGTCACGGGGAGTCTGTGCCTATCTCAGGCGTCTATGGGCATTAAGGCAGGATACGCCCTGGATGGAATGCCAACCCATCACAGGACACACACACACACACTCACACACACATTCATACACTAGGGACAATTTTCCAAGGTGCCAATCAACCTACCGTGAATGTTTTTGGACCGGGGGAGGAAACCGGAGAACCCGGAGAAAAACCCCCTGAGACACGGGGAGAACATGCACAAACTCCACACACACACATGGCCGAGACGGGAATCGAACCCGGACCCTGGCGGTGTGAGGCGAACGTGCTAACCACTAAACCACCGTGCCCCGCGAATCTGATTTTATCTATATTAAAAATAAAAAAAGAAATCTGTGATTGGATTTATACATCAAATATTTCATGAAAATCGAGTGGAACGTCTTCAGGTGAAGAGAGGTGTGGAATTGGATGGTGCCCGCAAACTTTCTGTATACCGTGTAGACCAAGAATTGGAACGTGACGTCACTTACCATGCTCCACAACTTTGGAGGAAAAGTCCAGTTTGAGAGTGAGCTGGGAGCAGTTGGAGTTGGAGAACCCGTCCGAGGAGAAAGAAGAGCTGAAGGTGGCTCGCCCGTCCTCGGTGCCAGCCGGCGGGAAAACCCCTGCCAGTGCGGCCAAGACCACAAAGAGCCACACCGCTGTTAGTGTCATGGTGTCCGCGCTCCGGGTCAGTTCATAACCGTCAAAAGAAGCTTAAAAGTGTCTGTGCGTCATCAATCGCTGTAGAAATGTGGCTGTAGGAATTAACGGATGAAATGATGAAAACGGAGATGAAGAGCGCTAGTTGCTTTCGATCCGGGACTGGGAGAAGCCTGTGTAACGCATGGCTTTCATTTCTTTCTGCGTTTCCTCTCCATTTTCGGGGGCCCAGTGGAGAGGGTCAGTGACGCAGCACGGAACGAACGAGGGGTGCCATCGTTCCACACGCTGAACGAGTATCAAAGCGGATAAAGTCGTCAAATAACCTGATTCTCGTGACGGGCCTCCAATCCTGTCCTACAGAAACATAATACAAAACATCATCAAGGAGAGATTGATGTATGACATCCATTAAGAACATCTACAGCGAAAGCAAAAGGGGAAAAAAATTACATTCAAATTGAAAATAAATTCATAAAAACAACAGTAATTGTATTCAACTAGAAAAAGCTGTAATATTACAGTATAAATAATAAACAAATCATCTCGTATGCTCTACAACAATCCAATTATATACTCACATGCCTCTTAAATGGAGACCGATTACTATCTATAAACCTCAAATACACTTTACTGTCAGGGGGAAAAAAAAGGCTACAGAAAACATGCCTACTAGCTGCGCATTCACAACAGGTATGAACTCCTCGCTGTATTAGTGTATGGAACTTTACGGAAGCGCATCGCATTCCCAGATCCGTATTACGGATGCAATTCCGTATAATCTAAACGCATCACCAGTTTATATGGAAAAGCAACCGGAACAGAATTCTTAAAGGAGCCACGTCCCATATTTTACACTTCAAACAAGCACTAAACAAATAACACGGAAATTAATATGAACAGGGGCACGGTGGCGTAGTGGTTAGCACGTTCGCCTCACACCGCCAGGGTCCGGTGTGGAGTTTGCATGTTCTCCCCGTGCCTCAGGGGGTTTTTCTCCGGGTTCTCCGGTTTCCTCCCCCGGTCCAAAAACATGCACGGTAGGTTGATTGGCACCTTGGAAAATTGTCCCTAGTGTATGAATGCGTGTGTGTGTGTGTGTGTGTGTGTGTGTGTCCTGTGATGGGTTGGCATTCCATCCAGGGTGTATCCTGCCTTAATGCCCATAGACGCCTGAGATAGGCACAGACTCCCCGTGACCCGAGGGAAGATCGGATATAGCGGTAGAAGAATGAATGAATGAATGAATGTGAACAAATATAAATTCCAGAGAAAAACTTCCAGAAATAATCAATAATTAAATATGAATGGGAGAGATTTTCAGATCAATGTATATAATTATAACATCTCTAAACATTTAGAGTATTAGAAACATGAAAAGTGGTCATTTACGGTACATTGAAAAGGGGCGATTAAAATTGCGATCGTGTTGTATCATTAAATATTTTAGTCAATTGACACCCCTAATACCAGACATGGGCAAACTACGGCCTGCGGGCCACAATCGGGCCACAATCGGGCTGCCGGGCGTTTTAATCGCTACAGAATTGTCCAAATCAAAGTATAACTGTAAACTTTTCTGAGTATGCACAGTGAGTAGAAATGTATCGAAGCGCATGTAAAGCTTTAACCAGACCCCACGCTCCCTCGGCAACGAATCGGGACACGGCACGTGCACAATGACATGGGTGAAAGTCAATGTGGCCCCTTAGCTAAAAAGTTTGCCCACATCTGAATAATACACACAAAAACAATGTATACGTGTGTGTATGTATGTGTGTGTGTGGTGTGCATATATATATATATATATATATATATATATACACACACAACACACACACACACACACACACACACACACACACACACACACACACACATATACATATATATATATATATATATATATACACATATACACACACACACACACACACTGATATACTATATATATATATATATATATATCATATATATATATATATATATACACACATGTGGATATACACATATGTATATTTTTAACTATTTAGCTACTAGCTGGACAGTGTTAGTTGCAATAATTCATTCATTCATTCATCTTCTAGCGCTATATCCGATCTTCCCTCGGGTCACGGGGAGTCTGTGCCTATCTCAGGCGTCTATGGGCATTAAGGCAGGATACACACTGGATGGAATGCCAACCCATCGCAGGACACACACACACACACACACATTCATACACTAGGGAAAATTTTCCAAGGTGCCAATCAACCTACCGTGCATGTTTTTGGACCGGGGGAGGAAACCGGAGAACACGGAGAAAAAAACCCTGAGGCACGGGGAGAACATGTAAACTCCACACACACACATGGCGGCCGAGACGATTGGAATCGAACCCGGACCCTGGTGGTGTGAGGCGAACGTGCTAACCACTAACCCCTCAGTTGCAATGTGTAATGAAAAAGATATCGAACACATGAAAACATCCTCAACCAAGAGATATTAATATCAGGTTTCACTCCTAAAAACAAACACTAAGAAGATTTTTTACTCCTCAGTCACCATTTTCCACTTGTGTTCAATGCTTACACGTGTGGGATCTGGCACTCGCTGAGCGGTTGAGATTTAAGGGCCTTGCTTAAGGGCCCAGCAGTAGCAGCTTGGCGTTACTGGGTTGTGATCTACAGCACGAAGCGTAGTATACTAGTCAGGGCTCTCGGAGATTCCCGGCTGTACGGGCACGCCTGGGCCGAGTTACAGCGCTCAGCGTTCTCGGAGAGTGCGGGCGTGAGTAACGGGATCCGCTTGTGCACGCAGCTCGTTAGGCAACTCAACTCTATTATATTTGTAAAGCGCTTTAAAATAATATTTAATAATATTTAAAATAAACACATCCCTAATGAGCACAATAGAGGGGCAAGAACAAGCTCCCTGAGACAACCTGAAGAAAAACTAATGTAAGTGAATATAGTATCGATAAAGGATTTTACATTCAGCTTCTAAAATGTCCCCACTATAAACAGACGACAAAAAGCTAATCAACATTAAAAAATAATAAATAAATACAATTTATTCATAAGGGGGCACGGTGGTTTAGTGGTTAGCACGTTCGCCTCACACCGACAGGGTCCGGGTTCGATTCCCGTCTCGGCCATGTGTGTGTGTGGAGTTTGTGCATGTTCTCAGGGGGTTTTTCTCCGGGTTCTCCGGTTTCCTCCCCCGGTCCAAAAACATGCACGGTAAGGTTGATTGGCACCTTGGAAAATTGTCCCTACTGTATGAATGTGTGTGTGCCCTGCGATGGGTTGGCATTCCATCCAGGGTGTATCCTACCTTAATGCCCATAGAATGCCCATAGACTTCCCGAGGGAAGATCGGATAAAGCGAATGAATGAAAGATGAATGAATGAATTTATTCACAAGAAATAAATAAATAAATAAATAAATAATGCCGGTTCAATTTACACGAGTCGAAGTGATCAGTGATGACGCTCGTGTGTGAAGATGCTACGTTTAAACGCCCTGGCTGAAATAGCGTATAGGATGAATTGGTGATGGTGTTTCGGCTCCCTTTATTCAAAAGAGGGGAGAAAACCGACATCATCTTCAAACAGGGACTTTTGTTTCATTTCATGATATAAAAAGACATGTGCTGCAATAATTCCTCCCTAACTTGATACCTTAAGTTTGCGCCCCCCAGTGAACCGGTGTTGATTTATGCAATGACATCAAAGCGCATCAAAGTAACGGCGTCTGTAACGGGGTAGTAACGGGGGGGGGGGGGTCAGCAGAAGTGAGTGATTATAACCATTACATTATACCACATGGATTTTTTTTCCTCCTTACCCCCAAGTTTATTAATGTTATTAAACCTTTCATCGACTGCAAATAAAAACAGAACAATAAGACGGGCATGATGGTTTTGTATGTATGTGTGTATGTATGTGTGTATATGCAAAATGTATATACACACACACACTCAATATATACTTATATACATTATTATATTAACCAATTCCAATATTTTCACTATTTAGCTACTAGCTGTATTTAAAAATAAATAAATAAAAACGAAGAAACAAATAAATACATACAATAAAAAAGAAAAGAAAAAAAATCAACAAACTTCCAAATATATTTATACTTATAAAGATTTTCTACTTCTAAAGGGAGAATGGAATATTACAAAAATAGAATTTTGAGTATAAATATATAATATTGACTATTGTTCGTGCCTGTAGTCTTGTACACTTCTAAATCATAGGCAGAGCTGATAGATAAACAAACAAACAAACAAATAAATAAATAAATGTGCCCGAATTACACAAGACATTCCCATGAATAGAATTAATAATAAAATTATTGTAGCAGAAACAAACAAAACACGTGAATAAATTAAAAAAAGAAAAGAAAAAGGGAACGATAAAATGGGCCTGTACTTCCTAATCAATATGGATGCAAAATAATCTGTAAAGGAGATTTCCTTAAGTTGCTTGGTTTAAATAAATAAATAAATAAACAAACAGTCCAAATATACAAACCGGATTCCAAAAAAGTTGGGACACTATACAAATCGTGAATAAAAACTGAATGCAATGATGTGTAGGTGCCAACTTGTAATATTTTATTCAGAATAGAACATAACACACGAAACAAAAGTTTAAACTGAGAAAATGTACCATTTTAAGGGAAAAATATGTTGATTCAGAATTTCATGGTGTCAACAAATCCCAAAAAAGTTGGGACAAGGACATTTTCACCACTGTGTGGCATCTCCCCTTCTTTTTACAACACTCAACAGACGTCTGGGGACAGAGGAGACCAGTTTCTCCAGTTTAGAAATAGGAATGCTCTCCCATTCTTGTCTAATACAAGATGATATGTGTTTTGATGTGATGTGGTGTGTTGTGATGTGATGTGTTGTGATGTGTTGTGCTGTGTTTTGATGTGTTTTGTTTTGATGTAATGTGTTGTGATGTGTTTTGTTGTGTTTTGATGTGATGTGTTGTGATGTGTTTTGTTGTGTTTTGTGATGTGATGTGTGTTTGTTTGTGTTTTGTTTTGTTTTGTTGTGTTTTGTTGTGTTTTGATGTGTTGTGTTGTGCTGTGTTGTGTTTGTGATTGTGTGTTTTTGTGTGTTTGTGTTGTGCTGTGTTTGTGTCGTGGGTGTTTTGATGTGTTTTGATGTGTTTTGTTGTGTTTTGATGTGTTGTGTTTTGATGTTTTGTGGGTTGTGTTGTGTGTTTGTTGTGTTGTGTTGTGTTGTGCTGTGTTGTCATGTGTTTTGATGTGTTTTGTTGTGTTTTGATGTGTTGTGCTGTGTTTTGATGTGTTGTGTTGTGTTGATGTGTTTTGTGTTGTGTTTTGTTGTGTTGTGCTGTGTTGTGCTGTGTTTTGATGTGTTTTGTTGTGTTTTGTATGTGTTTGTGTTTGTGATGTGTTTTGTTGTGTTTGTGATGTGTTTTGATGTGTTTTGTTGTGTTTTGATGTGTTTGTGCTGTGTTGTGCTGTGTTGTGTTGTGTTTGTTGTGTTTTGTTGTGTTATGTTGTGTTTATGTTGTGTTTTGATGTGTTGTGTTGTGCTTGTGAAATTATTTTGTGATGTGTTTTGATGTGTTTTGTTGTGTTTTGGTGTGTTGTTGATGTGTTTTTTTGATGTGTTGTGTTTTGATGTGATGTGTTGTGCATGTGTTGTGTTTTGTGTTTTGTGTTGTGTTTTGTTGTGTTTTGTTGTGTTTTAATGTGTTATGTTGTGTTTTGATGTGTTTGTTGTGTTATGTTGTGTTTGTGTTTTGTTGTGTTATGTTGTGTTTTGATGTGTTATGTTGTGTTTTGATGTGTTTTGTGTTTTGATGTGTTGTGCTGTGTTATGTTGTGTTTTGATGTGTTGTGTTGTGTTTTGTTGTGTTTTGATGTGTTATGTTGTGTTTTGATTGATGTGTTGTGCTGTGTTGTGTTTTGATGTGTTTTGTTGTGTTTGGTTGTGTTTTGATGTGTTTTGTTGTGTTTTGTTGTGTTGTGTTTGTGTTGTGTTATGTTGTGTTATGTTGTGTGTTTGTTGTTTTGTTTGTGTGTTTGTGTTTTGATGTGTTTGTGTGTGTTTTGATGTTTGTTTTGTTTGTGTTGTGTTTGTGTTGTGTTTGTGTTGTGTTTTGATGTGTTGTGCTGTGTTATGTTGTGTTGTGCTGTGTTATGTTGTGTTTTGATGTGTTGTGTTGTGTTTTGTTGTGTTGTGTTTTGTTGTGTTTTGTTGTGTTTTGTTGTGTTTTGTTGTGTTTTGATGTGTTGTGCTGTGGAGGTTGTGTTTTGAGGGGTGATGTTGTGTTTTGATGTGTTGTTGTGTTTTGAGGTTTGTGTTTGTGTTGTGTTTTGATGTGTTGTGCTGTTTTTGATGTGTTATGTTGTGTTTTTGTGTTATGTTGTGTTATGTTGTGTGTTGTGTTTGTGTTATGTTGTTGTGTTGTGTTTGTGTTGTGTTTATGTTGTGTTATGTTGTGTTTTGTTGTGTTGTGTTGTGTTTTGTTGTGTTATGTTGTGTTTTGATGTGTTATGTTGTGTTTTGATGTGTTGTGCTGTGTTGTGTTGCGTCAAGTCCAACCGAGTGAAGAAAGTTAGTGAACAGACCGATTCGGTTTTCAGGTGTAAACGCGGTGCAACTCCATCGCGATTTCTCCGATTATTTGCGGAACAACACAAATAAGTGTAATCACTATTATTGACTTGCCTAATAAACATCCTGCGGGTTAAACAAACAACAAAAGCTCCTCGGCTGCACAACCAACACGTCTTTCCTTAGTGTAAGTGCAGTGATATTATATTATATTATATTTACAGAATCCATAAACAGAAAGTAAAGTCGTGTCTTGTGTACAAATATCTTCCATGCGTGCGGATTAAAACATGCTTCCTTAAACTAGCCGAGAGCAGCTAACAACCAGCGTGTGTCTATTTAACATTTACAATCCTCTACAGCAGGACGGTAATCATACTCACTCATCACACTCAGTGATCCGTCCAAACCATTATCCGGGTTAATTTAATGCGATTTCTTGTGCACCGTGTAAACACACTCTTTGTTTAAGACACTATTGACTCCACTTCGCTAACACACATAGCTTGTTCCTCCAGGCAAGCAGGAGAGCCAATCACCAACAGATACGCCGAGTACCGCGATGAGTGACGCAGCAATCGACCAATCAGAGGTGTGCCAGGAGGCGGGGTCTACGTGCGTCATGTCTAGCAGTGCTGCTGTATAGTGCAGAACACTAAATACAGATGTTGAATATAAAATGATGTATTGTTCATTCCTGTACATTTCTAATCATTAAATAAATAAATAAATAAAAGAAATATGCCTGGATTACACGAGACATTCCCCACGAATTGGGGGGGGGGGATAATCTACACGTGATTCTCGTTATGACCACAGGATGGCGCAATCCCTCAAAAAAAAGTCTTCAGTGTAGTCATGATAGGGGCACGGTGGCGTAGTGGTTAGCACGTTCGCCTCACACCGCCAGGGTCCGGGTTCGATTCCCGTCTCGGCCATGTGTGTGTGGAGTTTGCATGTTCTCCCCGTGCCTCAGGGGGTTTTTCTCCGGGTTCTCCGGTTTCCTCCCCCGGTCCAAAAACATGCACGGTAGGTTGATTGGCACCTTGGAAAATTGTCCCTACTGTGTGAATGTGTGTGTGTCCTGCAATGGGTTGGCATTCCATCCAGTGTGTATCCTGCCTTAATGCCCATACACGCCTGAGATAGACACAGACTCCCCGTGACCCGAGGAAATATCGGATATAGCGGTAGAAGATGAATGAATGAATGTAGTCATGATGTTCAATGAAAGGGAAAAATCTTATTAAAAGAACTCACCAGTGGCACATTTGTTCCTCTTCAGTAATTGAATATAATATGCTTTAAACGTAGTAATACACGTAGTATCATAGTGGATGCCCAAATGTAAGGTCTGGATGATGTGGGATTACAGATGATGCACGGTCATGCTTTTAAAATAACAAGAGGAAAAACATAAAGGCAGTCATGTGACACGTTTTATATGAAACTTTTTAATTCCGACATTTGATCAAAAGTAATAACTCACTATTCTGGGGCTGGAGTTCTTGTACACGATCCAACATTAAGCAAATACAATAGATATTTACACTATTCCTTTAAAAGGCACAGTGGTATCAGAATCATCAACGGGGAAAACAAACAATTACACACACACACACACACACACACACACACACACACAACGGAGCTCCATATATACTGTTTGTCTTGGAAAATCCAGGAACCCTTTTTTTTTTTTTGGTTTCCTTTTGGCAGTTTGGATTCGTTTTATGAATAAACCGATGGTTTAAACAATGAATTTTCTTTGCTTAAAAACAACTCGGGTCAAACAAAATGACAAAACAGTGGTTTTCCCAAAGTAGAAGTAGAATTTCATGTTCCCCCGACCCGTACGATTCTTGTGCCGATTTGAACGAGAACGTTAAAGCGCTTTATAGTAAGTACATTAACGAGAGGGTATTAACGAAGATGCTAGAATTGCTTCAAACGTGTCACTTCAGTAAGGGCAAAACACAAACGAGCATCTTTCGTTACTAAATGAATATGGCACTAATTTTTTTTTACATATATATATAATAAATATAATCTCCCAAATGGGGCTATAAAATTCAGAAATGATACATATATACATATATCTATAGATATACATATATACTGATAATTGACTATCTATATATATATATATAATATATAATATATATATATATATATATATACATATATATATATATATATTATATATATACATATATATATATATACATATATACATACATATATATACATATCATATACATATATATATACATATATATATACATATACTATATACATACTATATACATTTATATATATATATACATACATCTATATATATATATACATATATACATATACTATATACATATATACATAGTATATACATACTATACATTATACATACTATATATTATATATATATATATCTCCACACAACACACACACATATTATATATATTATATATATATATACATATATATACATATATATATGTATATATGTACTACATACATATACATGCATATATATATATATATGCACATTCACCTTGTAACAAACCTAAAGAACTCAAAATCACCCATATGTGAGCGGGTGGAGCGGGAGGAATGATTTGATATCACAGTAATAAAACATATAAAACATCTCTATGAATGAATGAAGGAAAAGTGTACAATCAAAAGTAATGCGTATTAGCACAAAGGCTTGGGATTTTCTTTTGTAAAGATGAACGCGTCCTGTAACGTCGTGTTAACACACCGTAGATCGAACCGTAAGACACATGGCTTAGTGACGGGGATGACACGGCTCGTTCGAGAACTACATACAATAACTTCACCCAAGTGGTTTCTTACAGAAAGAATGCAGAATGTTTTTCAATGAAACGTTGGTGCAATAAACTTTTGATCAATGGGGGGAAAAAAAAAAACGACATCACCTCACAGAGCATATATATATATATATATATATATATATATATATATATATATATATATATATATATATATATATATATATATATATATATATAAAACGGTTAACCAAAAAAAAAAACCTAAAAATTCACAGCAAAAATCAGGGAAGGTCTGAAAACAGCGAGCACAGATTTAGTAGTCCTTCCAGCAAGTTCGTTATGTCGAATTCTGTTCAACAGATAATACAATCAGGTAATTTGGTTTTAATCAGACAATGAAAAAAAAAAAAAACAAAACAAAAGAAAACAATAAATAAATAATGGGAAAATAACACACAAAATAACATGGACATAAAAAAAAAAAAAAAAAAACAGTACAGAAATGCACTGGAGAATAAGTGAGATATACTCTGCTAAGTGGCTCTGTGGTTAGCAATAGTGACGTTTCAGAGTTCTTGCATCAGACTCGGGAGTCACGCTCGTTTCCACTTCACCTCTTTCCGCTCGCAGCATGCGGGTCCCTAGGCACGTGCCGATTTATAACAAGGGAATTGCTTAATTTCTTACATGGTATTAGGATGAAAAAGGAGTCAAAGATGTCCAATGAGAGTCCTTTTTGGTGAAAAAAAAAAAAAGTCACCCGGATCACCAGTAGATCAAATAAAAGCGATTTCCTTCCCTTATAAAACGCCCTTCACAATTAAACAGCGCCCTCTTGTGTCTGACACTGATTTCATTCATTCATCTTCTACCGCTTTATCTGATCTTCCCTCGGGTCACGGGGAGTCTGTGCCTATCTCAGGCGTCTATGGGCATTAAGGCAGGATACACCCTGGATGGAATGCCAACGCCATGTTCCATGCACAACACACACACATAAGGCCCACAGCACACCACACACACACACACACACACCACACACCACAGCCACACACACACACACACACACACACACATTCATACACTAGGGACAATTTTCCAAGATGCCAATCAACCTACAGTGCATGTTTTTGGACCGGGGGAGGAAACCGGAGAACCCGGAGAAAAACCCCCTGAGACATGCACGGGGAGAATCAAAACATGCACAAACTCCACACACCACACACACATGCAAATCAACCGAGACGGGGGGAATCGAACCCGGACCCTGGCGGTGTGAGGCGAACGTGCTAACCACTAAACCACCGTGCCCCTTGACACTGATTGAATACCTTTTTTTCCGAAGATAAAGTGAAAGAGAAAAAGTGGCCTTTTGGTCATTGGAACACCCAGGCTGCCTTCTGAATAGAATTTCGACACAGTGACAAAGCGTTTGTAAAATATCATGTAAGAGTTTATCGGCACATGTCTAGTGGCTCCCGGCGTGTCAGAACCAGCCTGGGCAGTGTGACTGCAGTCGCTTCCCTCAGCCGTTGTATTGTTGCTGGTAGCGGCGGTTGAGCTCTCTCAGCTCCTTCTCTCGCACGCGCCGCGCTCGGCCCGACTTGCTCGATCGGCTGGAGCGCGTTGACTGTGCCGACTTTGTGCTTTGGCAGCGCGACGACGCCCTCTTGAGCAGGTTCTGAGAGATGCAGCGCTGCAGGTTCTTCATCGAAGACGACGCAGCCATGCTGACAATCCACGGGTGCTTGAGTGCCTGGCCAGCCGTCAACCGCTCGCTCGTGTCCACAGTGAGCACGCGGTCGATGAAGTCCTTCGCCAAGTTAGACACGCTCGGCCACGGCTGCGATAAGAGAGCGAGAAAATGATGTCAATGATTCAGAACAAATCTTTCAACAGTCTTTCAACAAAAAAAAAGTTTGGACACACCTCCTTCTCCAGTGCTTTTTTACAGTGGTTATTTTCAACATTGTTTCAAGCTTATTTGTCATATGTACACGTCAGTGACCATACGATCAAATTCTTAAGTGAGGCTCCAGGCAAATTACAACAATGTAAAAGTAAAGAAGGATATATATATATATATATATATATATATATATATATATATATATATATATATATATATATATATATATATATATATATATATATATATATATATAAATAACTCTTTTAGGGGCAGGGTGGCATAGTGGTTAGCACGTTTGCCTCAAACCACTAGGGTCCGGGTTCGATTCCCGTCTCGGCCATGTATGTGTGGAGTTTACATGTTCTCCCCGTGCCTCAGGGGTTTTTTCTCCGGGTTCTCCGGTTTCCTCCCCTGGTCCAAAAACATACACGGTAGGTTGATTGGTACCTTGGAAAATTGTCCCTTGTGTATGAATGTGTGTGTGAATGTGAGTGTGTGTGTCCTGCGATGGGTTGGCATTCCATCCATGGTGTATCCTGCCTTAATGCCCATAGACGCCTGAGATAGACACAGACTCCCCGTGACCCGAGGGAAGATCGGATAAAGCGGTAGAAGATGAATGAATGAATGAATGAATAACTCTTTTAATATTAATTTCTTGTTAATTTCGTGTTACTTTGTTTAGTGGTTGTTTTAACAGTAAAATATGGGACGTGGCTCCTTTAAGAATTCTGTTCCGGTTGTTTTCCAGAGCAGAACACTCACTGCGTTAACAAACATTAGTTGCCACTTAACATTAGTGCTGATATATATATATTATATATATATATATATATATATATCTATATGTATATATATATATATATATATATATATATATATGTACCTACTTTTACTTTGCTGACAGCTGTATCTCAGTCTGCTTCATTCGAACCTGGAATGGTTCTCCAACAATCTTGAGGAGTGCTCTCAGTGCTACACAATAGTGCTTGTTGACTAATGTTGCTTCATTCACACTGTCAAAGTGATCATCACTACACTCTTGAGATCGGGTAATTGCGGAGGCTGGGCTCGTCTGACCTGCTCAGCACTCTTCATTGTGAACAGCTAGAGACGAGTTTAAAACCGGATTCCTTTCGGAAAACAAATGATTTCCCCACCATACATTCGGGAACCACCCGTTCACCCTCGGTAGTCGAACAAAGACACGGCAGTTAAAACCAAAATTCTCAAATTTGGACTCGTCAGACCAAAGCACTGTTTTCCGCTGATCTAATGTCCATTCCTTGTGTTTTTTGGCCCAAGAAAGTCTCTTGTGCTTGTTGTTCTTCCAAAGTAAGGGTTTCTTTGCAGCGATTGGACCACGAAGGCCCGTGCACTCTCCTCTGAACAGTGGATCTTGAAACATGTCTGCCACATGAACTCAGACAAGCATATACGCAAATAGGTCGTTTCTAAGGCTTGTAATTCTAATAAACGTATCCTCTGCAGCAGAGGTACTGCTTGCTTTTCCTTTCCTGGAACAGCAACTTTCACCATATAGTGTTTGATGGTGTTGCAAAGTGCACATGAGATTTTTCTCATTTCTTAAAGTACTGATGGACTGTCTTTTAAAAGAAGTGCTTCTTGCCATGATGTTGCTTGAGTAGCACTAATAGGGATATTGATTCTGCACTCGCACTTCCTCTAAAACACTGGTTCCCCAACTCCCGGGCCGTGGACCGGTCCTTGGGTCAATTGTTACCCGGGCAGCACACAAAGAATGCGTAACGTGTGTTATTTCCATTTTATTTCTTTATCTGATTTATAAAAATGACCGCATTTTCTCCGCCATGTCTATATCTATGACTCGCGCTTGCCTTGGTCGCATGACTTCCCTCCATCCTCTACCTTCTTAAAGGGGCTGCTCCGGCCACTAGCGCGTAACACATGAGCGCTAAATTTTAAACCCCCAGGATAAAACCGTAAATAACAAACAAACGCCTTTGGAACGTTTCTTTGTGTAGGGTAAAAGATCCAGTGAGGAAACATTGCAATGTTCCTATAACTTCGAAGAAAAAGAAAACCCCATTTAACACTTGAAATATGGATTTATTGCGACAGGTCACTCCGACGCGCCGGACCCCGAACATTCTGCATTAAAATCCCAGTGTTTATGTCGCCCGTATCGTTTTGACCAAACCTTTAAAGGTCAGTCCGTGGAAATATTGGCCTAAAGCACAATAAGAAGGCTAGTAATGTCAGGAATGAACTATAATAAACGGAAAGCATTCCAGGTGACCAGAAGAGAACGACACGATGTCATGCTGTCATCAAAGTGAAATAAAAAATATCCTGAATTTGACACATTTACGACATTTGTTAGACGCCCTTTTCCAGAGCGACTTACAACTGAGCAATTGAAAATTAAGGGCCTTGCTCAAGGGCCCACTATTGGCGGCTTTGTGGGATTTGAACCTGTGATCTTCCGATCTTCTGCTCCCACCTCCCTAGCTCCCAGTTAAACACCTTCTGGGTTGTTTGACACTTTTTTTTTTTTCGTACATAATTCCATACGTGTTCTTTGGACGTCTTCAGGATTATTGTTCAAAATAATAAAAATAAAGAAAAGGCACTGATACACGTCCGCCTCACACCGCCAGGGTCCGGGTTCGATTCCCGTCTCGGCCATGTGTGTGTGGAGTTTGTGCATGTTCTCCCCGTGCCTCAAGGAGGTTTTTCTCCGGTTTCCTCCCCCGGTCCTAAAACATGCACGGTAGGTTGATTGGCACCTTGGAAAATTGTCCCTAGTGTATGAATATGTATGTGTGTGTGTGTGTGTGTGTGTGTGTGCCCTGCGATGGGTTGGCATTCCATCCAGGGTGTATCCTGCCTTAATGCCCATAGACGCCTGAGATAGGCACAGACTCCCCGTGACCCGAGGGAAGATCGGATAAAGCGGTAGAAGATGAATGAATGAAAGAAAAGGCACTGATAAAGGTGTGTCCAAACTTTTAACTACCGTCAGACCTTTTTTGACGTTCTACACCAAATCCACTGTCAGGCACGCATTTCTTTAATTCTAGCTCATTTTACAATTAATCATTTATTGTCAAGATTTTTTCAAACATTTTTCCCAGGAATGGAGTTTTTTTTTTTTTTCCCATTTATCAATATTTATACAGCCTGGAATAAACTAAATAACACCAGCACACAAACACTGTAGCCAGTGCTAGGGAGTGGTGGAGCTCAGTGGTTCAGGCGTTGGACTCTGGACCGCAAGATCGCAGGTTCAAATCCCACTACCACCACGCCTCCACTAGTGGGCCCTTCAGCAAAGCCCTTGACCCTCAACTGCTCAGCCACATAAGTCGCAGTGGAAAACGGCGTCTGCCAAATGATACGTTCTGCGATATTTTGGATTTTATGCAATACTTCAGGCTTTATATCAGATAATAAGGGAGGTGGTGGCTTAGTGGTAAGGTGTTGGCCTCCGGACCAGAAGATTGCAGGTTCAAACCCCACAACCACTAGTGGGCCCTTGAGCAAGGCCCTTAACCCTCAGTTGTAAATCACTCTGGATAAGGGCGTCTGCCAAATACCGTAAATGTAAATGTAAATAATAATAAAACACGGCCCTAAAGTAAATACAACAAAAACAACATTTTATAAAAGCATTGCATTTATGCGCGTCTTTTACAAATAACCAACCCAAACAATCCGTTTCCAGGCTCAGAGTTACTGCTCACGTGAGATGGTCATTTTGGGAAAATTCCCCAACGAAGGCCAAATTAGTTCTGTAAACAGTTAACCTGAATAATATGGCGGATTAAATATTCCATTAATGCTTAACCTTGCTGTGTAGCCCTCCCAGGCCCACCACATCTCACACACACACACACACACACACACACACACAACTGAATTCCTGCTTTTGTTGCTTTTCTGAAAAGCCCACAGATGTTTGTGTTAATATAAGCAGCTAATACACATCTTATAGAAAGCACTGCCGCAAAACAAAGTTCTGGTTAAGATCCGGTCAGAACTCGTACACACAAACACACAATACAAAGAATCCACGACACAAATAACTCCCTCAACCGTACATTTTGGTATTGGACACTGAAGTGATTCATTCGGTGATTAAATTAGTGCAGGAGGAATCGGATGGAGGAAAGGCCAGACAATCATGGGCTATTGTTTTGTTTTTTTGTTTGTTTGTTTTTTGTCGTGACAGTGGCCTTCTGGGAAATATTTCTGCTTAGGAATGCAGATTGTGAATGTACGGTAAACGTCTGCATGTCCTCATGAGGCTTTATAACGACATGCTGTCATTCTATACCACAAACCACCAGTGGGCATTGAACACATCGCAGCGTAATCAAGCAAAAACTGTCATTGAAAAATGTCATTACTTTTTTTTTTTTTTTTCTTAAATGCGCAGTTACTCGAATGAAACACATGTGACATGGTTTATACCTATGTTTGACTGTGCAATTACTGTCACAAACCATTTAGTGCATTCGAACTGAAAAAAAGACTGTATTAAATGATCCATATCCATAGATGCACTATAAATAAATGATCTAAAAACACTACAGGAATCATTTCTAAGTAATATATCCAGTAAAGAAGGCAGAATACTATTCGTCTTAAGTCTACTGTGATATGATTTGATTAAACCAATCAGTCAATACATTCATTCATTCATTTATTCATTCATTCATCTTCTACCGCTTTACCCGATCTTCCTCGGGTCACGGGGAGTCTGTGCCTATCTCAGGCGTCTATGGGCATTAAGGCAGGATACACCCTGGATGGAATGCCAACCCATCGCAGGGCACACACACACACACACATTCACGCACACATTCATACACTAGGGACGATTTTCCAAGGTGCCAATCAACCTACCGTGCATGTCTTTGGACCGGGGGAAACCGGAGAACCCGGAGAAAAACCCCCTGAGGCACGGGGAGAACATGCAAACTCCACACACACATTCCCGAGACGGGACTCGAACCCGGATCCTGGCAGTGTGAGGCGAACGTGCTAACCACTAAACCACCGTGCCCCTCTCAATACATTTATATTTATTATTTTTTAAATAAACCTCAATTTGGTTAATATTGAACTTGGTGTAACGATGCTAAAATTCACGTTTTAACACATTAAATAATCAACGTTACAAGTCAGAATGTAACGCATTACTCACGTTTTCTATGCCAACTTTTTTTTGCATAGAAATTATTTTACTATACAGGATCTAATTAGGGCTGTCCTTCATTCATTCATTCATTCATTCATCTTCTACCGCGATATCCGATCTTCCCTCGGGTCACGGGGAGCCTGTGCCTATCTCAGGAGTCTATGGGCATTAAGGCAGGATACACCCTGGATGGAATACAAACCCATCGCAGGGCCACATACACAGGCACACACACACACACACACACATTACATAATAGGGACAATTTTCCAAGGTGCCAATCAACCTACCGTGCATGTTTTTTTGGACCGGGGGAGGAAAACCGGAGAACCCGGAGAAAAACCGAAAGAAAAAGAAAGAAAAACCCCTGAGGCACGGGGAGAACATGCAAACTCCACACACACATGGCCGAGACGGGAATCGAACCCGGACCCTGGCGGTGTGAGGCGAACGTGCTAAGCACTAAACCACCGTGTAAGGCTGTGAACCGATTAAAATTTTAATCGAACAATTGTTGTAAGTTATACTGTATATTAATACTTTTAGTAATTAATACACTAACTAACTAACAGTTTATAATTATATACATTTCTATCAAAATCTTTCCCTTTAATAAAATGATTGATTATTTTATTTTACTCTGGAAAATATTATTTTGAATATGAAGTTCTTGTTCATTCCAATATTACTTTGTTTTAAGTGTAAAATATGGGACGTGGCTCCTTTAAGAATTCTGTTCCGGTTTCTTTCCATATCAACTGGTGATACGTTTAGGTTATATACGGAAGCAAAAAGAAAAATGCGCTTCATTCCGTAATACGGATTCGGGAATGCAGTGTGCTTCAGTAAGGTTCCATATGGTGATATATGCAAATATAGTGAGGAGCTCATACCGGTTGTGAATGCGCAGCTAGTAGGCGTAAGCGTGAGTGGATGTTTCTGTATTCATTTGTTGTTGGGCTTTCGTTCATTCGCCAACGCGACACAGAGTGAAGGAGCAGATCACTCACATGGTAATGCACACCGCGTTAATCACGAGTTAATAACATTAGTGCCGTTAAAGTCAATTTGAGTTCATAACATTGACCTTGACGGCCTTAATTATATTGTTTGAAACCCATTTCACTGCTTCGGCTCGGCTCGCTGCCAGAATAAAGTTAGGGGGGAAAAAATGCATGGCACCAGAACAAAGGATTCTCACCTCCCCAGAGAAGCTGTACTTCCCCTTCAGGATCTGCCGATAGAGGCGCATGCGGTTATCGTCCTCGAAGGGCATGGTGCCGCTGAGCAGGATGTAGGAGATAACCCCCAGCGCCCACATGTCCACAGCATTGGTGTAGGGCTTGCGTACCAGGATTTCGGGTGCGATGTATTCAGGCGTGCCACAAGTGGTTTTCATAAGGCATTCGTCCCCCTTTTTCCGCGTACTAGCAAGACCAAAGTCCGTGATCATGATCTTGGAGTCGGTACCAGGGTGGTAGTAGAGCAGGTTCTCAGGCTTGAGGTCACGGTGAGTGATGCCCAGCATGTGCAGGTAGCGCACCCCATCCAGCACCATGCGGAGAACGCGTGTGGCGTCCCGCTCGGTGAAGGAACCGCGTGCGATGATGCGGTCAAAGAGCTCACCTCCCGTGGCCAGCTCCATCACCATGTACACGCGCTCGGCCGTCTCGAAAACCTCCATCAGCTGGATGATGTTGGTGTGGCGCACGCGCCGCAGGACTCGCAGCTCCGACTCGCACACCTCGCGGCCTTCGCGCCATCGAGTCTCGATCATCTTGATTGCGTATGGCTGCCGCGTCCCCTTGTGCTCGACCCGCACCACCCGGCTGAAGCTGCCGCGCCCGATGAGCGCCTTTATCTCATACTTAGCCGTCACCCTCGGGTCAAACTTGGCCCGGTACTTCGCCACTTTGTTTCGCCGGGGTTCCGAGGGCTCCAGCTGGCCTTTTCCTGCCGTAGGGGGATTAGCACCTGTAGCTTGGCTTTGACCCTGAGGGGAGGGCGAGCCGTTTTTTTTATCACCGCCGTCCACACGGATGAAGTTCTTATAGACATTCGTTTGCTGAGAATCGACCTTTTTGACCAGATCTAGCTGTACGTCTGATGGTGGTTCTGGGAGGACCTTGCTCGTCCTGCACCCCATCACGTCAGGATCGTTCGCGCCCAATGCGGGCGGCACATCCTCATAACCCGTGCCAGCCGGACGCACTGACAAAAGCTTTCAACGGCGCGACGGTCAAGGATGAGAAAGGACAGTCGAGTTCTACATGAGAAAAAGATTCTCCTTGGGAAGAGGTCAAGTCTGTCGATCTGAAACAAATGAAAAGAAGAAATCAGAAATCTAAAAAAAAAAAAAAAAAAAAAAAAAAAAAGGGCATATAATGGTTTAAATAATGCACATTTGTACGCAGGGCTGCGATCCTTGCTAAAATGTGAATCGCAATTCATTCATTCATTCATTCATCTTCTAGCGCTTTATCCGATCTTCCCTCGGGTCACGGGGAGTCTGTGCCTATCTCAGGCGTCTATGGGCATTAAGGCAGGATACACCCTGGATGGCATGCCAACCCATCGCAGGGCACACACACACACACACACACATTCACATTCACAACATTCATACACTAGGGACAATTTTCCAAGGTGCCAATCAACCTACCGTGCATGTTTTTGGACCGGGGGAGGAAACCGGAGAACCCGGAGAAAAACCCCCTGAGGCACGGGGAGAACATGCACAAACTCCACACACACATGGCCGAGACGGGAATCGAACCCGGACCCTGGCGGTGTGAGGCGAACGTGCTAACCACTAAACCACCACCGTGCTGAATCGCAATCTCACTAAATTTATTGCTCTCAAGTAAAAAAAAAAAAAAAAAAAAAAAAAAAAAAAAAAAAAAATTCTACCAATAACAATAGCATGTGAACGTAGCATGATGTGAACCCAGGCACGCTGTTTTTTCTCCAGCGTGGAGTGAACGCTGTAGCCCACGCCGTCGTGAGCGTTTATACTTCTGCGTCGCTCTGCTATAGTGACTATTCCCAAACACTAGTTGGCGCTGGTGCGCTGTTTGAGTTTTGCTATTTTGGGTTTCTGCTGTAGCAATAATGGTGATTTCCTACAATGACAGGAATTATTTGGCAGTCTTTGTAAAATGGTGATGAAGAATAATAGAGGTGTTTATATTTTCTCTTCCATGATCCTTTCGGCTGCTTTCTCCATGTCCGTGCTTTGTTTCTTCATTATGGACTGTGAAAATGGTGGTACGGAGGAATACACGGACGACGATACACCTGAAATACGCTGCCGAGACGACAAAAGGTAGGCAGCCTGTTTAATACAGGCACACACCATTTAGGGTGTGTGTACTGCACTTTCAGGTGTGTATTCCCTGTTTAATCCAGTGACACGCTATTTAGGGTGTGTGTACTACACTTTCAGGTGTGTATTCCCTGTTTAATCCAGTGACACAATGTTTAGGGTGTGTGTACTACACTTTCAGGTGTGTATTCTTCGTGTTTAATCCAGTGACACGCTATTTAGGGTGTGTGTACTACACTTTCAGGTGTGTATTCCCTGTTTAATCCAGTGACACAATGTTTAGGGTGTGTGTACTACACTTTCAGGTGTGTATTCCATCTGTTTAATCCAGTGACACGCTATTTAGGGTGTGTGTACTACACTTTCAGGTGTGTATTCCCTGTTTAATCCAGTGACACAATGTTTAGGGTGTGTGTACTGCACTTTCAGGTGTGTATTCCCTGTTTAATCCAGTGACACGCTATTTAGGGTGTGTGTACTACACTTTCAGGTGTGTATTCCCTGTTTAATCCAGTGACACGATGTTTAGGGTGTGTGTACTGCACTTTCAGGTGTGTATTCCCTGTTTAATCCAGTGACACAATGTTTAGGGTGTGTGTACTACACTTTCAGGTGTGTATTCCCTGTTTAATCCAGTGACACAATGTTTAGGGTGTGTGTACTACACTTTCAGGTGTGTATTCCCTCGTTTTAATCCAGTGACACGCTATTTAGGGTGTGTGTACTACACTTTCAGGTGTGTATTCCCTGTTTAATCCAGTGACACAATGTTTAGAGTGTGTGTACTGCACTTTCAGGTGTGTATTCCCTGTTTAATCCAGTGACACGCTATTTAGGGTGTGTGTACTACACTTTCAGGTGTGTATTCCCTGTTTAATCCAGTGACACAATGTTTAGGGTGTGTGTACTACACTTTCAGGTGTGTATTCCCTGTTTAATCCAGTGACACGCTATGTTTAGGGTGTGTGTACTACACTTTCAGGTGTGTATTCCCTGTTTAATCCAGTGACACAATGTTTAGGGTGTGTGTACTGCACTTTCAGGTGTGTATTCCCTGTTTAATCCAGTGACACAATGTACTATTTAGGAGTGTGTGTACTACACTTTCAGGTGTGTATTCCCTGTTTAATCCAGTGACACGCTATTTAGGGTGTGTGTACTGCACTTTCAGGTGTGTATTCCCTGTTTAATCCAGTGACACGCTATTTAGGGTGTGTGTACTACACTTTCAGGTGTGTATTCCCTGTTTAATCCAGTGACACACTATTTAGGGTGTGTGTACTACACTTTCAGGTGTGTATTCCCTGTTTAATCCAGTGACACGCTATTTAGGGTGTGTGTACTACACTTTCAGGTGTGTATTCCCTGTTTAATCCAGTGACACAATGTTTAGGAGTGTGTGTACTGCACTTTCAGGTGTGTAGGTGTGTATTCCCTGTTTAATCCAGTGACACGATGTTTAGGGTGTGTGTACTACACTTTCAGGTGTGTATTCCCCTGTTTAATCCAGTCACACAATGTTTAGGGTGTGTGTACTACACTTTCAGGTGTGTATTCCCTGTTTAATCCAGTGACACGCTATTTAGGGTGTGTGTACTGCACTTTCAGGTGTGTATTCCCTGTTTAATCCAGTGACACAATGTTTAGAGCAGGGGTCACCAACGTGGTGCCCGTGGGCACCAGGTAGCCCCCAAGGAGCACATGAGTAGCTCTCAGGCTTGCTATAAAAAGTGCACAACTCACAGTGAGATGCGTCTATAATGTAAAATGTAGTTAATTCGTTGTTGATAGTCACTGTCAAAAATCACAAGTGTATTCACATAGATAAAACGAGTGCATTAATAATAATAATAATAATAAATAATATATAACTAAGGTAAATTTGTTATTCAGAAGGAGTATTTCAAACTGGTAGCCCTTTATATGACTCGGTGTCCATGTAGTAGCTCTCAGTTACAAAAAGGTTGGTGATGCCCTGTTTAGAGTGTGTGTACTACACTTTCAGGTGTGTATTCCCTGTTTAATCCAGTGACACGCTATTTAGGGTGTGTGTACTGCACTTTCAGGTGTGTATTCCCTGTTTAATCCAGTGACACAACTGTTTAGGGTGTGTGTACTACACTTTCAGGTGTGTATTCCCCTGTTTAATCCAGTCACACAATGTTTAGGGTGTGTGTACTACACTTTCAGGTGTGTATTCCCCTGTTTAATCCAGTGACACAATGTTTAGGGTGTGTGTACTACACTTTCAGGTGTGTATTCCCCTGTTTAATCCAGTCACACAATGTTTAGGGTGTGTGTACTACACTTTCAGGTGTGTATTCCCCTGTTTAATCCAGTCACACAATGTTTAGGGTGTGTGTACTACACTTTCAGGTGTGTATTCCCTGTTTAATCCAGTGTACTACACACGCTATTTAGGGTGTGTGTACTACACTTTCAGGTGTGTATTCCCTGTTTAATCCAGTGACACAATGTTTAGGGTGTGTGTACTACACTTTCAGGTGTGTATTCCCCTGTTTAATCCAGTGACACAATGTTTAGGGTGTGTGTACTACACTTTCAGGTGTGTATTCCCTGTTTAATCCAGGTGTGTGTGACACGCTATTTAGGGTGTGTGTACTACACTTTCAGGTGTGTATTCCCTGTTTAATCCAGTGACACAATGTTTAGGGGGGGGGGGGGGGAGGGTGTGTGTACTGCACTTTCAGGTGTGTATTCCCTGTTTAATCCAGTGACACGATGTTTAGGGTGTGTGTACTGCACTTTCAGGTGTGATTTCTATTTAGGTGTGTTTATTCCCTGTTTAATCCAGTGACACGATGTTTAGGGTGTGTGTACTGCACTTTCAGGTGTGTATTCCCTGTTTTCATCCTGTTTAATCCAGTGACACGCCACATGTTTAGGGTGTGTGTACTGCACTTTCAGGTGTGTATTCCCTGTTTAATCCAGTCACACACTATTTAGGGTGTGTGTACTACACTTTCAGGTGTGTATTCCCTGTTTAATCCAGTGACACGCTATTTAGGGTGTGTGTACTACACTTTCAGGTGTGTATTCCCTGTTTAATCCAGTGACACAATGTTTAGGGTGTGTGTACTACACTTTCAGGTGTGTATTCCCTGTTTAATCCAGTGACACAATGTTTAGGAGTGTGTGTACTGCACTTTCAGGTGTGTATTCCCTGTTTAATCCAGTGACACGCTGTTTAGGGTGTGTGTACTACACTTTCAGGTGTGTATTCCCTGTTTAATCCAGTGACACGCTATTTAGGGTGTGTGTACTACACTTTCAGGTGTGTATTCCCTGTTTAATCCAGTGACACGCTATTTAGGGTGTGTGTACTGTACACTTTCAGGTGTGTATTCCCTGTTTAATCCAGTGACACAATGTTTAGGGTGTGTGTACTACACTTTCAGGTGTGTATTCCCTGTTTAATCCAGTGACACGCTATTTAGGGTGTGTGTACTACACTTTCAGGTGTGTATTCCCTGTTTAATCCAGTGACACAATGTTTAGAGT
>JACRUU010000019.1:9000214-9057714 GCA_030449085.1 Kryptopterus vitreolus | reverse complement strand
CTATTTTTTTCCGCATTGGTTTTTCTATTAGTTTTGATCAGAAAGACAATCGCTGTCAGTACTCCTTTCCTCCTACTTCCTCTTCTCCTTCTTTTATTTGAGATTCTTTTAGTTCCTATCTTACTCTTATTTTGTTAAAATCATTTTATTGCCCTTGCTTGGTTGCAGGCTTCAGCTGAGGTATGCAGAGTTGCTCAAACCCGTGCTGCTGAGAGAATCCAAGTAAACTTGTTAGACATGACTGTGAGCCCCACAAGAGTGCCTGTAAGCCGTACGGCTTCCAGCAGAATCATAATTCAGGCTTTAAGAAACAGCTTTGCGGGATGAACCCCCTGGCCAAACTTTGTGTGGTTGGGTGTTTGCATGGTTTGTTGAGTCATCCTGGTCATTTTCAATATCCGTAATGTTCAGTATAAACAACTGAATGTGATGAAGACCCATGGGATGAGAAGGGAAATGTGTTTGAGTTTAAAAGCCAAGCTTGTTTGCCTAGAAATAAGTCTATTCCGAGATCATGCACTGATGAAATGGCCAAAAATGTGTGGCAAGATAAATGACTTCAGTCGTCTAGACCTACGACTCTCACAGCATACTAACATGTCCTCCTCTCGAAGTTACCCAAGTAATATTTATGCACTATAAATGGCATTCACAGCGCTTTTGTCATTTGTCAAATTACAGTATTCCATGTGTATATTTGGACATGACTTTTAACTTCTCTCGTTTCTCTCCTGAGCGATAGATTTTACAGTATATCTGTTGTACCACTCTCACTTTGTCACAGTGCAATACTTATGCCATTCATTACCTTTATTGTAATTATTTAATTTATTTTGTACAAGTGGGGGCACGGTGGTTTAGTGGTTAGCACGTTCGCCTCACACCGCCAAGGTCCGGGTTCGATTCCCGTCTCAGCCATGTGTGTGTGGAGTTTGTGTATGTTCTCCCCGTGCCTCAGGGGTTTTTTCTCCGGGTTCTCCGGTTTCCCGCCCCCCCCCCCCCCGGTCCAAAAACATGCACGGTAGGTTGATTGGCACCTTGGAAAATTATCCCTAGTGTATGAATGTGTGTGTGTGAATGTGTCCTGCGATGTTGGGTTGTGCGATGGGTTGGCATTCCATCCAGGGTGTATCCTGCCTTAATGCCCATAGACGCCTGAGATAGGCACAGACTCCCCGTGACCCGAGGGAAGATCGGATATAGCATTAGAAGATAAATGAATGAATGAATGAATTTTGTTCAAGTTGGTTTTAATTAGGTCTGTAGATATTGCTGGGGGGGCAATCATGAATTATTTATTTATATACACACACATACACATACATACATACACATACAATATATATATATACACAAACATATAATAATATATATCTTGGTATACTATATATATATATTTGTATCTGGGGGAGGATTAATTGTCTATACCAACAACAAGAACATCTGACTATTTAAATATACGGAAATAAAATTCACGGGGAGCATTATTGTAAATTTCGTACTCTATCGTATAACCTATTAACATATAAGCAATTTGTCTGCCATAGTCACTTTGACCGAGAAGCAGTATACTGTAGTAAATATATGTTTTAACAAGAGAGACATGTTCTTTTTAAGCAGAGATGATCAAACTATAATGTATTCTAGGGTAAAGGGACAAGTATATATATATATATATATAGTATATATTATATATATATATATATATATATATATATATATATATATATATATATATATATATATATATATATATATATATATGAGGCACGGGGAGAACATATGCTATCCACACACACATATATATATATCTATATATATATATATTTTTTTTTTTTTTTTTTATCCAAATCTTTCTGGTTTTCCTTGTAGACACTGTAACTGTACCTTTGTTCTTTCATTACAATTGCCGATTCTGACATCATGTATTTTTGTGTTTCGCCAATAAATCACACAATGACGCAGCTGTGTTTTAAATTCACATTTAATCCGGTCCTCATGCCATATTACACATTACACTAAAATGCCCTACACAAAGTGCGGGCAGTGGGACAGTTTTACCATGGTGACCTGCCAGGCCATGTATGAGTAGAGGAAACAAAAGGGAGGGGGAAATTAAATATTTATTTCTAATTTAAAATTGTAACATTTTTAAGCTTATAGCCTGAATAGCTTGTATTAGGTATTGACACTCTATTGTACTATAAATTGGACTGTTCCTATGTTGTTACTATTCACTGATTTCAATGATGTACACAGTTGCATTACTTAAGCAGATTACAATAGTAATGTTTTATATTATGGTTTATTTATTCGTGTTTAAAAATTAAAAAGTCATAAACGTTGAGATAAACTTGCATAAGCTTGCATTTTTAATATATTATAATTCATTCATTCATTCATTCATCTTCTAGCGCTTTATCCGATCTTCCCTCGAGTCACGGGGAGTCTGTGCCTATCTCAGGCGTCTATGGGCATTAAGGCAGGATACACCCTGGATGGAATGCCAACCCATCGCAGGGCACACAACACACACACACACACACACATTCATACACACTAGGGACAATTTTCCAAGGGTGCCAATCAACCTACCGTGCATGTTTTTGGACCGGGGGGGAGGAAACCGGAGAACCCGGAAGAATAAAAAAACCCCCTGAGGCACGGGGAGAACATGCACAAACTCCACACACACATGGCCGAGACGGGAATCGAACCCGGACCCTGGCGGTGTGAGGCGAACGTGCTAACCACTAAACCACCGTGCCCCCATATATTATAATATAACAATATATTTTTTACTTTTTTAAATTTTCTGCTAAATGCGCACATGTAATTTTTCTTTTATTGGGGAAGGTTTGTAAGTTTTTGAATATGTTCTACAATATTTCTTGTTAGTCTACAAATTTGGCACTGTATGGACCAAACCACTAGATGCCACTGTTCTACTGTTATGCCAATAACTGCAGCATTTTCTCATGCGCCTTTGTTTATCACATATCTCCCCAAAATAAATAAAATAATTTTTTCGCAAAATTATATACAATTGTATATATATATATATATATATATATATATATATATATATATATATATATATATATATATATATATATCTATATATATATATATATATATATATATCAATTTGTTTAACAAAAGAATTTTTAAGTTTTGTGTTGCTTCAGTCAGGCATATACCAAATATGTGATATTACAGTAATATTACTGTGTGTTGCTACACAACGGTGTACACATTGCCATTCTTTAACACAAAACATCAGCTGAAAGAATTGTGATGTCTGTATTTATCTCCTGAGAAACGTTCCTTTTTGGTCGCTCGTCTTTTCACTAGTGGTATGTCTGTTTATTTTTTGTTGTTTTTTTTTTTTGTCTGATGTCCCATGTGGTGCTCTGGTGTACATCGCAGGTGATATAATGAATACCGCAAAGTCCTCTCTTTACCGTTTACCGAACAATAGCCTCATCCCAGATGCAGCCCTGAATAAGTCTGCGGCGAATTTGAATAGGGCAATAGAATGATGTAGTGCTGCTTATGAATGCAGTGTGGAAATGCCAGATGAAATGTTAAGTTATAGACTTGGTGACAGCCATCTGGAGCCCGTAAAGGACACAGACTCTCGGATGGACCTACTCTGAATTAGATAAGATAAAGTGTTTGAGTAAAAGGCGGATAAGGAGCAAGGGGATAACCGAACGGAATTGCACAGATGACAAAAGGGTTAATAGAGAGCTAGTCTCTCTGGTCTGTCTATAGTATAGGGAGACTCTGGGCTCCAGCTCCAAATGTCTCACTGCCGGATTCTTCCCTTAATATGAGTTCTATCATTTATTCACTTGCTTATGTGTTGCACAGCAGATGTGAAAACAATCTGCAAAACAAATCAACAGGCATGATGGATGGATTAGTCGTTAAGGCCCCTTTATAATTCTGGTGCCTCCACTCTTTTTTGCTTCTCTCACTCATTCTTTCTCACTGTCTCTTTTCCTTGGCCCTCTCCCCCCCCCACCCCCTTGCCTCATCTCCCTTCTATCTACCCAAAAAGGTCAATACCATCTGTTAAATCCAAATTTGCTGACTGGTGTACATTATTTATCAGCATGAAGATAGAAGTGGCTCTATTAAAAGCTGCACTGGCTCGTCCTCTCTCTCTCTCTCCCTCACTCTCAATTATTCTCATGATAATCAGTCTTGGCCTGTGGGCCTGTCCAGACTAGCTCTCTGAACAGTACGCTGAGATCTATAGCTGTTCTGAAATTTGCCAATCCGCACACAAAGTCCGCAGTGGATTTGCGTTTGACGCCGAAGCGAATCTCTAGGCTCGCTTGATGAAAGTCTTATGTGTGGAGAGTGAAAAAAAAAAAAAAGTCCCAATTCCCTCTTTAATTCCCCCCACAAAGCTCTGCTCACTTTCAGGTCGGCTCTGAATGTGATATTTCTAAATATTTGGTGGATTATCTTTTGTCCCAGGCTCTACAAAGCATTTTTCTCTTTCATAGCCTTGTCAGAATGGACGGCCATGTTGTGTAATCTGTCGTCAAATAATTTCTCGCAAAAAATTCTCAACACATCTCTTTGTTGCATTGCTATTCCTAGTCCATACTCCGGTTTCATGGCATCTCCGCTCGCCCAGCGATTCCCAAGGCGAGACAGAGATACACGGGCACTTTTTCACGAGGTCTCCCTCTTCGGTCCAGTTTCACATTTCCACTCCACTGCATTGCTGTTCTAAAGGCAACGCTTGTATTTCACCGGGACAAACTTAAATCTCTGCTTTGATTACGTGTGAGAAATCTACAAGAAATACGACATGAGAGGACTCACAATAAATAACTGCAGCCAAGCCCAAATTATTGTGCACTCACTGATGACCCTGGTTCTACTAGTGCACAATGACTTGTGAAATTCCTGTTAAAGGTACAGTGCATGGGTATATATATATATATATATATATATATATATATATATATATATATATATTCATTCATTCATCTTCTACCGCTTTATCGGATCTTCCCTCGGGTCACGGGGAGCCTGTGCCTATCTCAGGCGTCTATGGGCATTAAGGCAGGATACACCCTGGATGGAATGCCAACCCATCGCAGGACACACACACACACACACACACACACACACACACACACACACACACACACACACTCACACACACATTCATACACTAGGGACAATTTTCCAAGGTGCCAATTAAACCTACCGTGCATATGTTTTTTTGGACCGGGGAGGAAACCGGAGAAGCCGGGGAGCCGGAGAAAAAACCCCTGAGGCACGGGGAGAACATGCAAACGCCACACACACATGGCCCGAGACGGGACTCGAATATATATATATATATATATATATATATATATATATATATATATATATATATACCACTAAACCACCTTGCCCCTATCTGTATATATACACATACAGATAGGGGCACAGTGGTTTAGTTGTTAGCACACTCGCCTCACACCTCCGCGGTTGGTGGTTCGATTCCTGCCTCACCCATATATTTATGTGTAGAGTTTGCATGTTCTTCCCGTGCCCCAAGGAGTTTTCCCCCGGGTTCTCCGGATCCAAAAAAATCCATGTATGGTAGGTTGATTGGCACCTTGGAAAATTGTCCCTAGTGTGTGTGTGCCCGGCGATGGGTTGGCATTCCATACAGTGACAGGCACAAGTTCCTGAGGAAGGCAAAGGTTCCCTGCGATCCAAAGGAAGATCGGATAAAGCGGTAGAAGATAGATGAATAAAAGAATGAATATACATAGATACAGAATATTCATTCATTCATTCATTTATCTTCTAGCGCTTTATCCGATCTTCTCGGGTCACGGGGAGTTTGTGCCAATCTCAGGCGTCTATGGACATTAAGGCAGGATACACCCTGGATGGAATGCCAACCCATCGCAGGGCACACACACATTCACACACACATTCATACACTAGGGACAATTTTCCAAGGTGCCAATCAACCTACCGTGCATATTTTTGGACCGGGGGGGAAACCAGAGAACCCGGAGAAAAAAAAAAACCCTGACGCACGGGGAGAACATGCAAACTCCAGATACAGAATATATCCCCTTCAAATGTGTTACAAGAGTAAGAATGTTGGCATGTACATGTAAATATTCATTCTCGTTTTATCATCTAATATTAACGGACTGTAGCTCAGGTCCTGATCCAGAGATTCATTTTCCTCACCTTCTTTAATACATCGAATTCACCAAGGATCTTTCTAATAGGTTGATCAATTACACTGGGAGTGTTCAAACAAGAAGAAGATCATCTGTGTAATTCTGTAATTTACTCACTATGACACTATGGCACTTTGGCTGCATGAATAGAATCAAATGAATGCATCGATTCAAATGAACCTAAGAACTTGGACCCGCTTTAAATAGAATGTATTGGCAAAATAGATGTTGCTGCATGTCTTTTTTTTTGGAGTGTGCTTTGGTACACAATCATACAACCTTATGAGATCTGGAAGAACTCATTCATTCATTCATTCATCTTCTACCGCTATATCCGATCTTCTCGGGTCACGGGGAGCCTGTGCCTATCTCAGGTGTCTATGGGCATTAAGGCAGGATGGAATGCCAACCCATCGCAGGGCACACACACTCACATTCACACACTAGGGACAATTTTCCAAGGTGCCAATCAACCTACCGTGCATGTTTTTGGACCGGGAGGAAACCGGAGAACCCGGAGAAAAAAACCCGAGAAAAACCCCTAAGGCACGGGGAGAACATGCACAAACTCCACACACACATGGCTGAGACGGGAATCGAACCCGGATCCTGGCGGTGTGAGGCGAACGTGCTAACCACTGCGCCACCGTGCCCCCTTGGAAGAACTCAATATATATATATATATATATATATATTTCACATTATATACAACTGATTCTCTTTCTTTTCATCAAACCATGTGTAGTCTTTTGCATCCCCCTCCCCCTGATTATTCATCATTCTCGTTCTTGGTGTTCACAGCGAGGGTAAGCCTACAGTTGCCTCTTGTAATTTCCACCGGGACAGATCCAGGGACTTACTCTCAACTATGTGTTAAAAAATGATTACGATTATAATCTGGTGAAGGAGCAGAATCGTTTTTTTTTTTCTTTCGTTCTTCCCATACACACAGGGAAGAAGGATAGAGCGTAGTGTTTCTAAAGCTGCACTATGGTCGGCTAAGCCCAGGTGGAGTGGAGTGGAGTGGAGTGGAGTGGTTGGCTGTTTTATGAGCCCCATAAACGAATGATGCCATAAATCTCTGACCCATGTGTGTGTGGTAAATATTAGCTTTGGGATATATCTAAGCTCTTATCAGATATTGAATCCTAACATTCCGAATCCAAAGAAATGTGGCCTTTGACTTTCACATGTAACCGAGTCATATTCGGCTGGTACTGAGATAATAATCATTATTTTACCATTATTGTTGTACCATTCATTCATTCATTTTATACCGCTTTATCCGATCTTCCCTCGGGTCACGGGGAGCCTGTGCCTATCTCAGGCTTCTATGGGCATTAAGGCAGGATACACCCTGGATGGAATGCCAACCCATCACAGGGCACACACACACACACACACACACACACATTCATACACTAGGAACAATTTTCCAAGGTGCCAATCAACCTACCGTGCATGTTTTTGGACCGGGAGGAAACCGTAGAACCCGGAGAAAAACCCCCTGAGGCACGGGGAGAACATGCAAACTCCACACACACATGGCCGAGACGGGAATCGAACCCGGATCCTGGCGGTGTGAGGCGAACGTGCTAACCACTACGCCACCGTGCCCCTTATTGTTGTACCATTGACTCTTTAATTGCATGACTTCTTTTCTCACAGCCGTTTTGTTTCTCTGACTACATATTTTTTATCATTTACATTTTACAAAGACACACGGTATGATTTAATAATTCATTTGCTAATTCAGTAGAATTGAATAATTCATTTGTCACCTGTAATGGATGGCCCAACAAGAAAGCTCAGCATTTCCACATAGTTTTGTGTGTTCGGTTAATCAATAGGCCACTCGATGTACGATTAGTAATGCAACTGCAGTCGGTTTGTCTACATTTACTCTTTAGCATTATTTTATTTCACATATAGGGCACTTAAGGGAGGCGGGGAAACAGGAGTCATTTGGAAAAAAAGAGGGTCAAAATTCTCAGATGGAATATCATGTGTGAGGAGTGAATCAGGTTCACCGGGTAACAATGATCAAAAAGATGCAACACTGTAAATTATTATTATTCCCAAAAGAATCATCTTTTCAATTAGGGCACGGTGGTTTAGTGGTTAGAACGTTCGCCTCACACCGCCAGGGTCAGGGTTTGATTCCCGTCTCAGCCACATGTGTGTGTGTGGAGTTTGTGCATGTTCTCCCCGTGCCTCAGGGGGTTTTTCTCCGGGTTCTCCGGTTTCCTCCCGGTCCAAAAACATGCACGGTAGGTTGATTGGCACCTTGGAAAATTATCCCTAGTGTTTGAATGTGTGTGTGTGTGTGTGTGTCCTGTGATGGGTTGGCATTCCATCCAGGGTGTATCCTGCCTAAATGCCCATAGACGACTGAGATAGACACAGACTCCCCGTGACCCGAGGGAAGATCGGATATAGCTGTAGAAGATGAATGAATGAATGAATGATCTTTTCATATTACCGTAATATATTGTTGCCAGCACAAAAGAATCACGAACCTGAAATAAGTGTAGCACAATGCTAAAGAAATGCCTGTAGAATGAATTACAGGTCATTTTGATGTGTGTGTGTCCAACGCTAGTCTCGAAATCCGTTCATGTCACACACATTTCCTCCTCCGCGCTTTCTCATGTCCCCTATTTCCTCGTCTTGCTTTTCCATTAGCCGAGATTTTCTCACCTTTTCTCATCCCATCTTTTCCTACACACCAGAGTGACCCTCATTCTACCTGTGGTCAGTCTACTACCGAGGTGAGACACATGAAAGGAGAGAAAGAGAGACGTCGCATCGTGTTGCTCAATATTCGGCGTGACGCACAGAGAGAATGCGGGGCAAATTCTGAAAGTAAACTAGATTCATCCCCTCAGGATATGTTTTAATAAGCAAGTGCAAACTTGTTTTGTTTGTAGTGGCAGGCCAATCACAGGATTTCCTGAGTGATAGATCACCTTTTGTCTGGTTTAATTTAATGAGCGACTGCACAAAAAGGATTTTCACAGCCAGAACCCCATCATGGCATATTCATGTCTGCACAAATACACACAGCCACGGTGGGGGCTTTTCATGAGAACTCTTATGAGAAGCCGTATAAGATGACGGCACAGCGCCGGATTCTACGCTTTAACATCAATCACAATCCATCTACATCGGAAACGAAATAACCGCAAGGCACCCAAGCACTAAAATACTGTTTTAAAATAAACAAATACGTCCTCAAATAAACTTCTGTTAAAACACGGGGTTTGTCAATAGGGGCAACTTGTGTAGAGCTTTATAATATATATATATATATATATATATATATATATATATATATATATCTATATATATATATATATATATTCATTCATTTCATTCCTCTTCTACCGCTTTATCCGATCTTCCCTCGGGTCACGGGGAGTCTATGTCTATCTCAGGCGTCTATGGGCATTAAGGCAGGATACACCCTGGATGGAATGCCAACCCATCACAGGACACACACACACACACATTCACACACACACACACACACATTCATACACTAGGGACAATTTTCCAAGGTGCCAATCAACCTACCGTGCATGTTTTTTGGACCGGGGGAGGAAACCGGAGAACCCGGAGAAAAACCCCTGAGACACGGGGAAAACATGCACAAACTTCACACACACATGGCCGAGACGGGAATTGAACCCGGATCCTGGTGGTGTGAAGCGAACGTGCTAACCACTAAACCACTGTGCTTAAACTGATGATTCATTTAATTGATTTATAATAATAATTGAATAATTGAATTTCAATTAGTTTTGTATTTGCAAGTTAGAAAAAGACTTTTAGAGAGAATGGGGGATTTTCAAGTCGAGTCGAGTCAATGGTTTTTTTATGTCATTTCAACTATATATATATATATATATATATATATATATATACATTCATTCATTCATCTTCTACCGCTATAACCGATCTTCACTCGGGTCACGGGGAGTCTGTGTCTATCTCAGCCGTCTATGGGCATTAAGGCAGGATACACCCTGGATGGAATGCCAACCAGTGGATGGAGTGCTAATCACTAAGCCACCGTGCCCCCTATATATATATATGAGACACAGTAAACAATGAGACGATGTTTCTCCAGAAACTTGGTGCTACATAAAACAACATCACAACATAGAGCTGAGGACTAGACCAAGTCATCCTAGTCACGGAAAGTGCAAAACAAAACAGACAACACGAGACAGTGCAGGACAAGTACACAAACACAAAATAACAATGACCCGCAATTATATGTAGTGCAATGTTCAATTAAAAACCATTCTAAAAACCTTTACACAACTAGGGTTGTAAACAGTTTGACTTTGATGTGCAAACGGTGGAAGTAGGTGGGGAGGTGGTGGCTTAGTGGTAAGGTGTCGGCCTCTGGACCAGAATATCGCAGGTTCAAACCCCACAACCACCAAACTACCACTAGTGGGCCCTTGAGCAAGGCCCTTAACCCTCAATTGCTCAGTTGTAAGTCGCTCTGGATAAGGGCGTCTGCCAAATGCCACAAATGTAAATGTAAATGTAAGTAGAGCAGCAGTAGTAATAGTGTAATGTGCAAAATGAACATGTAAACAGTAACACTGTCTGTGTGTCTAGTATATAGAATAAACATGCAAAAGCCAGTAATAAAAGATGTGTGTGTGTGTGTGTGTGTGTGTGTGTGTGTGTGTGTGTGTGTGTGTGTGTGTGTGTGAGAGAGACAGAGAGAGAGAGTCCAGTTCCAGTTCAGTTGTGTGTGTTGAGAAGCCTGATGGCTTTCGACATGGACAATGCATGTATATCAGAAATGCAGAGATTATGCAGTGACATCCTTTTATGGAGTTGTTGTGGGAGAGGTGTAGATCAGCGCTGGGTTTCTGATCAGAACGTCGACCCCCGGTTTCGCTCAAACCCATCTTGGTCCTTGATCAAGGTCCTTAATCCCCTGTGTTCCAGGGGCGCTGACCCTGCGCTCTGTCCTCCAAAAAAGCCTGGATATACGAAGGAAGAATTTCACAGTGCTGTAATGTCTACGTGACAAATAAAGGCTCTTGTTCTATTCTAAAATGTGCTCTATAAAGCATATTTATCATTGCTTCATCTGCTTGGTTTGGTTTGTGGCTTAGCTCAGGGCCGTGTTAGCTCAATGGTAAGGCAATTGATCATCAGGTCGTGAGTTCAAATCCAGACATTGCAAACCTGCCACTGCTGGGGCTCTGCAACAAAGGCCTTTAACCCTCAACTCCTCAGTTGTATAAATAAGATCTTTGTAAGTCACTCACGTTTAAAGGTATGCTGTAACACTAGTGTTGTCCTAGCCCAAAAATGCAACTAATATTCATGAAAACCAATGAGGTCGAATAAGTCCCGCCTTCCTACTTCCAAATCAGTCAAGTCACCCTTTATTTATAAAGCGCTTTTAACAATACAGATCGTATCAAAGCAGCTGTACAGTAATCAATAAGACAGAGAAAGTTAGTTTGCTTGGACTTAAGTGTCCCTAACTGAGCAAGCCACGGGCGACAGCGGAAAGCAATCAAAACTCCATCAGTGACACAAATGGAGAAAACACCTCCAGGCTCAGTCGAGGGGTCAGTTCTCTCCTCTGACCAACAAACTAGTAATGTGTATTCATGAAGGTGGTCTACAGGTGCTGATTATCATCTGGATAAGGACTTGATCAGGGAACTGCAGTGACCATGTGATCGGGATAATAATAATAATATCCTTTATTGGTCACATAAACATTACAGCACAGTGAAATTCTTTTCTTCGCATATCCCAGTTTGATGTTGGTAGCTGGGGTCAGAGCGCAGGGTATCAGCCATGATACGGCACCCCCTGGAGCACAGAGGGTTAAGGGTCTTGGTCAAGGACCCAAGGGCGGCAGCTTGGCCATACCGGGGCTCGAACCCGGATCTTCCGATCAGCAGCCCAGCGCCTTAGACCACTGAGCTACGGGGTCGTCACACTCGCAGCCCTCAGACGTCATAATTAGCTGTTAATTCAATCCAGGGAAACTGCATTGTAACAATCGTTATACCGATAGGCCTCGCGACTAAACAAACAACAAACACACTCTTCATGAATCTTCAAGGCCCAAGTAATTTATTAGCAAATATGTAAATAGGATACTTAGTAAATAGGACAATTAAACAAAGGAACAAACAAAAAAAAAACTACACAAAACACCAAGATTAAATAATCTGAATTCCGCAAAACGTACTGTAATCAGGCACACAAACATCATCGTTTTAAAGCAGACGCTCACACTAGCCTACATCCAGACTACAAACTCACAAAGACCTGTTTCCTTTCCCCCCCGCACCAAACACACTAGCGGATCATACCATCCCCAGACAGCTAAGGATTCTAGGCCTAAACATCACAGGATTATTCATTCATTCATTCATCTTCTAGCGCTTTATCCGATCTTCTCGGGTCACGGGGAGTCTGTGCCTATCTCAGGCGTCTATGGGTATTAAGGCAGGATACACCCTGGATGGAATGCCAACCCATCACAGGGCACACACACACACACACACACACACATTCATACACTAGGGACAATTTTCCAAGGTGCCAATCAACCTACCGTGCATGTTTTTGGACCGGGAGGAAACCGGAGAACCCGGAGAAAAACCCCCCTGAGGCACGGGGAGAACATGCACAAACTCCACACACACATGGCGGAGACGGGAATCGAACCCGGGTCCTGGCGGTGTGAGGCGAACGTGCTAACCACTAAGCCACCCTGCCCCGCTATCACAGGATTATACCATTCTATAAACACATAACACTCCAAGATATGAAATAAAACAAATGTAGCATCAATTTAACCCTAGACTATTATATACCCATTACACACATTCAAATATAACACATATACACATCATTTGTGGACTGAAGTTTGCGTGATGAAAGTCCTGCTCATCATCACAGGGATAACGACGACTTCGTAGTAAACAGAAGACCGACTAATATAAGGCTAGATGCCATTCTCTTTGTGATGCAAGGTGTTATGGGACGTCTTTCCTTTGTGTTTCAGAGTTTTGCTGCTAAATAAGAAAATGACCAATCAACCTACCGTGCATGTTTTTGGACCGGGAGGAAACTGGAGAACCCGGAGAAAAAACCCCTGAGGCACGGGGAGAACATGCACAAACTCCACACACACATGGCCGAGACGGGAATCGAACCGGGACCCTGGCGGTGTGAGGCGAACGTGCTAACCACTAAGCCACCGTGCCCCCGGATGGAACAATATGTTGCTCGAAACCCTGTATAAACCTTTCAGCATTGTTTAAGCCTTTCCAGATGTGCCGAGTGCTGATAACAGACTGGATGGTCCGTCTTCTCGTTTTTGTCTGGAGGATGGATGCTTCCATCTTTTATGAATGTGACCACAGGACGTTTTTCCCACTTTGCCAGGTTGCACACTGTACGCGTTTGGCCACGATTGGGTCGCCTGAGACACAATGTTTTAAAATCGTAAATGATTCCTGTAATCCTAGGCTGTAGCGTTTGATCGCTGGCTTAACGTCCTGACTGAGAGATGATTCATTTCCGCTGAGATCATTTGTTTCCTCTGATGTAATTCTGTAATTCCGAAGATTTCAGTTTGGCCTCTCCTGCAGCGAGCGTCAAAGCCAAGAACCCGACAGGAACGCAGAACCTGGTGATGCAACGACGGAGAAAAATGAGGCAGGTGGACCGCACGAGAAGAGAAACGCATTGAATTATCGAGGTGTTTATATTTACATTTACATTTATGGCATTTGGCAGACGCCCTTATCCAGAGCGACTTACAACTGAGCAATTGAGGGTTAAGGGCCTTGCTCAAAGGCCCACTAGGGGTAGCTTGGTGGTTGTGGGGATTTGAACCTGCAATCTTCTGGTCCAGAGGCCGACACCTTAACCACTAAGCCACCACCTCCCTATATGTTATATGTTTTCATCATCACGGCATTACCGCTGCAGAGTCTTTTCGTTTGCTGCTAGACACCAACACAAGTGTGTTCTTGTGTGTTTTTCATACACTGACATTATGACAACTTGCGATCCTACATGGTGACATGGGAGATCATGGCCGTACAGTCTCACAAGACACAATCGCCCAGCATTGGTCCACTTGTAGCCCTGAGGAAACAGGAGCATTTCTCGACCATGTTCACGCAAGTCTTTGGATAACAGCGCTTGTAGTTGAATTTGTGGATGGCATGGCAAACTGTGTTCACAGAAAATGACATCTGGACACGTTTCCACGCAGTGATTTCATTACAGAATCCGGCCTGTATTTTGAATGCAGTGGTGCCGGAGGGCCCAGAGATCACAAACATCCAGTATTGATTTTCGCCTTGTCCATTGCACACAGAGATTTCTCCAGAGTGTTATAAAAACCATATTTTGAAATTGTTGTTGATGTAGTTTATTTCTTGTAGATCGGTAAACCTCTGCCCAACTGACACTGCTGTGATTTTGCCCTTTTATTTATTTATTTATTTACCCAATCATGTTTCTGACCATAGGGGCACGGTGGCGTAGTGGTTAGCACATTCGCCTCACACCGCCAGGGTCCGGGTTTCGATTCCCGTCTCGGCCACCATGTGTGTGTGTGGAGTTTGTGCATGTTCTCTCCCGTGCCTCAGGGGGTTTTTTTCTCCGGGTTCTCCGGTTTCCTCCTCCCGGTCCAAAAACATGCACGGTAGGTTGATTGGCACCATACCTTGGAAAATTGTCCCTAGTGTATGAATGTATGTGTGTGTGTGTGTGTGTGTGTGTGCCCTGTGATGATGGGTTGGCATGGCTTTCCATCCAGGGTGTATCCTGCCTTAATGCCCATAGACGCCTGAGATAGGCACAGACTCCCCGTGACCCAAGGGAAGATCGGATAAAGCGGTAGAAAATGAATGAATGAATGAATGTTTCTGACCAATTAGTTTCCAAATGTTCCTCCGTCTTTTTCTTTTTCCAGCCTTTTTTGAATAAAATTTGTGGCCAAGTTGAAACAGTTTTATGTCCAGTGTTGGGGAGCTTTATCTAATCTAATTACAAAATAAAAGTAACGGCAATTCATTACATTTACTGAGAAAAAAAAATGTGTAATTAAATGACTTATGAAAATGTTAACGATTACTAATTGGATTACATCTGAACAATTTCCTCTATAACCAGTGCTTTAGACCAGTGGTTCTTCAATAGTGTGCTGTAACACCATGTCTCTGGGGCGCGTGTGACACCAGGGAATATACTGTACTTTATTGGCCGTACTAGAATAAAGTGTAATTGCATATCCACTACAACAGCGGGTGGCAGTGTGTGTGCTCTCAGTATTAGTATTAGTATTAGTATTAGTATCTTAGTATTAGTACCACGTATTAGAAAGATTACAGCGGGGGGGCAGAGCTTTCTCCTACAAAGCCCCAAAGTTATGGAACTCCCTCCCGATTAATGTTGGAGAATCAGACACAGTCTCAGTGTTTAAGTCCAGGGTGAAAACTTTCTTATTTAACCAAGCTTTTAGTGAATAGTCCTACCTTAGATAAAGGAGTAGATCTGGGGGACACATGGATGTTGAGTATTATAGTGATCTGGTGTGTTTAGTTGCTGTCTGTCTCACTTTCATTAATCACTCAGGTTTGTGGTGGTGAGAGTGACTGTTTGTTTACACATCAGGAAGATCTCATGTCTGTGTTTCCCTCTGATTCTCCTTTTAGTGTCGCTGTTATAGTTCATCCTGCCGGAGTCCACGTCTGCACTCGACACTACATATACACACTCCCATACTGCAACCATGACCGTGACTCTTTTCTTTTCTCTCTCTCTCTCTCTCTCTCTCTCTCTCTCTCTCTCTCTCTCCGTTGAGTTACATGTCCCACTGCTGAGCTGTCAGTGATCCAGACCCCCCCTGCACTCTGTTTCTGTCTGAACCTCCTGGTGACTCCGTCAGCCCCCCGCCCCCACCCCCCCCCCCTTTCCGGTTGATGATGCTTCAAATTTATGAATACACTCCACAATAAACATCCACAAACACACACAACACTAACAACACAAATGAGGACGAGGTTTTCTGTTGAGTCAGGTTCCTCTCAAGGTTTCTCCCTGTTCTCAGGGAGTTTTTCCTCGTCGCCGTCGCTTCGTCTCAACAAGAAACAATCAGGGCCGAACTGATCTTCACTTTTCACACATGAGTATCATGTAAAGCTGCTTTGAGACGATGACACATTGTAAAAAGCGCTTTACAAATAAAATGTAATTGAATTGAACATTCGATGGGGCAGGGTGGTTTAGTGGTTAGCACGTTCGCTTCACACCGCCAGGATCCGGGTTCGATTCCCGTCTCGGCCATGTGTGTGTGTGGAGTTTGCATGTTCTCCCCGTGCCTCAGGGGGTTTTTCTCCGGGTTCTCTGGTTTCCTCCCGGTCCAAAAACATGCACGGTAGGGTTGATTGGCACCTTGGAAAAAAATTGTCTCTAGTGTATATGAATGTGTGTGTGAATGTGAGTGTTTGTGTGCCCTGCGATGGGGTTGGCATTCCATCCACGGTTGTATCCTGTATCCTGCCTTAATGCCCATAGACGCCTGAGATAGGCACAGACTCCCCGTGACCCGAGAAGATCGATACATAGCGGTAGAAGATGAATGAATGAATGAATGAACATTCGATTTCCCCCATTTTTTAACTTAATAATAAACAGCATAATGTGGATAAACATCAGTATACAAATGCAGCTAAACATTAAAGTCAACATTTGGGAGTGGGAGCTTGGCACGGATGAAATTTGAACTCAATATACACTGATTAGAATGGCAGCATCCACCAAGATCCCACTTCCCTCTGATCCTCTTCGACACCTGATCTTCATGAACTTCTAATTATGCATCTTTACATCCTGGCTAAATCACTAACCTGACAGATCACTCCAGATGTGGAGCCAGTGAGAGAAGGAAGAGGATGGTAAAGACAGGGAGGAGAAAGAGTATTCAAACATGCCAACTCGCTCCCAGATCAATCAGGCAGTGTTAGAATTCAGGAAAGTGGTGTGAATATTAAAACTCAGGATTGCAGTGTGTGTGTGTGTGTGTGTGTGTGTGTGTGTGTGTGTGTGTGTGTGTGTGTGTGTGTGTGAGAGACATGAGAGAGAGAGAGAGAGAGAGAGCGACATATTCGGTTTACACCTTGTGGACAAATTTTATCTGCCAACAACAGCAAAAATAAATGGACAGTGATCAGTGTAAAGTATTGTTTTCTTTTTCTCTCTATTTTTGCCTCTTGTCATATACCTCACTATACTAATCGAATATTTAAACGAAAAATGTACACCTTTATTGGGGGCCATAGGGGCCCCAGACGGGGGTTGTACGTGCACATATTCTCATTTGAATTGACTAGTGTAATCAGAAATGAAAGAACTCAAAATCAGGTTTTATAAGAAGTAAATATGTTGACAAATCAATATATAAAATATGTGCATTGGAGTTCACTACCTACACAGCAAAAACAGTGTGGTGTATATGGTCTTAATATGTGAATAAGGAGGGTAATAAAAGTTCTGGCGTTACAGATGTGCTATTGCTGCCATCTCCATCCCCAACATGTCCCTTATTAAAGCATCAGTGAAATACAGAAGGAAGCTACAATACAATAGTAAATACAGAAGCTAAACCCTCCCTATATGTATTTAGGGAGGCTGTAGCTCAGTGGTCTAAGACACTGGGCTACTGATCGGAAGGTCGGGGGTTCGAGCACCAGTATCGCCAAGCTGACCCTGCGCTCTGACCCCAACTACCAACAACAAGTCGGGATATGTGAAGAAAAGAATTTCACTGTGCTGTAATGTATATGTGACGAATAAAGAAAGAAGAAGCAGCGGGTTGCAAAAAAAATATATATATATATATATATATATATATATATATATATATATATAATCCTTTATTGGTCACATAAACATTACTGCACAGTGAAATTCTTTTCTTGGCATATCCCAGCTTGATGTTGGTAGTTGGGGTCAGAGCGCAGGGTCGGCCATGATACGGCGCCCCTGGAGCACAGAGGGTTAAGGGTCTTGCTCAACGGACCCAAGGGCGGCAGCTTGGCCATACCGGGGCTCGAACCCGGATCTTCCGAATAGCAGCCCAGCGCCTTAGACCACTGAGCTACCCCCTCCCTACAACTGAGCTACCCCCTCCATATATGTGTGCATGTTAGCCTGCCATGGAAAAGTCCTGTGAGTCCACTGTGACCCTGACCAGGATAAAGATGTACAGGAACTGTTGATTTCTGTTATTTACATGGTGTGTTTTTACGGTCGGCATACTGTACAAGGAGAGGTGTAGCTCCGTTTACATTACATTTACAGCATTTGGCAGACGCTATTATCCAGAGCCACTTACAACTGAGCAATTGAGGGTTAAGCTCTTTGCTCAAGGACTCACTAGTGGCAGCTCGGTGGTGGTGGGGGTTTTTAACCCGTGATCTTCCGGTCCAGAGCCCAAGACCATAACCACTCGATTAATGGTTCTATGGTTATGGTGCTGATGATTGGAAGGTCGGGGGTTCAAGCCCCGGTATCGCCTCTCTTGGGTTTCTTGGGCAAGGCCCTTAACCCTCTGTGCTCCAGGGGGCGCTGTCTCATGGCATGACCCCAGCTTCCAAAAACAAGCAGGGATATGCGAGGAAACAATTTGGCTGTGCTGTAATGTGTACACAGTGTTGTAGTGGAGTAACGAGATACATGTAACGCCGTACATGTAATGTAATGTAACAATAATAAATGTAACAGTAATTCGTTACAGTTACTGAGAAAAAAATGTGTAATTAAATTACAGTTACTTGTGAAAATGTTAAAGGATTACGTCTGAATTCCTTATTGTCAATTTCTTTAAAAACCAAGGATATGTTGATGTTGATGTCAAAGCTATGCAAAGATTTGTTTTCCAAAAAAAAATTTCTTTTCTTTTTTTTTGTTATGAAGTCTGGCTTTGTTGTGGCTGTGCTTAAAAATTAAATGAATATAAACTTAATTTAAGTGATTATTGAAATTAGTGTTTCCAAAGTAACCTTCCCAACACTGTTTATATGTGACAAATAAATGCTATTGTTTTCAAAAGTGTATATATATATATATATATAGGTATATATATATATATATATATATATATATATATATATATATAAATTCTACCGCTTTATCGAATCTTCCCTCGGGTCACGGGGAGTCTGTGCCTATCTCAGGCGTCTATGGGCATTAAGGCAGGATACACCCTCTATGGAATGCCAACCCATCGCAGGGCACACACACACACACACATTTCATACACTAGGGACAATTTTCCAAGGTGCCAATCAACCTACCGTGCATGTTTTTTTTTGGACCGGGGGATGTGAAACCGGAGAACCCGGAGAAAAAAAAAAAACCCTGAGGCACGGGGAGAGAACATGCACAAACTCCACACACACATGGCCAAGACGGGAATCGAATCCTGAACCGGAACCCTGGCGGTGTGAGGCGAACGTGCTAACCACTAAACCACCGTGCCCCTTATATATATATATAGAATAGTCTCATGCTGAGACTCGCAGAAAAACAGTATTTAAATTAATTTAGTCATTGCATTTCTAAGATTATATAATATTGTGACAGTTATTAATAGAATGTGCTTTATAAAATAAAACCCACATATACTTTCAGTCAGTATCATTCGAACACTTATTGTTCCTAACTTGAAAAAAAAAAAGAAAAGTGTCCCATGGCACCGTTTTAAGAATCAGCAACCTCCTGCAGTTTGTAGCTTTTACACACAGTTACACCACACACAACTCGGAGCCAATTAAAGTGAAAGTCATTACGGTCCATCACCAGAAACACGTTTTTCATATTCCAGTGCGCATGTATGTGGGATCTCGCTCTGCTGCAATCGCCGTCCTGCTAACCGTCTATGTTTATGAAAGCAGCTGGGTGCATGAAATATTCATGTAGGAAAAGGAATTAAAAAGGAAAGGTATAAGAATTGGAGACAGGAATGCAATATTTCATAGCATTAGCACAGAGCTCAGTTTTCAGATCGGTGTAATCTCACACATCCCGGATAATAGTCATTCATTTCACGCAGAAAGCACTTACGCACCGGCAGTAGCGGGTATATATATATATATATATATATATATATATATATATATATATATATATATATATATATATATATATATATATATTCTATATATATAGTAATAAAATTTCATTATACAAATGAAGTAAAATAAGAATAGTCTCATGCTGAGGCTTGCAGAAAAACAGTATTTAAATTAATTTAAAGTAAGTATTTTAATTAATTTAACGGCTTTCACGTAAACCTACACGCCGTTACGTGACGCGTGTGATTGATTCGCAGAAAAAGTCCGGCAGAGATTCGTCATTCCGTACGTTTTATTCATGATTTTTTTTTCTTGTTGAGAAACAGTAAAAAGAAAGAAAGAAAGAAAGAAAGAAAGTATATATGCTTGGAAAATGTGCTAATTAAACTCGTTTTGCCTTGCAGGTTGTCTTTGATTCCTCCGTTTGAAATAAATAACAGAATGACAGGCATTGGACATGTAGTATCAGGGGTTTCTGGTTGATCGCATCCACGTGGGGAAAAAAAAAAAAAAAACGCTTTAATCCCAGAGTTTCTACATAAAACATGCCATGTGATGGACAGTGATATGGTATAGGATCCAACTTCAAAGGAATGAGGACAGACTTAAAATGAACCCGTGCACTTTGTGACATCCGCCTTTATCTTGAAAGGTCTATCGGCATTGCAAATTCATAAGAACTCAAACGAGGTATAAAAAGTAATGAGCATTAAGCATAGAGTCAAGCAGCAGGTCAGCGCACACAGCCAACGACACAGCAATTACAATAAAAATAATAAATATATAAAAGAATAAATATAAACATCATAACAATAATAACAACACGTGTAATAGAAATGTAATTGTTGTTTTGTGATGACCGCAACATCGACTTCGGAGGAGATCCTGGTGCACATCTTTGAGGTACAGTGCATTCACATTCACTTGTCGTTCACTGATCATGAAGCACCAGGTTACAAAAATCACATCAACAGATTCCCTTCAGGTGCTGTTCGGAATTATGACAATAAGAACAGTATGATCCTCACGAAAGGAAAAAAACACACACATGCACGTCCTTTCTAAATATTCTATAATAAATAACCGTATTAGAAATACATAAGGAATCCAAAAGAGGAAATTGCGGAATGGGAGCTTTACGTGTTGACTCATCCTTCATAAATATCCAATATGAAATATAACTAGATGTCACTGAATATTTGACCTACAGGCTTCCCTGAAACCAACCACAACAATCTCCGCTTAAGTAAATTACATTTTCATCCCATAGCAGCACTTTTTTTGTTCACATTGTTGTGAATGTCATATACAAGTATTTACATAGAAGGAAATAACAGATTTGTAATAAAAATGCAATATTTTATTCATAAAGATGTTTTTGCAAGAAAACAATAGCACTTTGGATGGAAAAAAAAAAAAGCCATGACAATTATATGCTGTCAAACAAAACCAATTTGCTGTATATAGTTATTTATTCAGCATGCCTGCAAATGTATGCGTTTCTCATTGTTTAGACATAAAATGAGACTGGAAAAAGGTGCAAAGAAGATTCGAGAAGCTCAAACCAGCGTGCGGTGAAGTCGTTTATCAAACGTATTGAAATATCGCAATTCTATGTATTGCAAAGGGTTTGCAAATGATTTTAATACTTCAGCTATCTGAAGGGAAGTCAAATAAGAGATATATAGTGGGCATGTGATTGTATTTGGGCAGAGGGGCCAAACTCATTCACCGCGGGCCACGTCACCATTACAGCTGCCCTCGAAGGGCCATGTTGTAACTATAAGACAGTATATACCAGGGATCTTCAACGAAAATTGTTTAAGGTACATTATACGATCCCTCCTTTCCAGCCTAGGTCCGTACAATATAAACAAATAAAATACACACACATATATATATATATATATATATATATATATATATAGATATATATATATATATATATATATATATATATATATATATACAAAATATATATATATACCAGCCAAGTTCCTTCATAAACTGTGTGCACACTGTGTTTCACACCAAATATTGATATATATATATATATATATATATATATATATATATATATATATATATATATATACTAATATATACACACACACACACACACACACACACACACACACACACATATATATATATATATATATATATATATATATATATATATACACACACACACACACACACACACACACACACACACACACACACACACACACACACACACACACATATATATATTTATATATACATTCTGTAACATGGATGGTGCTCGATTAGGTGTTATAGACACGTGTTTCTGATCTCATGTACACTACAAGCTATGAGCGTATCATGACCATTAATATCAATCGAGTCATCACATGTTAAAGCTCTGCAAGGTTCAGTCTGATATATATAACTGCTATAAGTGCTAATAATTCAAATAATTCAGATCTTGTAGCTGTGGCATCGGAAAGAGGCGTTTTTCTTCATTTTTCTCGACGTTCATGTCGTTCCTTTCCATCTAAAAGTGTTTCACACGCAGTCTCCATGCACTCTTGTAGTATTTCCCAATCTGTAAAGGGATTGTCGTGTTTTCCTAAAACCACCGTATCCTCAGTGAACACTCATATACTCGTTATAAGGCTGTCAGTGAGAGGGAACCCGTGTAGATCGCTCAAACTGGACTTCAAGCTCGTTTATTTTCCGTGTCCTTACTTCTGACTGCTGATGGTTTAAGTTTCTTCAAAGTGTCTATGTTTGGTTTCTTAATGCCGTTTAATGTTTCCACTTTGAATGAGACATTTTAATGACACATCGCTCTCTGCTGTGTTTAAAGCACATGGGCCTGCACGTGTGAGAGCAGTAACAGTGAGTAGAGTAACTGTAGTAGTGACCCCATGGTGCTGTAGGACCCAAACACCTCTAATGACCTTCATGTGGCTGATATAAATTTGATTTTATTATAAAATAGCGCTCAGCATATTTTTATTAGATGAAGTGAAAAGACTTCATTAAGTCTGTGATTGGTGAACAGATAATCTCCTCCCACCTGTCCTGAAATCTCCTCTTTTCTATTTTTCGTTTGTCCATTTTTGGGGAGGGGTGGATTCAATTTGTCAATGGTGAACAGTAACATGAATGCTAATGATTGCTGATAGCGATGAGTCGTTCATTCATGATTCGTTCGTTTTGAACAAGCCTTTAATATGACTCACTTCATTTTCTACTGGGCGTTCATGTGCAAAGCTTCGCAAAACCATATTTTTTAAACAGGACACAGAAAGGACTCGTGACTCGTTCATTCTTTTGTCACGTGACTCCCACCATTCAATTCTGTTTCCTGTGTAATGCACCGCATAGCGTCTATAGGAGTCACATGACAAACGAATGAACAAAGATATGAGAAGGTGAGCTGCTTATTATGTTTACCGTGTTCTTAGCTGCATGTTAATATTTTAATTACTGGAACTATAACCAAAATGTGTGTATGGAGACGTGTTGGGGGTCTGTTTAATGAATATCTAACAATTCATTTTATTTCTGATCAAAAGCACAAAATGAACTAAATGACTCAAAAAAAGATTCGTTCATTTTGATGAACGAGAGTCAAACAACCGAGTCACTAAAATGATCCATCCCTAATTGTTGAGAGAAAAAGAGGAGGCGCTGAGGCCAGTCACGACTGACATGCCAACGCATTAACAAAGCATTCTGGGATTTATAGTATTAGCGGTGTTTGTGCTATATACTGGCAGGCCAGCTCTAATACACATTTGATATGATCTCATGGGCCAAAACTAATTATGCTGCAGGGGCTGAGTTTGATACCCATGTATTAGGGGTACGGTGGCAAATCCATGCCAATAAAATCCAGGCATGGTGCACAGAAAACTACAAACATGCGAGGAGGAAGGAAGATTGGGTGGGAGGAAATGGACATTTGTCTGGAGGGGAGGGGGGGGGGGTCTGCATGCTCACATTAAACTTATCATATTCACAAACAAAATCATTCACCACTCTCAGTGGCTTCTCTCCTTAACTATTGCTTCTGATCACATAAGGACAGGCCCAAAGGAATGCGTTCTGATTGGCTGCCTGCCACAGTGAATAACTATCAGCAAAGGTAGCTGTTTGGAGTACACACACATCGCATACCACATACAGGGTCCAGGCCTGTCTTGAAGCTATACTTTATACTCATTTTTAGATTTAGTGCTATTATTATTATTATTTTCTTTCTCCAAGGTTATCTTCATAAAACTTTAAATGTAAGGGGGGCCAATAATCTTGTAACCAGAGACATTCTTTTGGAGAATAAAAAAAAGACATGCTCTTATGCCATTTGTCCTTGTATGTTTGAGCTCCCATCACTTATTGCATGTGCTATATGCTATATGCTATATATATATATATATATATATATATATATATATATATATATATATATATATATATATATATATATATATATATATTAATTTTTTCTTGTCATGAAGATGGCAGTAATCACAGAGGGCGCTGTACATGTGTAGAATTCCGTTCCGAAGCATGCCTTTTTACATAAAGAAAAATTCATTATTATTTACAGTCTTGGATTTTTAAGAATGTCAACATCAGTCCGTTGGTCATTTGATTTACTTTTTGCATTCCACTGCATGTCTCTTAAAGCGGAAAATCTTGGTCTATTTCCACAGGTAGAAGAACAGTAAACTCAAGCACGTGGGCAGAAGGATGCTTTGGCTGATGTTTAAATGATTGGCCTTTCCTTTCAGGGACTCTTGATTGGTCTCGTGTTGGTTCTGGGCCCCCGTGCCGGCTGCTGATTGGCGGCTGGAGCACATGTCGTACAGGTTACCTGCAAACTGCATCTTTTTCGACTCTTGTCTCAGGGACTCCCAGACAGCGGCGGCTTCATCCGGACAACCGGCCATGGCCAGGTTTGCGCAGTCATGAAACTCGTCCCACGACCTGCAACAAGCAGAGGTCACAAGTAAGTTGCAAAGTAAGAGCATGAAATACCATGCAATACATTTATCATATATTTAAGATGCAACACTGCACTGGGATGCAAATATATTGCGGTGGAGTCAGAAGTCTCAAGAGTCACATTGTTTGTCACATTGCTATTATAGAATGGAATAGGCTTTATTTGTCACATATACATTACAGCATAGTGAAATTCCTTCTTCGCATATCCTAGCTGGTTTTTTTTTAAACCTGGGGTCAGAGTTAGTGCTGGGTGATGTGTCATATAAATTGAATCTCAATTTTTTTAGGCACGAATGGATTTTGGATACAGGGTGGAAAAGGTGTTGCTATTTGTACCTGTTTGTAGTGGGTGTTTTGGGGTTTGTCATGTTTATCCCAAAGCGCCACACACACACACACACACACACACACACACACACACACACACACCTCCACATTCAACAACACGGTTGTGTTTGAGGTGCTGGAATAAACGATTCCTGCTGCTTCATTTACAAACTTTAGATAAATGTTGATAAATGTTTTTGATTGTTGAACGTCCGAAGTTACAAACCCGAACCATTTCCATACGACTGATGAAACCCCGCCCCCTCTTGGAAACAAACTCTTCGGATTCGTCAGAGCGCCACCGTGTTGTATTTCGTATTTCCCAAATGTAACACAGGGGCACGGTGGCTTAGTGGTTAGCACGTTCGCCTCACACCGCCAGGATCCGGGTTCGATTCCCGTCTCGGCCATGTGTGTGTGGAGTTTGCATGTTCTCCCCGTGCCTCAGGGGTTTTTTCTCCGGGTTCTCCGGTTTCCTCCCGGTCCAAAAACATGCACGGTAGGTTGATTGGCACCTTGGAAAAATTGTCCCTAGTGTATGAATGTGTGTGTGAATGTGAGTGTGTGTCCTGCGATGGGTTGGCATTCCATCCAGGGTGTATCCTGCCTTAATGCCCATAGACGCCTGAGATAGACACAGACTCCCCGTGACCCGAGGGAAGATCGGATAAAGCGCTAGAAGATGAATGAATGAATGAAATGTAACACAGGGCGGGAGGTGAAGAACTACGGAAGCTCGCTGTGCCAAACCAAAGTGACATCGTAAAATCTATTTACATTTATTCAACCATAAACTCAAATTAATCTATAACAACGACTGATCTCCCAGCTCAAACCCCTGATCAGTAGCCCAGCACTATAACCACTGAGCCACACCCTCTCCCCTGAGCATTCTCTTGAGAGATTAGAATGAAAGTCATCGTTTTTTTTTTTTATAAAAACCTGAATCAGTTTTGTATACAAATGAGAACTATAGTGTAGAAAAGTTAAGCTGCTATTAATTTCAGATATAGCAGATATACCCTTTTCTGTACCTCCTATTTAACAAATACTGCTCTCATAGGATTTTCACACATGATGGACTTTACACAGAATTGTACAACTATACAAATAATTGAAGTCCTGTGGAGGGCAGTGTCCCAGGAAAACGGCTAAACTGGTTCAAGTTGATGGGAAGACTATGGTAAATCAAAACCTCGGGGCGGACGAGGTACAACAGCAGAATACAAAAACAAGCTCCGCTCCAGCCGGATTCCGAGGATACAGACTCTCAGCTACATTACTTTTCAAGTGGAACCTAAAATGTTCTTCCGCCACGTGAAGAAGAAAGATGGAACATATGTACGGGTATGAAACATTAGCTTCAAACACACGACCCGTATCTGCATGAGGTTATACATTACACTACACTACATTACACTACTAACACATGTTTATATAATTGGATGCCTTCGTGAATGAACAGATCATTAAATGATGAGTTTGTTTATTTTGTCAGAGTAATAGATCGATAGATCGATAGATAGATCGATAGATAGATAGATAGATAGATAGATAGATAGATAGATAGATAGATAGATAGATAGATAGATAGATAGATAGATAGATAGATAGATAGATAGATAGACAGATAGATAGATAGATAGATAGATAGATAGATAGATAGATAGAGAGAGAGAGATGCAGAGACAGAGAGTGACACAGAGACAGACAGACAGACAGACAGATAGATAGACAGATAGATAGATAGATAGATAGATAGATAGATAGATAGATAGATAGATAGATAGATAGATAGATAGATAGATAGATAGGGGGCACGGTGGCGTAGTGGTTAGCACGTTCGCCTCACACCGCCAGGGTCCGGGTTCGATTCCCGTCTCGGCCATGTGTGTGTGGAGTTTGCATGTTCTCCCCGTGCCTCAGGGGGTTTTTCTCCGGGTTCTCCGGTTTCCTCCCCCGGTCCAAAAACATGCACGGTAGGTTGATTGGCACCTTGGAAAATTGTCTCTAGTGTATGAATGTGTGTGTGTGTGTGTGTCCTGCGATGGGTTGGCATTCCATCCAGGGTGTATCCTGCCTTAATGCCCATAGACGCCTGAGATAGGCACAGACTCCCTGTGACCCGAGGATATCGGATATAGCGGTTAGAAAATGAAGAATGGATAGATAGATAGATAGATAGATAGATAGATAGATAGATAGATAGATAGATAGATAGATAGATAGATAGATAGATAGATAGATAGATAGATAGATAGATAGATAGATAGATAGATAGATAGATAGATAGATAGATAGATAGATAGATAGATAGACAGACGTCCCCTGAATAGAAGTCTCGCAGAGCAGCAGGAACAATGTGTACACAGAAATCTGTGGTGATTTTGGTCTAATAAACCCTTGAACCCTGGGGCAGCTCTGCCGTTTAAGGGAAAGAATCATTTTATTCCTGTGACAAACGTCAATGCAGAAAAAGGAAGGTCTCAAGTTCACCTGCAAATTTCTTCTGACTTTTTGTGCTAAACTGCTGAATAAAAAGCACCGAGCTTCATTAATAACTGGGACATCTTCTGGGAAAGGACAGCTTTTTGCTGCAGATATGGCGAACTGCCAAGTCTCAGAATCGCACCGATTTTTTTTTTCCCTGAGAAATTTCAGAATGAATAAATAAAGGTAAATAATAACATGATAGGGGAGGCACGGTGGCGTAGTGGTTAGCACATTCGCCTCACACACCGCCAGGATCCGGGTTCGATTCCCGCTCGGTCATGTGTGTGTGGAGTTTGCATGTTCTCCCCCCCGTGCCTCAAGGAGGTTTTTTTCTCCGGGTTCTCCGGTTTCCTCCCGGTCCAAAAAACATGCACGGTAGGTTGATTGGCACCTTGGAAAATTGTCCCTAGTGTATGAATGAATGTGTGTGTGAATGTGTGTGTGTGTGTGCCCTGCGATGGGTTGGCATTCCATCCAGGGTGTATCCTGCCTTAATGCCCATAGACGCCTGAGATAGGCACAGACTCCCCGTGACCCGAGGGAAGATCGGATGATTTAAAGCGGTAGAGATAGTTATAGATTAGATTTTTTAGATAGAAGGGTTAGAATGAATGAATGAATGAATGAATAACATGATAAACATATATAATAAACAGAAAACCAAAAAGAAAAGCAAGCTTATAGGGTCTCACATTACTTATTTCATGTCATGGCGGGTAAAAGTGCTCTGTTTCCATGATTACCTAAACCTATTTTACTTACATTACATTTACTTCCTTACATTCATATTGTTCACACTCACACCAAAATATTTTTTTTCACATTTTATTTAGGCTAAAATTAATTTAGAAAATCAAGTTACACTCCAAGTGGCACGGTGGTTTAGTGGTTAGCACGTTCGCCTCACACCGCCACGGTCCGGGTTCGATTCCCGTCTCGGCCATGTGTGTGTGTTTGCATGTTCTCCCCGTGCCTCAGGGGGATTTTTTTTTCTCCGGGTTCTCCGGTTTCCTCCCCCGGTCCAAAAACATGCACGGTAGGTTGATTGGCACCTTGGAAAATTGTCCCTAGAGTGTATGAATGTGTGTGTGTGTGTGTGTGTGCCCTGCGATGGGTTGGCATTCCATCCAGGGTGTATCCTGCCTTAATGCCCATAGACGCCTGAGATAGGCACAGACTCCCCGTGACCCGAGGAAAGATTCGATTTAAATAAAGCGGTTAGTCCCCCCGGTAGAAATTTATATATATATATATATATATATATATATATATATATATATATATATATATATATATATATATATATATATATATATAATATATATATACACTTTTGAAAACAATAGCATTTATTTGTCACATATAAACAGTGTTGGGAAGGTTACTTTGGAAACACTAATTTCAATAATCACTTAAATTAAGTTTATATTCATTGAATTTTTAAGTACAGCCACGACAAAGCCAGACTTCATAACAACAAAAAATATTTAATACTTTTTCAGAAAACAAATCTTTGCATAGCTTTGACCGTGTCTTGGTGGGAGTGCAACAAATAATAATAATAACATCAACATATCCTTGATTGGCACCTTGGAAAATTGTCCCTAGTTTATGAATGTGTGTGTGTGTGTGTGTGTGTGTATGTCCTGTGATGTGTTGGCATTCCATCCAGGGTGTATCCTGCCTTAATGCCCATAGACGCCCTGAGATAGACACAGACTCCCCGTGACCCGAGAGGGAGGGAAGATCGGATAAAGCGCTAGAAGATGAATGAATGAATGAATGAATTTACACTCCATATTCCATTAATTACAAAGCAAAAACTTTGAAAGCAAAAAAAAGATAATATACTATGACACTTAAAATGTCCAGTTTCTCTGAATCATTAAAGGATGTTTCTGCTCTTTGATTGGCAAAAAGCGCATGGACATGATTTGGAAAGGCACACACCTGTGTATATTCTAAGTCTAAGAACAGAAAATGCTTATCATAGCAAAAAAAACACCGCTGTACTGACTGCGGGGCTGAAACACAGGTTTGTGTGGAGGCACAGATGTGGGGAAAGCAACACACATTTTTGACTGCATTGAAGGTTCCCTAGAGCACAGCCGCCTCCATAATTCTTGAATGGAAGGAGTTTGGAATAATCGAAACGTTTCCGAGGGCTGAGTGCAAATTTTTTATCAGTTGGTTGGTTAGTAAGGGAACAAAACTCGCCTTTCAGTGCTTATAACACTTATAATCAGTGTATTTCAGGGCTATACGCTATATTTATGGGGGAAGGTTCTTTAGACTGGAGGGTGTAGCTCAGTGGTCTAAGGCACTGGGGCTGCTGATTGGAAGATCCGGGTTCGAGCCCTGGTATGGCCAAGGGCCTGCTGCCATTGGGTCGTTGAGCAAGACCCTTAATCCTCTGTGCTCCAGGGGGCGCCGTATCATGGCTCTGACCCTGCGCTCTGACCCCAGCTACAAAACAACAAGCTGGGATATGCGAAGAAAGAATTTCACTGTGCTGTAATGTTTATGTGACCAATAAATGCTATTCTTACGTTATTCGAACGTTTTTTAGCCAGCAATAAACACTTATAAGAGTTTGACTTTTTATGTTTTCTTTTGAGTTTAAGGTTTATGTCTATGTTCATTCATTCATTCATCTTCTAGCGCTTTATCCGATCTTCACTCGGGTCACGGGGAGTCTGTGTCTATCTCAGGAGTCTATGGGCATTAAGGCAGGATACACCCTGGATGGAATGCCAACCCATCGCAGGACACACACTCACATTCACACACACACATTCATACACTAGGGACAATTTTCGAAGGTGCCAATCAACCTACCGTGCATGTTTTTGGACCGGGAGGAAACCGAAGAACCCGGAGAAAAACCCCCTGAGGCACGGGGAGAACATGCACAAACTCCACACACACATGGCCGAGACGGGAATCGAACCCGGACCCTGGCGGTGTGAGGCGAACGTGCTAACCACTAAACCACCGTGCCCTCCTATGTCTATGTTGAAAATACAAAATTCAATTTTATGATGTCACCTCAGTTTGGCCTAGCGAGCTTCTGTAGTTCTCCGCCTCCCGTTCCGCATTACACTTGCGAAATACCAAATACAACATGACGCTCTGACATGGCGCTCTGACGAATTCAAAAGAGCTTGTTTCCAAGAGGGGCGGGGTTTCATCATATGGACACGGTTCGGGTGTGCAACTTCAGACGTTCAACAAACCAAAGTCCTGCTGTAACATATATATATCTAAAGTTTGCGGCGACTAAATTATAATTTATTCCAGAACCTCAAACACAACCACGCTGTTGAATGAGAATGCGTGTGTGGCGCCAAAAAATGGCTACAAACGGGTACAAATATAAGGACACATTTTCCCAGTTTGTGGTTCCAAAATAGAAAAAATACAGAAAAAAAATTGTGTAAAAAAAAAAGCAACAACAGTAGATTCAATTTATATGACATATAAATTATGTCATATAAATTAACATATGGTGTGGGGCACGGTGGCGTAGTGGTTAGCACGTTCGCCTCACACCGCCAGGATCCGGGTTCGATTCCCGTCTCGGCCATGTGTGTGTGGAGTTTGTGCATGTTCTCCCCTGTGCCTCAGGGGGGCTTTTTTTTTTTTTTTTCTCCGGGTTCTCCGGTTTCCTCCCCCGGTCCAAAAACATGCACGGTAGGTTGATTGGCACCTTGGAAAAGTGTCCCTAGTGTATGAATGTGTGTGTGAATGTGTGTGTGTGTGCCCTGCGATGGGTTGGCATTCCATCCAGGGTATATCCTGCCTTAATGCCCATAGATGCCTGAGATAGGCACAGACTCCCCGTGACCCGAGGGAAGATCGGATAAAGCGGTAGAAGATGAATGAATGAATGAAAAATTAACATATGTCATTTATATGACATATAAATTAACATAGTGGCGCCCCCTAGAGGGAGCAGCCGAAAGCAGAAGCAGAAAGAATCGGTTATAAGAATGTGCACACTAATTTATTCTAAAACCATGTAATTTAACCACACATTAATAAACAGTCTTGAGGTTGAGTTAGTATCTCGAGGTTAGTAAAATGCACTGCGTAATCCTGTACAAAACAATAACTAGCTGACCTCAACCCACATGAAGAAAAATGCAACACAGAGCAGCATTTCAAAAGTAGTTCAGTTCCACAGGATGACAACTGACCTGGCAACAGGGGATGTAACTAATATAACCTACTTCTGCATCAGCCAAGCCCTCCATCTCTGACACTGATACAGATATAATAAGATTCCGTTTGCTTCAGTAAGAAATTAACACACTGCCTACAGTACAAGTACAGTAAACCAGGATCAAATCCAACATGATACCATGGTGAACAGGTCTTAAAGAAATATTATGCCCCCTTTTTTCTACCTTCAGACTACAATTGACGTTGTTTTGATCATTTTTTCATAATTGTGGACTACAATTTATTTGGATGCTCAATATAACATTGGTGTTGTTTATGGCACAAACATTCATTCATTCATTCATTCATCTTCTACCGCTTTATCCAATCTTCCCTCGGGAGCTTGTGCCTATCTCAGGCGTCTATGGGCATTAAGGCAGGATACACCCTGGATGGAACCCGGAGAAAAAAACCCCTGAGACACGGGGAGAACATGCACAAACTCCACACACACATGGCCGAGACGGGAATCGAACCCGGACCCTGGCGGTGTGAGGCGAACGTGCTAACCACTAACCCACCGTGCCTTTTGGCACAAACATAAATAAGAGTTCTTTTGCAGATGAATCTGAATCATGCATACTAGCTCGCTTTGAACACTTCCGTTATTTCAATTACAATGTCAAATGTCAAAACGTTGATTTCAAGTGTTTTTATTTGGTTCTGTTGCTGTAAACCTGAATCCCAAAGTTCTCGTGCTGCCTTAAGACTAAATTACTGTGTTGGGTGTCAGAGGAATTCTTCCTTCCACAAAATGGAGCAGATCTGTTTCAATATCAACTATCAAAAGAAGTCTTCACCAGAGTACAGCAAGATCAGATTCGAGTTCGCCAATAAACATCTAAAAAGCCTGTACAGTTTGAGAAAAATGAATGTGTGTATGAATGTGTGTGTGTGTGTGTGTCCTGTGATTGGTTGGCATTCCATCCAGGGTGTATCCTGCCTTAATGCCCATAGACGCCTGAGATAGACACAGACTCCCTGTGACCCGAGGGAAGATCGGATAAAGCGGTTGGTAGTAGAAGATGAATGAATGAATGATATTTGATAGAAGCTGTAAACAACTTCTCTTATAATACGGATGTGTTACAGCTACCGATGCAACTTCTTCACTTGTATTTATTGTAGGGCTGTCAATCGATTCAAACATTTCATCGCAATTACTCACACGATTGCTGTGAGTTAAATGAGTTAACTCGTGATTAATCGCACATTAATTAATGAATTAATACTTTTCATCTTTCTAATACTCTAACAAGTGGCACGGTGGCTTAGTGGTTGGCACGTTCGCCTCACACCGCCAGGGTCCGGGTTCGATTCCCGTCTCGGCCATGTGTGTGTGGAGTTTGCATGTTCTCCCCGTGCCTCAGGGGTTTTTTCTCCGGGATCTCCGGTTTCCTCCCGGTCCAAAAACATGCACGGTAGGTTGATTGGCACCTTGGAAAAAAAAATTGTCCCTAGTGTATGAATGTGTGTGTGGGTGTGTGTGTGTGTGTGTGTGTGTTGTGTGCCCTGCGATGGGTTGGCATTCCATCCAGGGTGTATCCTGCCTTAATGCCCATAGACGCCTGAGATAGGCACAGACTCCCCGTGACCCGAGGGAAGATCGGATAAAGCGGTAGAAGATGAATGAATGAATGAATGAATAATACTCTAACAAACTCTAACAGAGGTTATAATGATATGCATTTCTCTCAAAATCTCTCCCTTTAATACAATTATTGATTATTTAATGCACTCTGGATATGATTCTTTTAATATTCATTTCTTGTTAATTTCAATATTACTTTGCTTCGTGGTTGTAGTAAGTGTAAAATATGGGACGTCGCTCCTTTAAGAATTCTGTTCCGGTTGCTTTTCCATATAAACTGGTGATACAGTGTTTAGGTTATACGGAAGCGCTTTATTGCGTTCACAAAAGAAAAATTAGCTTTATTCCGTATTACGGATTTGGGAATGCGATGCGATTCCGTAAGCTTCCATACGGTAATATACGCTAATATAGGGAGGAGATGATACCTGTTCTGAATGCGCAGCTAGTAGGCGTAATTCTGGGAAATTTAGGAGGAATTAGGAAAAGCGTGATTGGATGCACTGAACGTTTATTTATTCATTTTTGTTCTTTGTTGTCAGGTTTCATTCATTCGCCGACACAACGCAGAGTGAAGGAGCAGATCGCTCACATAGTAATGCACACTGCGTTAATCACGTGTTAATAACATTAGTGTAACTCTGACAGCCCTAGTTTATGAAGTGACTGTTGTCAAAAGCACCAGAACAAATTCGAAAGAATATATTTGAACATTATCTTGCTTAAATCAGCCCAAGGCAACTAATTAGGCGGCACTTCATTGTAAAGATGCACCATGCCCCAAAACACATTACAAAAATACCCTAAGACTTTTGATAATGACAAAGAAGTGGCATATCCTACAATGGCCAAGTCAATCACCTGAACTGAATCCATATAAGCATGCATGTCACTGCTGAAGGCAAAACTCAAGGCAAAAGACTCCAACGATAAGCAGGAACTACAGACAGCTGCAGTAAAAAACCTGGAAGAACATCATTAAAGAAGAAATCCATGTGTTCCAGGTAACCAATTACAAATTTTGAATACTTATATATTATTGAGGGGGGGGGCACGGTGGCTTAGTGGTTAGCACATTAGTGAGTACCCGGTTGACGGAACTCCATCAGAAGGTGGCTCGGATCGAAGGGCTGAACTGTACCATATCAGCCCGGTGCGAGGAAGATAGCGGTATATTGGATGAGATCAGGAGAGAGTCCGTGGCGCAAGCCCGTATCATCGAGGGGGCATGGCTGTGTGGCTAGGTGTCACGGATACTACACGCTCCAAGGCTTGATGAAGAGCACTAAGTGACTGGGAGACATTTGGCTATTGATCCGGCAAATTGGTAAAGGATCGTGAAATTGTTTTTTTGGCTGTGTCTGTCCCGTTCCCAAGCCCCACCCATCCCCCCACCTGTCCTGTCTCCCAGACCCAAGATCAGACTAACAACTTGGGTCAACAGTGGACTCCAGCTCAGACGTTTACATAACATCTCTCACTTATACTGATATCACACACATTCTCCAACCGTCTGTTCGCCACTCTGCCCCCCCCACCTTGACTGTCTTTGAAAAAATCCCATCACGTGACCACGTGCACCGTTACCTTGTTTCTGTTTTTGTGTTTCGTGTACTGTATGTTTGCGTTTGCAACTTGCTCTTTTCACAAATACGGGTAGTGCTCGCGCCGTACGATGGCTGCATGGCCGCTTCCTGTACTTCTCTATCAGCCTGAAGAATTTCACTGCATATTGTACCGTCAGGTATGATTGTGTACGTGACAATAAATTACTTTGACTTGACTTACAATGCCAAGGTCCAGGTTCGATTCCCGTCTCGGTCATGTGTGTGTGGAGTTTGTGCATGTTCTCCCCGTGCCTCAGGGTTTTTTTTCTCCGGGTTCTCTGGTTTCCTCCCCCGGTAGGTTGATTGGCACCTTGGAAAATTGTCCCTAGTGTATGAATGTGTGTGTGAATGTGTGTGTGTGCCATGCGATGGGTTGGCATTCCATCCAGGGTGTATCCTGCCTTAATGCCCATAGACGCCTGAGATAGGCACAGGTTCCCCGTGACCCGAGGGAAGATCGGATAAAGCGGTAGAAGATGAATGAATGAATGAATATATTATTGAAATTTCACTATTTTATTTTGAACATTGGTCATAATTAAGCATAATCTAAGATACATAATATTTGTTTGATTGACACATATATCAATCAATAAACATGACACTTGGTTTGGTCTTATACTGACTTCGGGTGAGGAGGCCTAGGGGGCAGTCTGTATTCTAATTTATCCTATAGCAGCGGTTGAAGTCAAGGTTTGGACAGGTGGAAAAGTTCAGGGGAAATGTGTACTGCCTAGAATAACATCCCATTCAACGGTGCATAAAGCACAATTCTCATTGTCCTTTTCCATACTATTCTAAAGAAAACGCAAGTGTTATTTTTTAAGGTATAAAAAGAAGATGATGATGTAGATTGTACAGTTGTTATTAATGTACAGCCTTACCTGTGGCTTTTAAAACAATATAAGCCATTGTGGGATGTGCAGTTATAAGAAAACAAGGGTGTAATTATAATGTGTCATAATGCAGCTGTCAAGATGCTGCTCATTCAATCAGTTTAAATACGCTGGCACACACTGTTTTAAAAGCGTACGTTGCTGCGACACGGTGAATACCTAAGCAGCTCCTGCACACAAGGAGGAGACGTTGTATAAATATGGATTAAGGATGCATAGACTAATGATTGACAGGATTCCAGTGAGCACAAAGGATAGTTAAGATGGAAACGGTACCACTGGAAGAAAGTCGACGAATGAGGCGGCGTGGTAGTGACTCTGTGTTACCTATTATGTACTTGACAATGGCACAAGCCGAGTATGACACATAATCCTGAGGTGTGAATTAGATCCGGCGTGTGAAGGTGGAACTTGGTTCATAGCGCCCATGAAGGTTTGTATACCCGGGAAAGCCATTTCTTTGATGCATTATTCTCATATCTTTTCATTCGGGCTTGCGAACGTCCTTGTGCTGTATGTGTCTGCGTTCTACACACCTGCAGATGGAGTCGATCTCGTGCATGTCCTCGTCTCTTTGGCTGCTCGCGGACAAGCTGTCCCCGAGGGCCAGGAGACACTGTGCGAAGCCCTTGTAGATGAAGCCGCACCTCCTAGCAGCGGCCATTGAGCTGAAGCTTGGCACCATCACTGCAAACCCAGACAAAGACTAATATTAGGTGGTTGTGTGAGCTTTTCCCCTGCTGCACTTGTGCTTTATTGCCATCATGACAGCGGAGGAAAATACAAGGAATAAAAGGAATTCCGGGATGTGCTCAGTTTGAAAAAGCAAACAAATACACCATTATTAGAATTGCTACCAGAAACAAGCCAAATTAAAAACTCATTAATCAAGGATAATCATTCGATGATCTTAAAAAAACTGCAATGCAATTCCTAAATAAAGAAAAGAATCGTCTCTTTTACTTGTGGATATAAGCGTGGATATTGAAACATCACATTTTTATGTGCTCCCATTTATAGGAACTGTTGTGTGAGGATATCTTGAAGGACACGGAGCGGTAAAAGGGAGTTTAGTGTTTAAAGTGCACAAGCTGCAGTGTGTGATAAACTGGTTCTCTTGTTTTGCAGGCTATCTTCTAAGTCTTTAAACGCCATGCCATTAGCTGTCTCCTTTTACAGCATATCTGTTCGACGCATTAATCACAAGTAAAATGATAGCGCGCATGACTCCCGAAGAGAGCAGCTCGGCTCTTTCCGTTCTCGCCGAGCTCTTTCTCCTGGATGAGTTAGTACCTTGTGATGGTCAGACCGCAGAAGCAACAGCAGGCGTAACTGAGGATCTTAATTGGGACTGAGAGTGAATCGCCGGCATTCTCCTCTGTCCCCAATGGGAATGCTTTATTAATATTTGATAGACAATGCATTCTTCCTCTTTCCCTGTCTCACTGCTACACCTGCCCCGAGTGCTGCAAACCTATTGATTGCTGGCAATGTTTTTGCAGCAAGATTATTGGTTTCACTGATCCCCATCAACATTTAATAACAACCTGGAAGGAGAGAAAACGTAGCATGGACGGGGATATCAGAGCGAAGGAGAAGAATACTGCGTTATTACTTCAATCACGACATCTGATTGTGTAATCTGTAAAGCAGGCGATAAGAGAGTACGAAACGATGCAAGTAAAACAGCCCGGCACTTTAGTGCCTTATCCATATTAGAAGCAATGACTATTTCAGGTCAATATCACTTGCTTTCTTAAGCAAATCAGGGGAATCAATTAGCAGGTGCATTCATTTATCACAAATACATCTTCATTAATTGCTTACATTTACATTTCTGGCATTTGGCAGACAACTTTATCGAGAGCTACTTGCAATTGCTTTATTATTTATACGACTGAGTAATGGTGGGCCTTGTTCCGACGCCCAGCAGGGACAGCTTGATGGTACCTTTGGTACTCGTGATCTTCTGACCCAACACCACAGAGATACCACTTCTCCATGGAAAACTGTGTGTGAGATATAAGTTGGGGGAAACACCCTGAATAGAATATCCGTATACACATTCACGGTATCAAGCATACAGTCACTAATCCATCTTTTGGGAGTTCTGGAGCACCTTGGAACGGCATTGGGTAATGCAGTAACCTAAGCTCTGTATCGATCCAGGGATCCTGGCGGTTATGAGACAATGTCTGTGTCCTTATACAGTCACATGAACTAAACAACAAACATCAAAATCAATTCCATTTTTAATAATGTTAGATTTGATTAATACTTACTGCATTAAAGTAGCTGTTTATTTATCGGTACCTGTATGTTGTGTACATCACCAGGCATAACTACTCGTTTCTACAGACACTCCTTTACATGGCAAAGTATTGGAACATGTAATTCTTTCTAAAAATGTTTGTTCATTTGTGGGAATTTGGATTGATAATCATATATTGATTCCTTCTATTTTTCATTCATTCATTCATTCATTCATTCATTCATCTTCTACCGCTTTATCCGATCTTCCCTCGGGTCACGGGGAGCCTGTGCCTATCTCAGGCGTCTATGGGCATTAAGGCAGGATACACCCTGGATGGAATGCCAACCCATCGCAGGACACACACACACACACATTCACACTCACATTCATACACTAGAGACAATTTTCCAAGGTGCCAATCAACCTACCGTGTATGTTTCTGGACCGGGAGGAAACCAGAGAACCCGGAGAAAAACCCCCCGAGGCACGGGGAGAACATGCTAACTCCACACACACACATGGCTGAGATGGGAATCGAAGCCGGACCCTGGCGGTGTGAGGCGAACGTGCTAACCACTAAACCACCGTGCCTCTATTATATTTATTTATATATTAGATAATACATTATACATTATATTCCACTGTTTTTGAATGGAATTGTTTCGTGCCATTATATCGTACCATTTTCAACATCAGCTCCGATCTTTTAATGCACAAAGCCATGAGCATTAACAAAGGAAAACATCATAATACATCTCACTTCAAGTATCAATAAGATACAACAAATTGATTTGTTACACCCAGACCATTTCAGACAGGTTCTTTTTCTCGCCGCACTCCTCTCATCTGCTACTCTGCACTGGCCTCTACACCCCAGCATGGCTGAGCAAGGATTGAATGAGAGGCATCCACACAAACATATGACCTCGCTCTTATTCATCAGAAATGAATGTGTGTCTCAGCCAGGATGTAGGTAAGAAGGGACGTCTGCTTCCGTGACTTTTTATGTATCGTTACACCCCTAATGTTTAATAATATTAATGCAGGTTCTACCTCAGAATGCTATTCGTCCACTGCAAATAATTCAAAATGCAGCTGCTGCGCTCGCTCCACTGGCTTCCTGTAGCTGCTCTCACGCATCAGATTCAAAACACTGACGCTCGCCTACAAAGCCAAAAATGGATCTGCATCTTCATACCTGCGAAACGTCATCACCTCCCGTACTGCACCTCGCTGCCTGAGAGCGTCCAGCACTGCTCGCCTGGTTCCACCGTCTCTCAGGGTAAAAGGTAAGATCAGCTCAAGGCTCTTCTCTGTTCTGGCACCGAGGTGGAGGTCCGAACAATGGAGACACTGTCTACCTTCAAACGTCGATTGAAGACATACCTCTTCCAACAACACCTATCCTAACATTCCTTTTTATTCTCTTTCATCTCACTGTCCAGAAATCCATAAAAAAGGCAACTGTTTATCCTCGTGTACTTAAGTTTGTATTTACCCTGCTTGAATGAATCTTATCCTTAGAGCGAGACCTAAAGCACTTCTTGTACGTCGCCCTGGATAAGGGCATCTGCTAAATACCGCAAATGTAAATGTAATTCAGGCCATATCCGTTCCAAAGTTGACACACACTTATCCTATACTCTTTGGTGAGCAGTAAAAACACATTAAACGTGATTTAAAGTAATTGAAAAAAAATGATGAGGACAATGATGATCATATTGGAGAAGAAGTTTATAACAGAGCCGCAGCGGCAAAACACATGAAGTACTTCAGGCTCATCGCAGGCAACAAGAACCCAGCAAAAGTTCTGCTTAGACATTTTGTACTCGTCTTGGTTTTGAAGTGTAAATATGGCAAAGCCTTTAAATGTAAATGGTATGTGTGTGTGGTGTGTGTGTGTGTGTGTGGGGGGGTCCATATAGCTGGGTGATACTACGAGACTGGAGGACGGCAGATGACTATCAATATTGTTTACATCCTTTCTGACTCCGCCCCCTTCCCCCACACAGATTGGGTTAAGGTGTTGTTTAAATGATAATCATGGTTTTGGTTGGAGATAATCCTTGTTGGTTCGTTTCTTCTCCACTGATTGTCAAGACTACGTTTAGAATTGATTCAAGTGAAACACAGAACAAACCCCATAACTACTCAAATCCCATCACAGCCAAGTAGCCACTGCAGGGGACGTTGAATTATATAATTGTAAGTACAGCATCTGCTAAATGTCATAAATAAATTATTATTATTATTATTATTATTATTATATTATTATTGTGCACAAATTATACACTAAATTCATGCACAATATTTTTTTTCTATTCTATTTCTATTCTATTTTTATTTTTATTTACATTTATTTATAATGTCTGCACTATTTTCTTTTCGTTTTCTTTCCATTATGTTTACATGCTGTAAAAAAAAAAAAAAAGCATTTCACTGCATGTCGTAATATGTATATATGTGTCTGTGACGAATAAAATTTTAATTTGAATATTATTTATTTTATATATATATACTATATATATATATATATATATATATATATATTTATTTATTTATTTTTATCCATGTGCTCTAGTCCCATTTTACATTTACAGTTACATTTACAGTATTTAGCAGACGCCCTTATCCAGTGCGACGTGCAAGTAGTGCTTTAGTTCTCCATGTAAGGATCAGGTGGGGTTGATACAAACTTAAGTACACAATAAGCATAGACCCAGTTGAGTATTTTTATTTTTTTTTAATATGGATTCCTGCACAGTAAGAGGAAAGAAGTGTTAGGATGGGTGTTGTTGGAAGATGTAGGTCTTCAATCAACGTTTGAATGTAGACAGTGTCTCCGTCGTTCGGACCTCCAGTGGAAGTTCGTTCCACCACCTCGGTGCCAGAACAGAGAAGAGCCTTGAGCTGATCTTACCTTTTACCCTGAGAGACGGTTGAACCAGGCGAGCAGTGCTGGACGCTCTCAGACAGCGAGGTGCGCTAATGAGGTTTCGCAGGTATGAAGATGCAGATCCATTTTTGGCTTTGTAGGCGAGCGTCAGTGTTTTGAATCTGATGCGCGAGAGCAGCTACAGGAAGCCAGTGGAGCGAGCGCAGCAGTGTCGGTGGTGTGAGAGGATTTCGGCAGGTTGAACATTTTGAATCATTTGCAGTGGACGAATATCGTTCTGAGGTAGAACCTGCCAGCAGAGACAAGCCTGGTGCCCTTGTGCCATTTAACAGACAGATTTTCTCAAGATTCCACTAAACAAAACAGATTTGTTGCTCAGGTTATATCCAAGGATTGGTTCAGGATTGTAAAAAGACATGTCTTGGTTACACAGTGTCTTTCGGCTCTTTCGGCTTCTCCCATTAGGGGGCGCCACAGCGGATGGGGCACATTTCAGATCAGAGCCGGATGCTCTTCCTAACACAACCCTCGCTATTTATCCGGGCTTGGGACGGGCACCAGGGATGCACTGGCGTGTGCGACCCTAACGGCTGTGGCCGACTGAGCAATTGGGCGTTAAGGGCCTTGCTCAAAGGCCCACTAGTGGCAGCTCAGCTCGGACTCGAACCTGTGACCTTTCGGTCCAGAGCCCAATGCCTTAATGACCGAGCTTCCACCTGCTCATTTTGGTACATTCACTACTCCTCAAAACAAACACCTGACCATTAGACTGATGAATATGTGCTTTTTAAACACCCCATTGAGTTCACATTTGCTGTTATTGGTTTCCCCACTCTTCTGGGAAAATGCCCAAGTAATGGACCCAAGGATTACGACCAGAAGCAAAATCAGTTGTGCAGAAGCAATATGAAAAACCAATTAATCTCAGAAATGATGTGTCTCCAGAGTGGAGTATAAAAAAAGAGTCATTTGCTTTAGTCTATTCTTATAATTGACTGAAACGTGACATAACAACGTGCAAATAAGACTTCAGTAATTAGAAAAGTGCTCTTTCCCAACTTTCAGCTAATTACAGTAGTACGGTTACCATTAGAGGAGGTAGCATGATGAGCTGAGAGATAAGTGTACGATTATGACTCTGTGCTGTATACTATATAACCTTTCCAATTAAAATCTCTGCCTTTGTGAAATTATACAAGAACAGAATGGATTTAACAGACAAAAATCAAAGGATGATAGTGTTAATACCACATGCAGCGTGATATAAGGCAGTGGAGCTGAGGATCTCATCGAGACATTAGTCCATTACCCACTGGGATAAGAGCTCTTTCTAAAGCGTGCAAAAAGAACTCTGGAGAGATGCTTCATTAGTCAACGCATCGCTGGGTTATATTTAACAGTGCGCCACTGGCACACAAACCAGCCGCTCGCCGCAGTCACTGGTATAAATGTCTTCTTAGCTTAGTAAAGATTGTATACTAAGTGGTTGGGATTGGGTGTTGGGCACTTTGATGGTTGGGCTAAAAGGCGCGCACGTGTGTGTGTGTGTGTGTGTGTGCACGTGTAGATGTGAATAAAAATTGTGTGTTTGTTCACACTCAGTGTACAGAGAGAGACACAACTTCGTCTTCAGTTCCCAGAGGGATATTTGCTTTTGTCTCCTGTTCTAAACTTCAGCATATTGTTTTAATGGGACCTTTTTAAAAGTAAATGTCATAACGTATCTGCAGGCTCAGGGGAACCTAGTTAGAGACAAAAGTTATCCGTTCTCATAAAATAAATAAATAAATAAATAAATAAATATGCACCATAAACATTGCCCATAAATGAAAGCATACACGAGAAATGTATTGGAGTAGGCAGTGTCAGTACTCGGTGATGTGACGAATGAAAGCGGCAGAGAGAATCTGTGACACTCTGTGAACACACTGTCACTGCCACGTTCAAAAACAGCTGCGAGCGTTCTTTAGCAGCACTATGGTTGCTTTACTGTGGTAACTATGGCCTTCTCTTGCGTAGCATCGTTAAGGACGACGCAGTACGTCAGCCACATAGCGTGCGAGAGGCAGACAGCGGACTGAATCCCCCACGGACAGCTCCTAAAATGGGATCTACATCGGGCCCAGCATTGCACTAAACAATACCTGATAATTAACTCTGCTAGCAAACGTCGCTTTACAAATGATTTGGTTAACCCCTGTGCGTTTTCCATTTGCACCTCCGCTGCCGAGATCGAAACGAGGTAAAGTGCATGTGCAGTGCTTAATTATTACATTAAAGAGTTGCTTTGAATATCAGGAACCACTTTGGTTCTACTTTAAAGCCAACATAAACACGACAGTGATTCATATCGTCCGTCCCAAAATGCACCCTAATGAAACCCTTTAAAAGTCTTTTATTCAGCATATCAAGAAATCTGTAACAAAGGGCCGCAATAGTAGACTGCTAACACTGCCTCATAAGATTCATATGTTTTATTTGGTGTTTTAAAGTCAAAAAATCTTTTTAATGAAAATATATATAAAAACATACACACAGTACTGTGCAAAAGTTTTAGGCAGGTGTGAAAAAAATGCTGTAAACAAAGAATGCTTTCAGAAAATTAAACAACGCTTGTTTATTTCTGTCAATTTACAAAATGCAACGTGAGCAAACAAAATCAAATCAATATTTGGTGTTACTAACTTTTGATGAAGGGGCACGGTGGCTTAGTGGTTAGCACGTTCGCCTCACACCGCCAGGATCCGGGTTCGATTCCCGTCTCGGTCATGTGTGTGTGGAGTTTGCATGTTCTCCCCGTGCCTCAAGGAGGTTTTTCTCCGGGTTCTCTGGTTTCCTCACGGTCCAAAAACATGCACAGTAGGTTGATTGGCACCTTGGAAAATTGTCCCTAGTGTATGAATGTGTGTGTGTGTGTGTGTGTGTGTGTGTGTACCATGCGATGGGTTGGCATTCCATCCAGGGTGTATCCTGCCTTAATGCCCATAGACGCCTGAGATAGGCACAGACTCCCCGTGACCCGAGGAAAGATCGGATAAAGCGGTAGAATGATGAAGCGGTTGATGAAGTAGTGGAAGTGACGGCACCGCCCCTCCCCCCCCCCCCCCCCACAGAGTCCTGATCTCTACATCATGGAGTGTGTGTGTGATTTACATGACGAGACAGAAGGATGTGAGAACGTCGACATCCACAGAAGATCTGTGTTTACTTCTCCATGATGGAACAAACAACCAGCCGAGTTCCTTCATAAACACTGTGTGTAAGTGTACATAGAAGTGTTACTGCTGTTTTGAAGGCAAAGGCAAGGGAGCAAACAGCAGCACTTGTAAACTGCGGGCACGTGGACGCGAGACAGGTGGTGCAAGCAGTAGATCCACACTGTGCAGGTCCTCCACAGTGTTTTTTCAGCAGACTTGGGGTTACAGTGCCTCACCTTTTTTGCACTCGGCTTATGCAGACAGATCAGGTATCCAAATGTTGCTTTATAAAGTGGTGCACTGCACCACTTACATGCCTGAATAAAGTCTCCCCAGAAAAGAACCGATTAACGATTATTGTGTGAAATGGTCGGAAACTTTTACCTGCTCCTCACTTGATGCAACACGCTGCAGTGTTTTCATGCGAAAGGAATTTGGAGTATAATGTTAAATAGAAACGTGGTCCATTTAAGCATACAAAACAGCAGATCTAAATTTAGGCTTACACAAAATGTACGGCAACCTGATGTTGGTCTGAGGCAGAAAGAGAAAGACTATGCGTGGCACAGAGAGGGCACAGTAGGTCCACAACTATCCTGTAACCCTGGATTAAAAATAGCAATAGAAACAATGCAGCATTATGAGGAGGTTTTCAGACATCGGAGCGCAACCTTCACATCAATAGGCACTTTCCAAACATCATTCAAACAGCACTGCCAGTGAATGCCTGCTTTCTCAGCATTCTCGAAGCTCTCGCACTACTTTTTTTTTTTTTTTTTTTTGTTCTCCATGAGAGACACAATACCACTGTTGAATCAGGAAATGAAATCTAAATAATCGTGTTCGTCTTTGCAACCACTTGAGACTGGCATATAAAACAGACAATGAAAGCCAATTAATCTACTTAAGCTCATTATAAAACACCCCTGTAATAGTAGGCTGGAGAATAGATCATAAAAATGATCAATATTCTAAGAATGAATTTCATATAATAAATATATATATATACATATATATCTGTTCTGTTTGCTTTCGTTTATGATTGCTAGACTAGACTACATAAATACCTGCTATGTTGGGGAAATATATTTATGCTATTATACACAATTGGAACCCTCTGTAAAATTTCATGTTTTTTTGCAAAAACAAACAAAGAAATAAAACAACAACAGCAAAAAATATTTTTTGGCATGACAACAAAGAGACTTGGCCCTCCAATGTGCACCCAGCTGCTAAAATTATCATAATATGTTTCACTTATGACCACTAGGGAATTGAATATGGATTCTGTGATGTTTGAACATGCAGTCATAAAAACGACGATGAAATGGGAGGAAACATGGGGAAAAGGTTACGCGCTCTGCATGGCAGTGATTTATGACTATGATCCAGAGTACCACAGACAGCACATCTCTGAACCTAAGCAGAAGTTGTGAATTATTTTCATATTCAGTTTGTGAAGGCTGCAAGTCAATAATGAAATGTAAATAGAATTAGACCAGTAGGATTGGATCAGACAATATTAGGTTAGCCAAAAGGGTGCAGACTTATTTGCATTCAATAAAAGGGATAGAAAAAGGCATCCAAATAGACATATAATCTCTATAATCTCCATATATATATATATATATATATATATATATATATATATATATATATATATATATATATATATACAGTGGTGTGTGAAAACTATTTGCCCCCTTCCTGGACTTTTTATTCTTTTGCATGTTTGTCACACAAAATGTTTCTGATCATCGAACACATTTTAATATTAGTCAAAGATAACACAAGTAAACATAAAATGCAGTTTTTAAATGAATGTTTTTATTATTTAGTGAGAAAAAAAATCCAAACCCACATAGCCCTGTGTGAAAAAGTGATTGCCCCCCTTGTTAAAAAATAACTTAACTGTGGTTTATCATATTTTATTTTATGTGAGTTTTTCTGTAGCCACCCCCAGGCCTGATTACTGCCACACCTGTTTCAATCAAGAAATCACTTAAACAGAAGCTACCTGACACAGAGAAGTAGACCAAAAGCACCTCAAAAGCTAGAAATCATGCCAAGATCCAAAGAAATTCAGGAAGAAATGAAAACAAAAGTAATTGAGATCCATCAGTCTGGTAAAGGTTATAAAGCCATTTCTAAAGCGAACCACAGTGAGAGCCATTATCCACAAATGGCAAAAACATGGAACAGTGGTGAACCTTCCCAGGAGTGGCCGGCCGCCCAAAATTACCCCAAGAGCGCAGAGACAACTCATCCGAGAGGTCACAAAAGATCCCAGGGCAACATCCAAAGAACTGCAGGCCTCACTTACCTCAATTAAGGTCAGTGTTCACGACTCCACCATAAGAAAGAGACTGGGCAAAAACGGCCTGCATGGCAGAGTTCCAAGACGCAAACCACTATTAAGCAAAAAGAACATTAAGGCTCGTTCTTAATTTTGCTAAAAACATCTCAATGATTGCCAAGACTTTTGGGAAAATATCTTGTGGACTGACGAGACAAAAGTTGAACTTTTTGGAAGGTGCGTGTCCCGTTACATCTGGCGTAAAAGTAACACAGCATTTCATAAAAAGAACATCATCCCAACAGTAAAATATGGTGGTGGTAGTGTGATGGTCTGGGGTTGTTTTGCTGCTTCAGGACCTGGAAGGCTTGCTGTGATAGATGGAAGCATGAATTCTAATGTCTACCAAAAAATCCTGAAGGAGAAAAAATCCATCTGTTCGTCAACTCAAGCTAAAGCGATCTTGGGTGCTGCAGCAGGACAACGACCCAAAACACACCAGCAAATCCACCTCTGAATGGCTGAAAAAAAAACAAAATGAAGACTTTGGAGTGGCCTAGTCAAAGTCCTGACCTGAATCCCATTGAGATGCTGTGGCATGACCTTAAGAAGGCGGTTCATGCTAGAAAACCCTCAAATAAAGCTGAATTACAACAATTCTGCAAAGATGAGTGGGCCAAAATTCCTCCAGAGCGCTGTAAAAGACTTGTTGCAAGTTATCGCAAACGTTTGATTGCAGTTATTGCTGCTAAGGGTGGCCCAACCAGTTATTAGGTGCAGGGGCAATTACTTTTTCACACAGGGCTATGTGGGTTTGGATTTTTTTTCTCACTAAATAATAAAAACATTAAAACATTTAAAAACTGCATTTTTTGTTTACTTGTGTTATCTTTGACTAATATTAAAATGTGTTCGATGATCAGAAACATTTTGTGTGACAAACATGCAAAAGAATAAAAAGTCAGGAAGGGGGCAAATAGTTTTTCACACCACTGTATATATATATATATATTCATTCATCTACCGCTTTATCCGATCTTCCCTTGGGTCACGGGGAGTCTGTGCCTATCTCAGGTGTCTATGGCCAACCCATTGCAGGGCACACACACACACACACACACACACACACACATTCATACACTAGGGAGAATTTTCCAAGGTACCGATCAACCTAGCGTGTTTTTGGACCGGAGTAAAACCAGAGAACCCGGAGAAGATGCAAACTCCACACACACACGGCCGAGACGGGAATTCGCCTCACACCGCCAGGGTCCGGGTTCGATTCCCGTATATATATATATACATACATTATATTTATATTTATGTATATATGTGTGTGGGTGTGTAAGGGGCAGTTCTAAAAGCGGCTTTCAAAATTTGTCATGGATCCTAAGGCACCCAAGTTCTCCACCTGTCTGTCCAGGTATTTATTTGTGCTGAATACAGAGACACAAAGCAGAACATCTGGTCGGAGGTTGGATCATTTGTATTAAGGCATATATTATATTAAATAGCAAAATAATTCTTGTTTATTTTTGGTTTTTTTGGAATAGCAAAAATATACGATTTTAATTTTATCGATTCCCAGTTACCAAGTGCAGATGTTTAGTCCTGTTGCTTGTGACACCTCGCTTGCAACATATTAGTTTATTACAATAATTACACTTAGCTTTGTCTTCAATTTTTATAAAGTGTAGCCACACTTGAGCTTGAGCGCTTCCCGCAGTCTTGTAAACTGATGTTGAAATTACTACATAAGGTCCCGGAAGATTGGAGGCGTGGGAGGTCCTGGCAGATTGCCAGCTGGGCAAAAAAAAGCACCCACAAATTGAAAAGAGGAATTGAAATTTTAATTTTAGGACAAGTATCCAATTCTAGAATCGGTTTTCCATTTTACTCGACCATTACCAATTATATTTTGCACCTGTGTTGAACACTATCGGCTTTATTTGTCACATATAAATTACAGCACTGTAAAATTCATTCTGTGCATATGTCACTGAATATGTCATATTAACATATATAAGTCATTAAGGCTCTCCTACCCACATCTGCTGACGGTGAAGGACTTTTTTGCACTGGTCTCATTTTCAGTTTTGTTGATGTCTGAGACTGAGAGGTGAAAATTTGGTTTTAACTTATATAAAAGATATTTACTTTAATTTTATTTGTATATTAAATACTAATGGTGGGGGTATGGTGGTTTAGTGGTTAGCACGTTCGCCTCACACCGCCAGGGTCCGGGTTCGATTCCCGTCTCGGCCATGTGTGTGTGTGGAGTTTGTGCATGTTCTCCCCGTGCCTCAGGGGGTTTTTTCTCCGGGTTCTCCGGTTTCCTCCCCCGGTCGAAAAAACATGCACGGTAGGTTGATTGGCACCTTGAAAAATTGTCCCTAGTGTGTGAATGTGTGTGTATGAATGTATGAGTGTCCTGTGATGGGTTGGCATTCCATCCAGGGTGTATCCTGCCTTAATGCCCATAGACGCCTGAGATAGACACAGACTCCCCGTGACCCGAGGGAAGATCGGACAAAGCGGTAGAAGATGAATGAATGAATGAATGAATGATACTAATGGTTCTTCTACTTTGTGACACTTCTATTTGTTAAGTGAATACCCCATTTTGAAAGATAGCTTTTAAATTCTTTTCTTTGTTCCATTCTGGCGTGTTGAAGAGACTGTAGTAGTGACGGTTAATGCGGTGCACGATTTGATCGATTTATTTATTTTTAGCAAATAAAACCTCACAAATCTTTATTTGACTTTTCAATAGCACATATCTTGGTGTTGAGGACTATTGCATCTTTGAGTCTACGATCAAAAAAAAAAAAAAAAAACCCAATCACATTAACTCTATCCGGATGGCGCGATGAAAACAAGCCGAAACAAAATGTAACTATGAAAACGTGAAAATGCGAGGAGTAGAAGTAAAAAGTACTTAAGTAAGGTATTTGTACTTTATTACTTGACACCACTCTCTTTAAGACATATTGGAATTGGTTAACGTTTAGCACAGGGGTGTCAAACTCCATTCCTGGAGGGCCGCAGCCCTGCAGTGTTTTGTTCCAACCCTGCTCCAATATACATACCATGTAGTTTTCAAATAAGCCTTAATGCCTTGATTATTTGGATCAGGTGTTTTTAATTATGCTTGAGTTTAGTTAAGTTAGTTTGACACCCCCTGGTTTGGAGCCAATTACAACAACAACAAAAAAGGCTAGTAAAAATATTTTCCCACAAAATCATATTTATTAGCAGAAGATGAAGGAAGGTAGGAGAAAATCTTAGCACACTTTGAGGAATCTCTCAAATATTAAGTTCTAGAAGGGCAGAGTTTTAGCTTCAACCATAATTAAAACACACCTGATCCAACTAATCAAGTCATTAAGGCTTATTTGAAAACTACATGGTATGTATATTGGAGCAGGGTTGGAACAAAACACCGCAGGGCTGCGGCCCTCCAGGAACCGAGTTTGACACATGTGCTTTAGCAGTTATTTTTACTTAAGTATGGAGGTTGGTGGCTTAGTGGGTTAAGGTGTTGGCCTCCGGACCAGAAGATCGCAGGTTCAAACCCCACCACCACCAAGCTACCACTAGTGGGCCCTTGAGCAAGGCCTTTAACCCTCAATTGCTCAGTTGTAAGTCGCTCTGGATAAGGGCGTCTGCCAAATGCCGTAAATGTAAGTATGATTTGCAGGTAGACGTCTGCTGTGACACTGCAGCTGAACCGCCATCGTGTATAATATGGCAGTGCGATTATAGTTAAGCTGTGAAGAGGAAGTGGAGTGTCAGAATGAGAAGAGAATGTTGTGAATAATTCGTATTTAACTGCTGTTCGTTCTGCAGTGAAAACACAGGCGTCATATCCGTAATAATAATCCGGAGGAATCTACAAACATATCTTTTTCTCTCCATTTCGGCCGTGATTTTGTGTATCACTTGGAATCAATTGTGGGTCAATGTCAAAACGCAATCTTCGAGTGGACTGAAAAAAACGTTAAAAAAAAAAATGATGGTATAGTTTAGTCACGTGATGCAGTCATGTGACCGATTCCATTCGAAACCTCTAAGATGGTGGACAGTACAGTACTGCAATCTCATGCACTTTGTAATACAGGACAGAAAACTCTTTATGTGTATAGACAGTTTTCACGGTAAAAAAAAAAGCTGCGAGCATTTTCAAATGTTTTTGTTTCTAATTTTAAAACATTTGATAATTCCAGGGGGGCACGGTGGCGTAGTGGTTAGCACGTTCGCCTCACACCGCCAGGATCCGGGTTCGAGTCCCGTCTCGGCCATGTGTGTGTGGAGTTTGTGCATGTTCTCCCCGTGCCTCAGGGGGTTTTTCTCCGGGTTCTCCGGTTTCCTCCCCCGGTCGAAAAAACATGATTGGCACCTTGGAAAATTGTCCCTAGTGTGTGAATGTGTGTGTGAATATGAGAGTGTGTGCCCTGCGATGGGTTGGCATTCCATCCAGGGTGTATCCTGCATTAATGCCCATAGACACCTGAGATAGGCACAGACTCCCCGTGACCCGAGGGAAGATCGGATAAAGCGGTAGAAAATGAATGAATGAATGAAAATTCCAGTATAGATGAAGAAAAAGAGCAATTTTTAAACATGCATATGGATTTGGATTCATGTAGACGACGTAGCGTGTGAGAGAGCAGAAGAGCTGCGGATGACCTTGAACAGTCGGATGACAATGGAAAACATCATTGCGTAGGGTTTTTGTTCTCGCTTCGTTTTAGTAGTTATTTCAGGTTGCTAATGGACGCAATGAAGTGCACTCAAGAAAAAAATGAAACAAAACAAAAAGAAATAACAGATTTCCAAAGCCTCACCCATGCCCTCGTTTCCCTCAGTGACTAACAGGCTTTTACCTACACAAAATAACTCAAGCTGTTTTTTTGCAGCTATGTGGGGACAAAGACGAGGTTTTTGGGGGGCTTTTTTCACAGGCTGTGAATGGCCAGAAGTAGATATAACAAATGCACAAATTGTAACTGACAGCAAAGAAATGTTTAGACAGCCTTGTTTAGAAATGACGAGTCTGAATTTTTTTTTTGCAATGAAAACTTTACATTCCTGTAAATGCTTGCTTTCTGTTACACAGGAACACACACACACACACACACAGAGGAATTATCACAGCTTAAAACAAAGTGTCCCTTGACAAAAGTGCTGGTTAGAACCACATTATGGCAATTCTCCCTCCTCCAAATAAATGAGCTTTAGGAGAGGATCGATGCTACTCTATATCCAGCGCTGTGATGGAGAATAAATGCGAAGCTCATTGGACTGGACACTCGCACCGGAGCCAGCTCCTGCTCTAATGAGTTTTTATTGACTCAAACAGCGAAGTGCCCGGCTTTAACTTATTAGAGCTAGCACATGTTTCCAGGTGTAGAGACTGATTTACTTCTGTGAGTGAACAGAGACCGGAGATACAATCAACCTGTGGGACTAAAACCGGACTCGTCTTCCTCATGGCTCAGTGAGCGACTCATTGTCGCATACGCCGCCTCGTCGTATGTCGATTTGCATAAAGGTTTCGATGTAAATGTAAACTCTCTTGTCACACTCTGCACAGCGCTGCTCCATTTTCTTCTACACCCTGAACAGTAGCAGCGTGACCGTCTTGAACTTCTGCCTCGTCTATACACTACTGCATTCATCACTGCATCAAAAATCCCTTCCCCTCATTTTTCTCCACACTAGTTTTCCTCTCGTGTGCTTAAAATAAAAGCCTGCCAGTTTCTCTGCCCTGTTTTTTTCCCCCGGTCCATTTACTGAGATTTAGCAAGTGAGTCAGAATGAGAAGTCTATTTCCCATCTAGATGTTCAGATAAATAACGACTCGCATATTCATTCATTCATTCATTCATTCATCTTCTAGCGCTTTATCCGATCTTCCCTCGGGTCACGGGGAGTCTGTGTCTATCTCAGGCGTCTATGGGCATTAAGGCAGGATACACCCTGGATGGAATGCCAACGCATCGCTGGACACACACACACACATTCACACAATCAAACACATTCATACATTCATTCATTCATTCATTCATTTTCTACCGCTTTATCCGATCTTCCCTCGGGTCACGAGGAGCCTGTGTCTATCTCAGGCATCTATGGGCATTAAGGCAGGATACACCCTGGATGGAATGCCAACCCATCGCAGGACACACACACACACACGCACATTCACACACACATTCATACACTAGGGACATTTTTCCAAGGTGCCAATCAACCTACCGTGCATGTTTTTGGACCGGGGGAGGAAACCGGAGAACCCGGAGAAAAACCCCCTGAGGCACGGGGAGAACATGCACAAACTCCACACACACATGGCCGAGACGAGAATCGAACCCGAACCCTGGTGGTTTGAGGCGAACGTGCTAACCACTAAACCACCGTGCCCATATATATACAGACGTGGACAAAATTGTTGGTACCCTTTGGTCAATGAAAGAAAAAGTCACAATGGTCACAGAAATAACTTTAATCTGACAAAAGTAATAATAAATAAAAATTCTATAAATGTTAACCAATGAAAGTCAGACATTGTTTTTCAACCATGCTTCAACAGAATTATGTAAAAAAATAAACTCATGAAACAGGCATGGACAAAAATGATGGTACCCCTAGAAAACACAGAAAATAATGTGACCAAAGGGACATGTTAATTGAAGGTGTGTCCACTAATTAGCATCACAGGTGTCTACAACCTTGTAATCAGCCATTGGGCCTATATATATGGCTCCAGGTAATCACTGTGTTGTTTGGTGATATGGTGTGTACCACACTCGACATGGACCAGAGGAAGCAAAGGAAAGAGCTGTCTCAAGAGATCAGAAAGAAAATTATAGACAAGCATGTTAAAGGTAAAGGCTATAAGACCATCTCCAAGCAACTAGATGTTCCTGTGAGTACAGTTGCACATATTATTCAGAAGTTTAAGATCCATGGGACTGTAGCCAACCTCCCTGGACGTGGCCGCAGGAGGAAAATTGATGACAAATCTAAGAGACGGATAATCCGAATGGTAACAAAAGAGCCTAGAAAGACTTCTAAAGAGATTCAAGGTGAACTTCATGCTCAAGGAACATCAGTGTCAGATCGCACCATCCGTCGTTGTTTGAGCCAAAGTGGACTACATGGGAGACGACCAAGGAGGACACCATTGTTGAAAACGAATCATAAAAAAGCAAGACTGGAATATGCCAAACTACATGTTGACAAGCCACAAAGCTTCTGGGAGAATGTCCTCTGGACAGATGAGACAAAAATCGAAGTTTTTGCCAAGGCACATCAGCTGTATGTTCACAGACGAAAAAATGAAGCATATCAAGAAAAGAACACTGTCCCTACTGTGAAACATGGAGGAGGCTCTGTTATGTTCTGGGGCTGCTTTGCTGCGTCTGGCACAGGGTGTCTTGAATCTGTGCAGGGTACAATGAAATCTCAAGACTATCAAGGAATTCTAGAGAGAAATGTACTAGCCAGTGTCAGAAAGCTTGGTCTCAGTCGCAGGTCATGGGTCTTGCAACAGGACAATGACCCAAAACACACAGCTAAAAACACCCAAGAATGGCTAAGAGGAAAAAATTGGACTATTCTAAAGTGGCCGTCTATGAGCCCTGACCTCAATCCTATTGAGCATCTTTGGAAGGAGCTGAAACATGCAGTCTGGAAAAGGCACCCTTCAAACCGGACACAACTGGAGCAGTTTGCTCATGAGGAGTGGGCCAAAATACCTGCTGAGAGGTGCAGATGTCTCATTGACAGTTACAGGAAGCGTTTGATTGCAGTGATTGCCTCAAAAGGTTGCGCAACAAAATATTAAGTTAGGGGTACCATCATTTTTGTCCATGCCTGTTTCATGAGTTTATTTTTTTACATAATTCTGTTGAAGCATGGTTGAAAAACAATGTCTGACTTTCATTGGTTAACATTTATAGAATTTTTATTTATTATTACTTTTGTCAGATTAAAGTTATTTCTGTGACCATTGTGACTTTTTCTTTCATTGACCAAAGGGTACCAACAATTTTGTCCACGTCTGTATTCCTTGACTTACAAAAAAATCACTGTAGCAAATTAATGTGCCTCGACGATTTGTTTATTCAACTTAACATGGAGTCCTGCGATCCCACGGTCCTTTATTACTGGTGCATTAGTTAAACATGAAACTAAAAGTTGAAGAAAACACTGTACAGGCCAGTTAGCGTTTATAAAGTAATTTTATCAGAGGTGCAACAGAAAAAAAACTCACATATCACATTATGGGTTATGAATCACAGATTGGATCACTTTTCGGTTCAGTAAAAACGTAGGAGAAGATCAATTCATTGCTTTCCATTTATAACAATTGAAAAATCACTATAGTCGGAAAATTCATCTCCATTTACATTTACAACATTCCCGGCATTTGGCAGACGCCCTTATCCAGAACGACTTACACCTGAGCAATTGAGGGTTAAGGGCCTTGCTCAAGGGCCCACTAGTGGCAGCTTGGTGGAGGTGGGGTTTTGAACCCATGATCTTCCGCTCCAGAGTCCAACACCTTAACTACTGGGCTACCACCTCCTACATTTAATGATCTGTGATCATTAAATATGATATATAATAAATATAATATGTAATATATATAGGGGCATGGTGGCGTAGTGGTTAGCATGTTCGCCTCACACCGCCAGGATCCGGGTTCGATTCCCGTCTCGGTCATGTGTGTGTTGAGTTTGCATGTTCTCCCCGTGCCTCAGGGGGTTTTTCTCCGGGTTCTCCGGTTTCCTCCCCCGGTCCAAAAACATGCACGGTAGGTTGATTGGCACCTTGGAAAATTGTCCCTAGTGTATGAATGTGTGTGTGAATGTGTGTGTGTGTCCTGTGATGGGTTGGCATTCCATCCAGGGTGTATCCTGCCTTAATGCCCATAGATGCCTGAGATAGGCACAGGCTCCCTGTGACCCGAGGGAAGATCGGATAAAGCGGTAGAAGATGAAATGAATGAATGAATGTAATATATATATATATATATATATATATATTTTTTTTTTATTCTTTCTTTCTTTTTTAACAATCTGCAGGTCAACTATAATCCGTACAGATCAGGGGTTAAAGCATAAACACCGCTGTTATTTATATACAGCGCGTTCAATAAATCCCTCCGCAGTGGCGTGTAGAGCAGGAGGTGGAGCAGGTTTTTTTAAACCGGCGATAAATACACGGATTTAATTCGTGGAAACATTTCAAGCAGCTTTTCTGGAGACAGGAATACCACATCACTATACTGTGCAAGATTGAATAAATACATGAGTGAGAATAATAATGAGTTTAATTAAACAAGTAGTTTCACATGACTTACTCGACCTGTCACTGTGGAGGAACCTTTTTTGGAGGAACGCTGTATTTGTATTTGATGTAATATTACAATTAAATACGCTAAAATTAAAACCATTCTGTCTCCTCTCCACCAGTAAGCTGGTGTGTGGTGGGAGTTCTGACGACACTATGGCTGCCGTCGCATCGTCTAGGCGGATGCTGTACACTGGTGGTGGTTGATAATGTAATGTAGATAGCGCTTTGAGTGTCTCGAATAAAACAGCTATATAATTGTAATCAATTAGTATTATTATTATTATTATTACATAATATCATTATAAATGGGTTTTAGTTTTAAACACAAGTTATACTATATATATATATATATATATCTATATATATATATATATATATATATATATATATATATATATATATATATATATATATATATATATATATATAAGGGGCACGGTGGCTTAGTGGTTAGCAACGTTCGCCTCACACCTCCAGGGTTCGGGGGTTTCGATTCCCGTCTCGGCCATGTGTGTGTGTGGAGTTTGTGCATGTTCTCCCCGTGCCTCAGGGTGTTTTTTCTTTTTTTTTTTTTTTCCGGGTTCTCCGGTTCTCCGGTTTCCCCCCCGGTCCAAAAACATGCACGGTAGGTTGATTGGCACCTTGGAAAAATTGTCCCTAGTGTATGAATGCGTGTGTGTGTGTGTGAGTGTGTGTTTGTGTCCTGTGATGTGGTTGGCATTCCATCCAGGGTGTATCCTGCCTTAATGCCCATAGACGCCTGAGATAGGCACAGACTCCCCGTGACCCCTGAAGGAAGACTCCTCCCCGTGACCTGAAGGAAGATCAGGATAAAGCGGTAGAAGATGAATGATATATATATATATATATATATATATATATATATATATATATATGCGACTTACAACTGAGCAATTGAGAGTCAAGGGCCTTGCTTAAGGGCCCACTAGTGGCATCTTGGTGGCGGTGGGATTTGAACATGCGATA
>JACRUU010000019.1:8990214-8995214 GCA_030449085.1 Kryptopterus vitreolus | reverse complement strand
TACACTTAAATATAACAAAATAAAAAACAAAGACAGAAAAACACAAGTCGATTTCTGATCAAACAAGGGGAATAAACAACAATTCCAAGTCCTTCAATCGAACTATTTCAGATAATAATAATAATAATAATAATAATAATAATAATAATAATAATAATAATAATAATAGCCTAGGTCAGTGTAAACACAACGCAGAAATGCGATAAAAACACTTACGTAGGTGGAAAGCAACAGGCAGGAAGAAACAGACGGAACTCAGGGACGTCATTCTGCAACGGAAACGGAGGGAAAAAAGAAATAACGTAACGCCCGTAAGCCCCGGCTGCGTGATTCCCACACACACACACACACACACACACACACACACGGCGCGCGCGCGCGCGCGCACGCACGCACACACACACACACACGCCACGCAGAGCGCACTCTTCTTTCCTGCGCTTTCGTGACACCCGCGTTGTGACACGGACTCTGCGCGTACGAGACCCCACGGTGAGTCGTGGAGTAAAGTGGGCGGGGCTCGCGAATAGGTATTTAAGAAAGGGGGGGGCAAAAAGAGCCAAAAAGCCGCAGAGCTCCGAGCGCACTCAGTAGTAGCCTGTGGCCAGATCGAGTAGTCCTGCGCAGACGTGCACTAGTGCGATGTCACACTGTTTAGTGAAGAAGTGTGCGTGCGGACGCAAAAGGGGCATCTCCGGACGTCACGGATGCGTCATGACACATGTCTAAACGCAGCAGCACCGCTATGACGCTGGTTGTAACGGTGCACTTCGAGTGCACTATAATAGCTAGGTCACTCATTCATTCATTCATCTTCTAGCGCTTTATCCGATCTTCCCTCGGGTCACGGGGAGTCTGTGTCTATCTCAGGCGTTTATGGGCATTAAGGCAGGATACACCCTGGATGGAATGCCAACCCATCGCAGGACACACACACACATTCACATTCATACACTAGGGACAATTTTTCCAAGGTGCCAATCAACCTACCGTGCATGTTTTTGGACCGGGGGAGGAAACCGGAGAACCCGGAGAAAAACCCCCTGAGGCACGGGGAGAACATGCACAAACTCCACACACACATGGCCGAGACGGGAATCGAACCCGGACCCTGGCGGTGTGAGGCGAACGTGCTAACCACTAAATCACCGTGCCCCCCAGCCAGGTCACTCGTCTATTAAAAAACAACAACAACAACAACAAAAACATCCGCTTTATTGCTTTATTATAGATCCATCTAAGATAAAGCAGGACTGAAAAGACCCGGGACTTTAAAATCATGTTACTGTCAGTGGGCATCAGAGATTTGGAGTCCATCCTTACAGACAGGATGACTGAAGAAGACTAAAGTACTGCAGCTCATAGGAGATCCAGTGCACACTGGCTACCAGAAAGCCTCTCCGTGACTCACCATGTCTCCTTTGTGTTCTGCCTTTTTTTTTATTTATTTTTTAACATGCAAGAACAGTTTGTTCCCACAAGCCATCAGGCGGTTCAATAAGCTCATTAGGAAACCCATAAACCATTTAAAATGCATAGGGATGGTACTGTACTGCACTACAGAGCACTATTACACTTTGCACGCGTCTTCTTAAAACATCAAGCAAGCACGTCTGCGAATCAACGGCCCCCGTTGAACGTTTTATGGTGGGACAGTTCCTGAACTGGCCTTTAAACAGCGAAATATGTGTACGAAATAAATATTGTACTCGGTGATAAAGAAGGCTCAGCGGAATATGTTTGGGATGCGGGGTAAGAAAAATTTCATCCCAGCTTTATGAGCATGAAAACCTTGTAAGATCGCTTTACGAGCCGGGTATCCGTGAATTCCATTCCCGGATCGATGGTTCATACAGATGTTTGCAAAGTACGCAGGGATGTGACGTCACACAAAACGAATGGTTCTCTTCAACATCCGTGATGTCAGACTTGGTGCTCGACTGAAGACCAAATCAATATCTCAGCAGACAGCACTATGGTTCGATGTAATGGAGACGAGCGTCTTGAAAATCCAAGTGTCCACGGTTGTTGGATCTCTCACACACACACACACAATTAAAAGAAGCGAACGACCACTGGGGCCAAGATCACACCTACCAGCATTATCATGCTCTCATAATAGTAAGCCGGTTGTCAGGGAATCAAACTCTGTGGGGTGTAAATCTGGTTTAAATCACTTATTTGCATCCCACTTCATAGAACAGATTAGGGGGGGGGGCTGTATTCCAATAATAAGAGTAAAAGAAAATAGATTGTGGTCTCAACGTGAACCCGTTGTATGAGGATATGCTTTTCTTGAACACCGGTGAAATGCACTCAAACACGACCTCAGCTCGTTTAATAATGCCTAGGAAACAATACAAATCCAACAATATGACAACAACAACAACAACAACAACAACAACAAAAAGCATTAGCTGTATTTCATTCTTCACTTTCAGGCATCTGCATTACATTCGCCATGTCTTTGGTGAGGACGTTGGGAGAATTCTTCATCTGTGCTTGTGCTATATGTCCACCCCCCCAACACACAGTGTCCCACTGAAGAGATCTACTGAGTGTCCCAAAAATCTACACTCATGGGTAAATGAACAAAATGATTCAAAAGAATTCATATTCTATTATTTAGAGGATATTTATATGTAGAGGATACATACAGTTTAGCTCAAATAGATTCTATCTATCTATCTATCTATCGATATGGAGTTGTTGATCTCTTGCAGTTTCATCTAAAAAAAATACTATGTTTTTTTCTTACAATATTAACTCAAAGTAATGGGGCACGGTGGTTTAGTGGTTAGCACGTTCGCCTCACACCGCCAGGATCCGGGTTCGATTCCCGTCTCGTTCATGTGTGTGTGGAGTTTGCATGTTCTCCCGGTGCCTCAGGGGGTTTTTCTCCGGGTTCTCCGGTTTCCCCCCCGGTCCAAAAAACATGCACGGTAGGTTGATTGGCACCTTGGAAAAATTGTCCCCCTAGTGTAGTGTGTGAATGTGTGTGTGAATGTGTGTGTGTGTGCCCTGCGATGGGTTGGCATTCCATCCAGGGTGTATCCTGCCTTAATGCCCATAGACGCCTGAGATAGGCACAGACTCCCCGTGACCCGAGGGAAGATCGGATAAAGCGCTAGAAGATGAATGAATGAATTAACTCCAAGTGCCACCTAGTGGACAAACTATAGTAATCAAAAAGTATAATCAATGTCATTTTCACCCTGTAGCCCAAGACTAGATGCCCACTGAAGATAAGCAGGGATGAGTCTGGTTAGTAGCTGGATGGGAGACCACCTGGGGAATATTAGGTTGCTGCCGGTGAGGAGGGCCAGCAGGGGGCGCTTACCCTGGGGTTTATATGGGTCTTCTGTATGGATCCCAATATTTGTGCATATCAATATATCTATATCTACGAGTAGAAGTTCAAAAATATATATATATATATATATATATATATATATATATATATATATATTATATATATATATATATAAATGTGTGTGTGTGTGTATGTGCGCATGTACTTGTATACATACGCATATAGACAAAGGCAGAGAGATTAACCAATACTGTATTAAAACCTACACATTAACGATTGCAGAAAGATTTCCTCTTCACTAAACGCCATTATTTTACATTTTACATAAATACTTAATTATGAAGTCTATTAACTGAAAAACCTTTGTCTCGTCAGGGAAAATAAATAAATGAAACAGAATATAGAATATATATATATATAGATATGTAATGTTTGATAATATATTACATGCCAGTTCTAATCATGTAATGCAAACATTTGATAAAAAAAAAAATTAATGTAGTAGCAAAAGTACAATTTTAGCAAAATGTCGATGTTCAAAAACATGACCGAGTTAAACGTGATTCCAAGCAGGCTCGTCTCGCAGCCAAAGGTGTCTCAGTAAATTATTTAAACTCAGCCCAATCTCCATTTCTAGATTTATTTCTTTTTTTTTTTTAACTCCGTGTCATAAGATCAGGGATATAAGCAGATAAAGCCAGTTTCCGCAGGTTCCCTCAACATCATAGATCATTACAATGTGTCCATAAAATAATAAATCACAATAAACGAGCTCTATCGCCGAGATAAAAAAAACAGTGTCTCTGCAAGTGGAGTATTATTTCCTAAATTCATTCCAACAACAACTATTTCTCTTTAATCACTCGGGGGGGGGGGGGGGGGGGGGATAAAATGAACTCTCAACCTTCTAAATAGAACGAAACAAAGTATTTTCTTTTTTTTTTTTTTATTCCAAAACATCTAGGGTAAAAGAAGTAGGTGTAAAATATACAACGTAAATCAAGCACAAAGAACAAAAAAAAAAAAAAAAAAAAAAAAAAAAATCACTTACAAATGATGATTTGTCATAAATGAAACAAGAACTAGATGTTAAATGCAAACTTGGAAATGTGCAAGGTTCTGACGCTCACGCCCGTATGATTTCGTTGCGTTACCCTGATCAGTATCCGACTCGAACAGTATTCATGAACATCAAAACTATTTGATCATTTTTTACACCGCAAGTCACCTGCCTACAACTGTGTAGAGGATGGGGGGGGGAGTTTTATCTGAGAACAGGGCACGGTTTAAGAAATGAAAGGTGAAAGGGCTATACGTGTGAATGAATTTAAAAGGAGGGAGAAAAATGAGATAAATGCAGGTCTTTGGGGCGCTGGAGTATTAGTCCTCCAACACTAACGGGAATTGACAAGCTTGTGGAAAAGGGCATCGTAGTCTGAATATCCACGCAGCAGCATGCACGCACTCCTGCGCTCCGCTCGTGTTTCACTACGAAAACGTCAGATGGCTACGGTGAATATGGCTAAAGGTTACACAACACAATAATGATGGAAAAAGAAAGACTTACAGCATGCAAAAAGAACACCTTTGCTGTATGGTCATAAATGTGCCCCAATAATAGCACTCTAATTAGAATGTTTCTTTTAGACATCAGCCACATGAAATCATTTTTCAGATTGTGGGACTA
>JACRUU010000019.1:8977714-8985214 GCA_030449085.1 Kryptopterus vitreolus | reverse complement strand
AAACTCAGGGGTGGCCTTAGCAATCACAGAGATTTTAAGAGCAATAAAGGGACTTGGCAGTGTGTGAGTGGAACATTAAGCTACCACTAGAATGAAGCCGCCCGTTCTCCCTTTGCACATATATCTGGTTTGCCTGGAGAGAGCATTAATGAGCTTAGACAAATACAACTCTGAAGAGCAATGCCTGGAACTACAGCCAAGTGGTGCTCAGTTCAAGGTTATTGCCAGACTACACTGCCAGGTGGGGGTGGGGTACTGCTTTCTCTCATCAAATCTGCTTGTAATCACTATTATATAGGAAGGTTACTTTGACTTCACACATCCGAGCACAAAGAGTTTTTGAGATACCCGTTAAAGCGATTTCTGTTGGCAGGATATCCACAATTTCAGGAAGCAGACGGTCAGGCTAAAGAATCATCGGTGCAATTAGAGACTGACCTGATTTTGAGGTCGGTGCGTGTAACCAGGTTGGTGGAGAGCTGCTGGATGAGCGAGAGCAGCACTGCCTGGTGCAGGGGGCAAGGGCTTTGACCAAACACCTGCTGAGAGTCGACGGTCTCGCACACATACAGTACCAGGTTGAGATCGGCTGCCGACAAAGCCTGGAGAAACACCGATTATTTAGAACGTTATCCGGGAGACAGTTGCATTTTTATTAAATGACTAAATAAAACCCATATGTGAACTGATGCTTAACAAAATGTACCTGAAAGGAGGCGCCCACGGACACAGCATGGCATCTTTGATTATTTTTATGAATTAGAACTAGCAAGTGTGATTACATATGGGATGTATACTGACCTGCTGGAAAGCCTCGTTGAGCTGGCCCTGTTGCAGCAGCTGCAGGATGCTGGCCTGCTGCGTCTGGAAGTCGAGGTGGGAAGTCGGGACGGGTGTGCTGGCCGCCGAGCGCATGGCCTGCATGATGCTGGATGTGACGACCGCCTGCTGCTCCTTCATGGCCTGGCTCACCTCGCCCTTCACAATGCGCTGCACCTGGCTCAGGATCGAATCCTGCAGACTGCAAAAAGCACATGCTATTGAGTTAAAAGCATGATGAATCACAGGAGAACACGAATGGTGAATAGTTACACCCTGTGAGAGTAAAAATAAATTCGCGGTTAAACTCTTAAAGTAAAGAACACTCGCATGCATATTTTAGGCATGTAATGACAGCGTTAACTGGTATTGTCAGTGTGATTCAATGCTCGTCATGGCAGCAGTGTAAAACTAGGGGGACATGAAATGGGTTTGGCCCAACATTTTCGCACTGCAAAAAAAAGCACGGGCGGAAGCAAGACTAAAGTCATTAGGAAAATGATTAACTGATGCAAATAACATTGGTTTGAACACGATCAATTGAGTACATTACATAAAAACTGACAGCCCCGGTGAGTCAGTGAGTGAGTACTCACTGCAAGTTTTGCATTTACAGCAGAGGGCGGGAGGAAAAAAAAAAAAAAAAAAAAAAAAAAAAAAAAAAGTATCACATTGATTTACATTCTGTAATGGCTCCAGATTCAATCTGCGCTTTATTATTCATAAAGCTAATGCTGTGATTACTTAAAGCTGAGCTAGTTGAATACAAAAGCTACAAAATTAGTACCAAGCTCCTAATGTCTATGGTTTTGAATAGCACCCGAGTACAACGAGGAAAGAATTTCACATGTATCTCAAAGCCAGGTAAATTACTACATAATGCAAAAGTGTGGAAAAAGGTAAATGGGCTTTATTGGCAAAAATTTAGACTTAAATTTCTGCAAAAAAAGAAAAATCTAAATATGCATGCTTCACCTTAAGGATCAAGCCAATCAAGATATTCATGAGAAAAGGAAGAAAATCTCAAAACACAATCCGGAGACTTGCACTCCACTGGAATTTTAATGAGCTCATTTCTGAGTGATCATGTGTGCATGTGCCTTACTTTCCCACAATCATGTGGAGTTGGTGCTGAACCTCAGAGCGCACACTGGCTGCTACTGTGGTGGCCAGCTGGTCTTGGGAAGTCTGCAATGAATCAATCATCTGCTGCAGCTGATCAATTACAGGGTCTCGGGCATCTTGCTCTCGCTGCTTCCTGTTTTTGACGTGCGTCTCCAGCTGCTGAATGTCTGTTGGGAGGGAGAGAGATTACTAATATCATCTTGGGTCACTACAATCTGCTGAGTTCAGACCACCTCTACTAGGGGACCCAAAAAAAAAAAAAAAAAAAAAAAAAAAAAAAAAGAGAGAGAGAGAGAGAATAAACCTCTTGTGCACTGTTCCTGAATAAAGCATTTAAGATTAAATTAGTGTGAATTCCTGCTAAAGGAAAGAAATGGAACTGTATTTTTCAAAAGAGTAAAAAAACTGTAATCTGCAAAGGATGGGAAGGAGGAAGCTCAGTGGTTAAAGCGTTGGCATCTGCACCGGAAGATTGTAGGTTCAAATCCCACCACAACCAAGTTGCCACTTCTGGGCCCTTGAGCAAGGTCCTTAACCCTCAACTGCTCAGTTATAATAAGTCACCCTGGATTAGGGCGTCTGACAAATGTTGTAAACGTGAATTGGGGGGGGACGGGGGGACTCTTCTTATATTGTTGATTAGTGTGATTAACACCGGTATGTTAGAATGATTAATGTGGAGATGAAATTTAAACTAGATATGAGGTCTTCATTTTTCTCTACTGAACCCCCCCCCCAAAAAAAAACCAAGAAAACAGGACTTGGTGATTATTTGTGAATCTTACACTCATTGGTTCCTTGTTTAAAGCTGTCATTTATCTGCTGAAACATAGACTGGCAGCCACGTTCAAATACAGGGAGCACAATGCTTTGGAAGGCATCTTTGTAGGCTGCCTGGATAGGACCCTGCATGGCTTCTGCTGCAGCTCGGCCGATGGCATCGGTAGTGTTCTGCAAAGACAGACAGGGGTGTAAAAACTGTGCGTGTTTAATTGAAATTAAATCATAAATAAACAAATGCATAAAGACAATAGGGCATACCATAACTGATCAACTTTTTTTTTTTTAAACTACTAAAAGAGTTTCATTCACTGGAATGAATGCATTCATTTGCAATTGTAAAAAACGTGGTTTCTGCATCGTGTGTAACCATCCCTGCTAATGCTCGAGAGCGCAAAGAGAATTTCACCGACTGACCTTAGACTTAACAACTTTGGTGACATTTTCCTTTAGTGTGGCCTCCACTACAGTAAGCTTGGCTGCAATAATGTTACTCATCTGTCCAGTCAAGGGTTCCAGACTCTTTGTTATGGCTGCAACACACACAACAAAGCATGCTTGTGCTATCATTTCTGACACAAACTAGGGTACAAAAGAGTACATTAGCATACACAAATGGTACGCTCGTTTAAACGGTTTGATTATGGATATAATAACCGATAATTAGTCCTTACTCTGAGGAACCGATTTTTTCATCTCTTCACGCAACACTTTGTCCAGGCGATTTGAGACGGTGGTGCCCAAGGTGTGAGCCAGTTGCTGCGCCATGTGCTCTTGAAGCTGCTGGTTACGTGCGTGTCCCTCTGCCAACACCCGCTCCATTGCTCTTTCTGACACATTGCAGCCAGTCAAGGTCCAAGAAGCAATCAGTGCAGAAAATCAATGAGGCATTATCACCGTGTCATGAAAAATTTACCTTCAGAAATCTCATGGTTTAAAATTTTTTTTTTTTAATAAAATAAAAAAAAAGGGTGTGTGTGTGTGTGTGTGGGGGGGGGTGTCTGAACCTGGACATGAATTTAAATCCTACTGAAATTTGGAGGAAAGTACATGGTGGAAAAAGAATTATTTGCATAAATTAGTCATTAACAGATTCCTTACACTTAAATAAATACTTTTTTTTTAAATCCATACATCCATCCATCTTATACTTCTTATATTTCAGTTTAATTTGTTACAATCAGAAATTGGCATACTTATTTATCATCACCAATCCATATAATATAATAATAATTATAATTATCAATAATAATAATAATAATAATAATAAGGGGCACGGTGGCTTAGTGGTTAGCACGTTCACCTAACACCGCCAGCGTCTGGGTTTGATTGAATGTGTGTGTGTGTGTGTGTGTGTGTGTGTGTGTGTGTGTGTGTGTGTGTGTGCCCTGCGATGGGTTGGCATTCCATCCAGGGTGTTATCCTGCCTTAATGCCCATAGACACCTGAGATAGACACAGACTCCCCGTGACCCGAGGGAAGATCGGATATAGCGGTAGAAGATGAATGAATGAATAATAATAATAATAATAATAATAATAATAATAATAAGCTATGCCCTGGGACGTCTCTATGCCCTGGGAACATAAAACAATTTGTACAAAAATAACAATTAAGTGGAAAAAAAAGTGCAACAAAAATTGCGACATCATTTACACACGACTAATAGTGAATTGCAAAATACCCATGAACCATCTATCTAGCTATCTTTAGGTTGTACTTTTAACAGCTTTGAGTACAGGCAAATAAAGCAAAACGGCATGGTGTGCACAAATGTTTTTACTTTTAGCTTTGTGAATTATTTATTGACTGCTCCTGTACTGGTTTGAGCTTCGGCTAAACATTTTAAATTCTTGCTGTTTTTTTGTAAAGCTAAGGGTTGATTGCAGTTGTTCATTCCAACAAATAGTGCTGGCTTTGCAGGCCAAGGGGAACAAAGGCTGCTACATTATAAATAATGAAAGGTTACGAGCAATTTCATCTATTGCCTTGTAAAGACGTCATAGCACACATTCAATAGTTTCTGTATTCGTGGGTATTAATCTGTTTAATAAATAAATAATTAATTAATTAATTTAAAAAATAAAAACTAAAATAAAACACCTCACTAGTCTTTTGCATTTTGTGTCATTGGCTCTATTTAGGAGACAACGGTTAGCTGATTTATTTGCCACCTGTGCCTTATTGTTATGTCGTGGGGAGTTATTATGGTCCATTTTGGTTAGTTTGCAAAACGCACACACACACCAGCTGGGATTATTTATGCTACTCTGCACCTTTTGACTGATGTGCACTGCTTCCAAATTTTTTAAGGTGAGAAACGTGCATACGCATGTTTAGTGTGTGTGTGTGAGAATAAAAACCCTAGCAAGGCCAGTCAAGATACATTTCAGCCTCAGTGTATCCTGCAGCTGGAGAATGATAGGATTTTCATTGGAGCAAACCCGTACACTCACAGAGCCGAAGATTATTCACAGCTGTCCACAGATCCAGGATAACGGCACGTGTGGTATTGCATAAGTAACGCTTATGGCTGAAAAGTCACTACATGATCAAATGTATGTGGACACCTAACCAGCCCAATTATACGTGTGCTAAAAAGCCTGGAAGCACATGCATGGATGTCTTATAACAGTCTAGGCATTTAAAGAATAACACTTTACTAGCTTTACTAGCTGCACACATGTTGTTATAACATGTTGCTATAACTGACCGACTCCATCTCGGGTCTTGATGCGATGCACTGTCAAGCAGCTAGATACACGAATGAAACGGTTCGTTAATACAACTCACTGACATGCCCCCTCTAGTGGAAGGATACGTCCTTGTTCCTGTTGCGTGAGCAGGACGTGCTCTACGTGGGCCATTATGGAGCTCTGGACAGCATCCATGTGGCCTGTGAGCCTCTGCAACAGCTCCTGCTGGCTCTGTCGAAGCTCATCCAGCTCCCTCTGTTGGCTCCTAAGCAGCAACAGCAGCTCCTCTTGTACCTCCACGCTCATCTACAGCAACATCAGAGACGAAGCAGCCATGCAAATCACATGTGCTTTACTGCTCGTTCGAGGCGTTACGAGAACATCAAGCATTACTGCACAAAATGGCCAGACTAATCAATCTCGTAATGGAGTTTAGAATAAACATGAATGAAAGAGCATAAAAATGTGTCGATGTCATTTGCAGTGTGATACACAAACTAGACTTTAAAAGCTGGCACAGGAACAGTTCGCTTACCTGACTATCCACATGCCTGGACTGTGAAGAATCACTAGTGGAAAAATAAAAAAAAAATGTAATTAACACACAGATCATTTATTCATTTAGAATAGTCATTTTCTAGTGTAATATTAAGTGTATATGGCTCACGCTTCATCTTTCTTGCTCTTGCGCTTCAGTTTGGGCGAGCCACGGGGTGAAGTCTTCCACTCCTTTACTGGGAGCCTGTGAGAGGCTCGAGACCCGCAGTTTCCTGAAGATGATGCCAGACTGGCCACCTCATCGTCATGATCGCTGTCAAAGATGTGTTCAACAATCAACAAGCAAATTCCATAATGATTAACTATAGTTGTACGTGTTGCGTACAGGGGTACGGTAGTGTATACCTCTGCTCTGCGCTGGCGTCCTGGCTGTCGTTCTGTGTTAGGTGGTAGGTGCGTCTGTGGAAGGGGGACGACATGTGCATGTCCTTCAAGTCCTCCCTTGAGCTACAGCGCACAAAAGTTATTGAAATAGCAGAACAGAAACCATAATGCAGATGCGTAATGTGACAGAGCCCTTCTCACCATTCTCCCAGACCGTTATCTCGCAGGCTATTCCGGGTTTCGCGTGTGATATCGGGTGCTGCTGGCCAGCTGCGGCTGGCGCAACTTTCGGAGCAAGCCGACGAGACGGCGTTAACGGCGTTCTCCTGCGACAGCGCCGTCTCCAGCAACGAGGGAGTGCTGCTGAGCCTTTGCTCGCCATCTCCTGACGCTCCCCCACTCAATTCCAGCGGTGAGAGCAGGTGCAGTGCTGAGGCTGCGGATGCCATGCTGTCCTGTAGGCCCTGGAGGGGGTCACGTGCCTCGCCCAACCCCCTAGGCAAGGTCTCAGAAGCAATCTCAGGGATGATGTCCTGCGATATTGCCGTGGAGGCCGAAGAGATTACGTCAGGGGAGCGAGCTCTAGTCGGAGAAGCCTGGGGTAGCAGCACGGGTTCCATAGCCTGGAGGTCGAGAGACAGGGAGGGATTCGGAGAGGGCAGCACCTGCAGATGAAAAAGAGGATGGGGAAGGGGAATCGCAGTGTGAGCGTAGGAGGCCGCTTCACAAAGCCGAGAGGCCTCACGCAGGAAAAAGAAAGAACGGACAAGAGGATGTGAGAAGCCCTAACATGGGGCAAAGATGGAGGGTACCAAATGGGCAAAGGGGTAGGAAGTGTGTTGTCCAACTTAGATTCAAGTACAAATCTAAATGCAAGTCATTTTACTCAAGTGCAAAATCACATTTCCTAATATTCCTTCAATAAACTAACTGAAACAGCATACATACATGCATACATACATACATACATACATATAAACATAATTTGAACACTAAAAATAGGACATGCCTTAATGAGGTTAACGAATGATTATAGCTATAAAGCATACCTATTAATATATTCTTATATATATATTCATATTCTTGTTTTCAGTTCAGATTACAAATGCACATAAACAAAACCAGGCTAGACGTTCTTTGATGAATATATAATTCAAATGCACAGAAATCATCTGTACTCTACTGTACAACTGTTCCT
>JACRUU010000019.1:8955214-8972714 GCA_030449085.1 Kryptopterus vitreolus | reverse complement strand
GTGTGCCGCGAGCGAGCATGGCTGACGTCTTGAACCCCAAAGCTGAGAACAGGATGCGTGAGCAGGAACTCCGAGACGGCCATGAAGCTAGCGTGGCCCTTCTCCTGATCTTGAAGAAGCTCCATCACATACAGAACCTGTACCACACACACACTCAGGGACTTTAATCTGGGAGCCTAAAACTAAATCTAATATAACAGTTATAAAAACTGATCGTCTAATTTAACGATTGGCTGCTACTCAAACATTCCTATAACAGAAAACCAACACATGAAAACCCATTGCAGTTATTAAGTGGGTTTTTAAAATCAGCATTTCACAAACACGTAATGTACACACACCATTTCAACATTCATTCATTCATTCATCTTCTAGCGCTTTATCCGATCTTCCCTCGGGTCACGAGGAGTCTGTGCCTATCTCAGACGTCTATGGGCATTAAGGCAGGATACACCCTGGATGGAATGCCAACCCATCACACACACACACACACACACACACACACACACACACACACACACACACACACACACACACACACACACACACACACACACACACACACACACACACACAAGGGACAATTTTCCAAGGTGCCAATCAACCTACCGTGCATGTTTTTGGACCGGGGGAGGAAACCGGAGAACCCAGAGAAAAACCCCCTGAGACACGGGGAGAACATGCACAAACTCCACACACACATGGCCGAGACGGGGATCGAACCCGGACCCTGGCGGTGTGAGGCGAACGTGCTAACCACTAAACCACCGTGCCCCTACCATTTGCATGTTTTGGCAGAAGTGTGTGTGTGTGTGTGTGTGTGTTTGTGTGTGTGACGGAAAAAAAAAAAACACAAGGCCTGACCTTCCTCTGCACGTCTGTTAAAATGAGGCACTCGGCAGACAGGTCCAGACTGGCTTTCAGACTGGGTAGCACGCTGGAGTTTACTGGGTCAGGACTAAACCTGTGACGTAAGGACAGTCATGTTATTCATGATTCATTTACAACAGGTTTTTGCATAAGTCATACATCTTAAATAATTAACTGCTACAAACAGAATTGGTTCAGCACATGGACCAGGAAATGATTGCTACAAAAAAAAACAGTGTATTATATCAAATATATTATACATAAGAAAGAAAAAAGACACACACTTGATAGTCTGTAGACATGTCCATGATACCGTGCACCACATCTTTAGTTCCTGGTTCTGATCCGCTCCTGTGATTAAGAATCGCCAGAATGGAACGCTAAAAAAGATAAAACGATTGTGAACACACACAAACAACAACACTGGACATTCCACAAGCGCAAGTATGGGATTATATTTAGGATTGGCAGGGTGTGTGTGTGTGTGGAAGGACTATACATGGTCACTCACTCTGGATCCTGCTTCTTATGGTTGTCACAGAAGAGGAGGCAGGAAAGAGGACGTCCGCTATGTGGCTGCCACTCATGGAGACATCTGCTGATCAAAAGGGTTTAAATGGTATCGCAAAACTCTCACACTGCCCATTTGAGATTGCAGGCTCAACAACATGAGCTAACGCAGCACCGCGAGAGACATATAAACATTCCTGAGCTGAAGATACAAAAACACTGCTGCTTATAAAAAGCACATACATCCTGATCAAAAATAGGATAAAACAAAAGAGCTACCTTGGTTGATCCTGTCCTTCAATGTAGATCTGCCAGAATTTGACATAACCGTCATGACTGGCTGTGGCGAGGACTGTGCCGTCTGGTGACAGCGCACCTTCGCTGATACGCTGCACACATGACAAAAAGAGCATCGTTTTGCAATTTGACCAAGTTGATTTGGAAACGGGCACGGTGGTTTAGTGGTTAGCACGTTCTCCTCACACCGCCAGGGTCCGGGTTCGATTCCCGTCTCGGCCATGTGTGTGTGGAGTTTGCATGTTCTCCCCGTGCTCTCAGGGTTTTCAGGGGGTTTTTCTCCGGGTTCTCTGGTTTTCCTCCCCCGGTCCAAAAACATGCACGGTAGGTTGATTGGCACCTTGGAAAATTGTCCCTAGTGTATGAATGTGTGTGTGTGTGCGTGTGTGTCCTGCGATGGGTTGGCATTCCATCCAGGGTGTATCCTGCCTTAATACCCATAGACGCCCGAGATAGACAGACACCCCGTGACCCGAGGGAAGATCGGATAAAGCAGTAGAAGATGAATGAATGAATTGGAAACAGGAAGGTACTGAGCAGCTCATTAAAGATAGATCAAGTCAATAGTGTTTGCAGAGCACCACACCCCCTGCTGGATATAAACATACTCTACAGTTGTTAAGTTAGAGCTGATAACTATATATATATATATATATATATATATATATATATATATATATATATATATATATATATATATATATATATATATATATATATATATAAGCTATAAGCTGATAACAGGATACACCCTGGATGGAATGCAAACCATCGCAGGACACACACACACACACACACACCACACACACACACACACACACACACATTCATACACTAGGGACAATTTTCCAAGGTGCCAATCAACCTACCGTGCATGTTTTTGGAACAGGGGAGGAAACCGGAGAACCCCGAGAAAAACCCCGAGGCACGGGGAGAACATGCACAAACTGCACACACACACGGCCGAGACGGGAATCGAACCCGGACCGTGGCGGTGTGAGGCGAACGTGCTAACCACTAAGCCTATTATTATTTATCTTTCAATATTTATTTAATCTAATAAACGACAAACCCGTTTATTAGACAAACCCCAAAACACAGGCTAAAAATAGGTACAAAATGTGCACACATTTTACACCACTGTATCCAAAATCGATACGACACCATCTCAATCCAGCCTCTGACACATCCTACCTGCGTCGTCCTTATAATAAACTCATTTCTAACCCCCTCCGTCCTCGTCACTCCCAATGATTACAAAAAAAAAGCACTGCATCTTGTCATCAGAAGTCTTTAGCATTTTTTTTTTTTACATAAGACTACTATACTGGTGAGAAAAAACACCAGCACAGATACACAAAACTCCGATTTCGTGCTATTTTTTTCCTGCTTCTTGCAGCGGAATACATTTTTAATGTTCAATTAATGGTACGTCTCATTTGATATGCAGCATTTCCGACTCCCTATTAATCATTACATGAATCACCAGACTCGCCGGTCTGTGTGCGGTTTGATGGGTTTAAAGCGGTCACCAAAAAAAATAAAAATTATGATTAAAATAGAACTAATACACCAGGATATTTACTATAGGAAACGAAGCTCGTACAAAATGGCTGGTTTATGTGCGGCCCTGTGTCACCGTGTACCACAATTTCAATTACAGACGTCAAGCAGTTCGAACGTCATTTAAATGTTTGCTGCTTGACCCATGCTCCCATTAGTGTCATGTGGTAAAAAAAAAATGTGTTTTTAAAGGGAACGCTGACGTGTACAAGATTTTAAATGATGCTACTCGAGTATTTTTGGCTTTTATGCTCCGAAAAGAAATGTGTGCTCGTCGTGACATGTTTTTGCATTATCGTCATCATCAATTAGCTCTTAACGTGTGACTTGTACAACTAGCAAATATTCATTCATTCATTCATTCATCTTCTACCGCTTTATCCGATCTTCCATCGGGTCACGGGGAGCCTGCGCCTATCTCAGGCGTCTATGGGCATTAAGGCAGGATACACCCTGGATGGAATGCCAACCCATCGCAGGGCACACACACACACATTCATACACTAGGGACAATTTTCCAAGGTGCCAATCAACCTACCGTGCAGGCATGTTTTTTTTTGGACCGGGGGGGGGGAGGAAACCGGAGAACCCGGAGAAAAACCCCCTGAGGCACGGGGAGAACATGCACAAACTCCACACACACATGACCGAGACGAGAATCGAACCCGGATCCTGGCAGTGTGAGGCGAGCGTGATAACCACTCTGCCACCATGCCCCCACTAGCAAATATTCAATTGCATTCATTTACTAAATAAGTGTTGTTGCATTTTAATTAACATTTTATTAGTAAGTTGCATTAAAGTGACGATTCCAGCCAAAGCCAAGGAGGGGAAAAACAAAAGGAAAGCAAAGAGGAGAAAACTGATCAGGGAGGTTTCAAAGCTTTAAAAACCCCATAGCAACTTCTGACAGATATTAGTAGCTCCCTACGTGCGATCTTATAAATTCTTGATATATTTAGGCTACTTGCACATATGGCAAGATATAAATCAAGGCCTTATTAAATCAAGACACATCCAATTCAGTTAGCTTTTTAAAAAAAAAAAATCTAATCTAACGTGATTAATGTGTTACGGTCTGACGAGACGGACATTTCTGGCCTTAATACCAAAAGATTTTTTGTGAAAAAGAAGTGGTGCATTTTAACCCACTTTATCTCCACAGTAAAACATAGGAGATGGCGTCCTCATACTTTTGGGGTTGGTTTTCCTTTGACTTTGATCAGTTGGAAGAAAAAAAAAAAATATTTCCAATTTGCAATTAATTATAGCACAAACTAGAGAGCTGGGACTCCCGCGGAACCCGACGCAAACGAGTACGGAGACGGACCAGATTTTAATAATAAAATAATAATAATATCCTTTATTGCTCACATATACATTACAGCGCAGTGAAATTCTTTTCTTCGCATATCCCAGCTTGATGTTGGTAGTTGGGGTCAGAGCGCAGGGTATCAGCCATGATACGGCGCCCCCTGGAGCACAGAGGGTTAAGGGTCTTGCTCAAGGACCCAAGGGCGGCAGCTTGGCCATACCAGGGTTCGAACCCGGATCTTCCGATCAGCAGCCCAGCGCCTTAGACCACTGAGCAACGCCCCTCCCTCCTGGTCAAGCGCGGTTGCAGGTGGGAATTTATTCAAATGTGCGTGGGTTGTGAGAGAATACTACTATTCATGGACTCCCCAAAATGGAATTGAAAAAATTAATATAGATATATTATATATATATATATATATATATATATATATATATATATCATATATATATATATATATATATATATAAAAAAAATACTAAAAAAACAAATAAACTGTTATGAACCTACTGCAAGGCGCACGGTGGCATAGTGGTTAGCACGTTCGCCTCACACCGCCAGGATCCGGGTTCGATTCCCGTCTCGTTCATGTGTGTGTGGAGTTTGTGCATGTTCTCCCCGTGCCTCAGGGGGTTTTTTCTCCGGGTTCTCCGGTCCCGGTTCCTCCCCTTTCCCCCGGTCCAAAAACATGCATGGTAGGTTGATTTGGCACCTTGGAAAATTGTCCCTAGTGTATGAATGTGTGTGTGTGTGTGTGTGCCCTGCAATGGGTTGGCATTCCATCCAGGGTGTATCCTGCCTTAATGCCCATAGATGCCTGAGATAGACACAGACTCCCCGTGACCCGAGGGAAGATCGGATAAAGCGGTAGAAGATGAATGAATGAATGAACCTACTGCAAAAAGCAGAACATCTTGTTCTTGAGGGGGAAAAATGCGTCCCGCACAGGTCTCTACCGCAAAAACCCCTACACGCACTGAACCATGACGATAGCTACGTTTCCATTACAAATTTGCATAAAACGTTTGCGATATGTCGATAAAACATTGTTGTGAAATGACAACGTTTCCATTAACCAAACCATGCGACTAAAACACGTCCTCCTCTCGCGATGTCACTCAAAAAACAATGGGTAGGCTTACTTATATCGCACCTAATCGCACCTATATCATGTGACCTGGAAATGCGAAAAAAAAATGTTTGCATTACAGTTTTGCGAATTATATTCCTTTTTCGAATTGTCTAATATATATATATATATATATATATATATATATATATATATATATATATATATATATATATATATAAATAAAACACCTCATGCGATTGTAAAAACATTTTTACGTTATTTTGTCCGAATTATGTGTTTCCGTTAGGCGTATTTTCAATTCGCTATTTAAATTTGATTGGTAATGGAAACGCACATAATAAATGAGGCACAGCTCCAAATCATTCACCACCACCAGAATAAGATCAAGGCTCGATCAGAAATCTGTGGGGTCACCTGAAGAGGAAACTGGCAAACTGACTGTCCTTTACGCAAATAAATGTCGTGATAAAATCATTAAAAAAAAGTGCTTTTACAACTTTTAATACAGGTTACAATCTCACAATAAACGTAAAAGCTGACGTAAAAGCGGGGAGGTGGTGTAGCTCAGTGGTTAAGGTGTTGGACTCTGGACCAGATGATCACGGGTTCAAACCCACCACCACCAAGCTGCCATTAGTGGGCCCTTGAGCAAGGCCCTTAACGCTCAATTGCTTAGTTGTAAGTCGCTCTGGATAAGGGCGTCTGCCAAATGCCGCAAATGTAAATGATTTATGATTTCACAAAAAAAAAAAACATGCCAGGGGAGAACATGCAAACTCCACACACAGGAGCCGGGAATCACACCCTGACCCTGGAGGTGTGGGGGAGAATGTGCTAACCGCTAGACCGCTAATATGGAATACTGCTGGGAAAACTAAGCGAATAAACCCGGTATAACTGTGACAAATCTCCACAGCAGTGCGCTACAGCTACACGTCACTCGGAGTCATTAGTGTGTACTGTGAATTCTGCAATTCCAGCAGACAGCTGATCTGTGATGAGAGCGGCACACTAATGAGCGGATTACGACTTACCGCTGTGTGTCCTTTAATGGCAATGAAGCCCTCTTTAATCTCGGTAGCATCCACGGGCCATGTGGTGCTGCTCGAACGCAGGATGTCGAGGTCCCAAACCTCAGCCTGCAAACGGAGCAAATGGCGTCAAAAGGCAGCGTACAAACGGAAAGCGTGAATTTGAAGTGCGCGTGATGCCGACCCGATCTTCATGCAGCAGCGCCAGTGTCTGGCAGCCATCTTCTGGATTCTCCTCGTTGTCCTCGGGAATGAAGGGGCACCAGATAAGTCTTCTATTCGAGTTTAGTGGAGTGTCTTCAGGTCTCCGAATGTGTACAATCACCTCATCTCTGTTTCTTAGAGTTAAGGGGCAAATGAAGAACAATATTTGCGGCTCACACACACACACACACACACACAGATATTGTGCTATTTCTGCTATACACTGGCTATAATAATACACAGGCTTGACTTCCATGTATTTATGTATTACATTTAAAGCCATGAACTAAATCTAAGCAATTAAATAACCACTTTCGCTCGAGAAAGATACTGTATTTTGTTGTTTTCACTGGTGAGCTGCCAGATGAACATGTTGCCGGCTTCATCCACGCAACCCAGCAGTGTGGAGTCAAGATGGGCAAAGGCCAAGTCTGTGACGGAGCCGGTGAAACCCTTCAGCAGCGTGCGCTCTGTCGAGCCCAACCGCAGGACTCGGACCATATAGTGATTATTGGCACCTAGGAACACACACACACACACGTCATAAATCATATCACGTGGGATGCTAAATAACTAAATAAATAGCAAACAATAAACAAGCCCTGCTTGATCACATACATTTATAAAATTGTATTGTATTATTTAATATTATATTTTTCACAAAATATTTGTCACCAACAATAATAAGCAATGATAAATATTACAGAAGTGGGGCACGGTGGCGTAGTGGTTAGCACGTTCGCCTCACACCGCCAGGGTCCGGGTTCGATTCCCGTCTCGGCCATGTGTGTGTGGAGTTTGTGCATGTTCTCCCCGTGCCTCAGGGGTTTTTTCCCCGAGTTCTCCGGCTTCCTCACGGTCCAAAAACATGCACGGTAGGTTGATTTTTTGTTTTTTGCAAGAATGCAAATGAGATATATATATATATATATATATATATATATATATATATATATATATATATATATCACATTGGAATTACATGTACTTTTGTATGTAGATATAATTATTTCCTTAACACCAAAAAGCTGATTAATGAATCCTGCATGTTGTACTTTATACTGACTGCTCGTGTTATGGGAAATGTTATCCTCATTTTTATTCCTTTAACAATATGTTCCATTTAGTAGCACTTATGCTTCACCTGCTTTTAGTGCTACAATGAAAAATAAATGGGTAGTCTAAACAGATTTTGTGGGGTTTTCTATATAAAGCACATATCAGGAGTATCTTGAGCAGAGCCTGCAGAGTTGATCAGACTTCATTCATTCATTCATTCATCTCTTCTAATACCCTTCTTCCGCTTTTATCCGATCTTCCCTCGGGTCACGGGGAGTCTGTGTCTATCTCAGGCGTCTATGGGTATTAAGGCAGGATACCCAAGGTGCCAATCAACCTACCGTGCATGTTTTTGGACCGGGAGGAAACCGGAGAACCCGGGAGAAAAACCTCCTGAGGCACGGGGAGAACATGCACAAACTCCACACACACACATGGCCGAGACGGGAATCGAACCCGGACCCTGGCGGTGTGATTCGGAGGCAAACGTGCTAACCACTAAGCCACCGTGGCCCTTGATCAGACTTGCAAATCATTTTTACCCTTTCTGCCCTGCAGGCCAGTCCAATGCACTAATAAACATCTAAAAGAGCAAATTACTTATTCTACTCCAACATACCACATACAGTGGGAGGGGAAAAAAGAGAGAGAGAGAAAGAGAGAAAGGAGAAAGAAAGAGAGAGAAAGAGAGAGAAAGAGAGAGAAAGAGAGAGAGAAGAGAGAGAGAGAGAGAGAGACGAAAAGAGAGAGAGAAGAGAGAGAGAAAGAGAGAGAAAGCAAGAGAAGAGAGAGAGAGAGAGAGAAGAAGAGAAAGAGAGAGAGAGGAGAGAAAGAGAGAGAAAGAAAGAGAGAGAAAGAGAGAGAGAAAAGAAAGAGAGAGAAAGAAGAAAGAGAGAGAGAGAAAGAAAGAAAGAAAGAGAGAGAGAAAGAAAGAGAGAGAGAAAGAAAGAGAGAAGAGAGAAAGAGAGATAGAAAGACCAGAGAAATCACACATAAACAAAGAGAAGAATGAGAGAGACAAGGAAGAGGATACAAAGCATACAAAGAGAGAAAGAAAGAAAGAGTAGAGAGAGAGAAGAAAGAGAGAGAAAGATTTTTCTTTTTCAAGAGAAGAAAGCAGAGAGAAAGAAGAGGAGAGAAAGAGAGAGAAAGAGAGATGGAGGGAGAGAGAGAGAGAAGAGAGAGAAAGAAAGAGAGAGAAAGAGAGAGAGAAAGAAAGAGAGAGAGAAGAGAGAGAAAGAAAGAGAGAGAGAGAGAGAGAGAGAGAGAGAGAAGAGAGAGAGAGAGAAAGAGAGAGAGAAAGAGAAAGAGAGAGAGAAAGAGAAAGACAGAGAGAAAGAAAGAGAGAGGGAGAAAGAAAGGAAGGAGCAGTGAAACCATAAGCTGTCAGGACCACTTTCTTCCTACACCTTTAATTAAATAATTGTTGCGAGTGTTCTTTGGGGGTGACTTTACACCTGTTATAGAGAAAGTCAATCTATTTGGATGCATTTCAATGTAAACGATCTTTAAAGCATCCGTGTGATTGTTACCGTTCGTCCCGAGCTAAACAGAGTAACAACTACATGCACCACTGTTATCCATACGGCATCAATGAACGAGAACAAGGGTTTGTATCGGAGTGCAGTGTCTTTAGGGTGCACTCCAAGTCAAACCACCATTTGTTTTTAATGTCAAGGCTGTAGAACAACGTATTATTACTGTCAAAAAAACACATTCTTATAAAACAGGAAATTCAGGACAAGGCTTTTATCGTAAATAATTAAAGCTTAGTTCACATTATGAGTTTCGCCGAACACTTCAAGCACCAAAGAAACAATCAGCCGCAACCTGCTGGCTGGGCATACTTACCCCTAATCGCATATGCCAAGTACACGTTAGACACCGCTATTAGGTTGCCATAGTAATATTTGTGCTCCCAGTCATATTTTGCCACCGGCTGGATTTTAACCTGCAAAAGAAAGGCGTTTGTATGAATGCTCTGCTGGCACGATGCGATCTGACGCAACTTGTAACGACAGACTGACGACAGACTGACATACCTTGTTACTCCCACGAGCTTTACTGTCAATGCTCGAGTCTCGACTGGCGACAATTACCACATTGCTAGCGGTGATGGGAATACAGGTCGAGCAGTCGTCACCAGTCAGGGATCTACAGAGTAAAGCACAGCACAGGAGGAACATGCACAATGAACATTAATGCAGGTGATCAGAAAACACTTGGCACTAAGACACATGCAGTTTCCAATAACGTGAAGGTAAATTGTCTATGACCCTGTATGACCATGTTTGGGGAGGGGCGTTGCTCAGTGGTCTAAGGCGCTGCGCTGCTGATCGGAAGATCCGGGTTCGAGCCCCAGTATGGCCAAGCTGCCGCCCTTGGGTCCTTGAGCAAGACCCTTAACCCTCTGTGCTCCAGGGGCGCCGTATCATGGCTGCAATATGACCTACAATCTCTTCTCCTACTGCTTTTGGTTCCTTCTCCACATCCTCCCCGTCCTCTACATCTGTCTCTTTCACTGAAAATACCTGCATCTCTTCCCTCACCATATCCAAAAACCTCCATCGTCAGCATTCTTCTCCCTGTGCTCGCCATGTCCCTCCTCTGCACATGTCCAAACCATCTTAACCTCACCTAGTCTCCAAAACATCCTATATGCTCCATCCCCCGCCTCCGAATCCTGTCTTTTTTGTCAACGCTACCGTCTCTAAACCGTACATCATCACAGATCTACCGCAGTCCTATAGACATTCCCTTTCACGCTTGCAGTTCTCCACCCACTCCACCCTACCTGAACTCCTTTCTTCACTTTCCTCGCACGCCTCTTCTTCCTGGAACCGCACCACTACACTCCCTCTCATTCACACGTGTACTTGGTCTAACACCTGACGACATTCTAATGAATCCAAAGAGCTCCTAGAGGGGCACGGTTTCGTCAGTCATATGAAAATGGTTCGGGCTTGCAACAAACATTTATCTAAAATATGTGGCAACTAAACGAAGCAGCACAACTAACACAACAGAGGTGATGAGAAGATGATGGTAGATGTGGCCTTATGGAGAGGAATGTGGAAGGGCAGATGGTGGTATATTTTGCTAAATGGATGGAGAGGGGGTGTCATAATAGTGGAAGAAGATGCACACAGATGGAGTATGCACCGGAAAGAGATAGCAGACTGTAAGGTGGTGGCAGGGGATGGTGTAGCTAGACAAAAGCGGATGGTGGTCTGTAGGATATATGGTGGATACTGAAGGAGGAGTATAGTATGAGATTCAGGGTGGAGATCAGACAGAGGCTCGGTGGTGGTGGTGGTGGTGGTGGTGTTGGACGGTTGGGTAACTACTGCAGAAGCGATAAGCGAGACGGCTAAGAAAATGCCTGGTTCGTCATCTGGAAAGAGAAAGGAAGACAGAGATGTGAGGTGGTGGAATGAGGAAGTATAGGAACACACCAGGAGAAAGAGGTTGGTGAAACAGAACTGGGATCAGCAGAGAGATGAGAAAAGAAGGCAGGAGTATAAGGAGATGAGACAGGAGGTGAAGAGGGATGTGAATAAAGATAAGCAAAAGGAATATGAAGAAGTGTATGAGAGAGAAATGAAGGAGAAAAGGATGTGTAGCGCTTGGCCAGGCAGGGGGAAAGAGCTGGGAAGGATTTACTGCAATAAGGCATGCAGATGGAAATGCGTTGACTAGTGAGAGTAGAATTGTGGAGATGTTTAGGAGAGATGGTCAGTGGAGCTTTTAACCAGGATTTTGGAAGGTAAGAGGATGAGTGAGGAATGGAGGAGGAGGAGGAGGAGGAGTGTGCTGATAATGATTTTTAAGAATAAAGGAAATGTGAAGACCTGCAGTAACTACAGGGAAATAAAGTGGATCGGTTACACCAGGGGTGTCGGACTCATTTTCACCACAGACCTTAACGGGAGCATTATGGTTTCCCCTCGAAGGGCCAGTTGTAACTATACGACAGTATATACCAGGGGTAAAATTACTTATGGTACATTAAACGATCCGTCCTCACCAACCTAGGTCTGTACAACACAGGACAAATAAACAAATAAATACATGTGTATATGTACAGTCGCATTGTGTGTTTGTGGATGTTGAGAAAGCGTATGACAGGGTGCACAACTCAGAGGAGTTGTGGTTTTGCATGAAGAAGTCAGGTGTAGCAGAGAAGTATTATGAGGGTGGTGCAATAGGAAGGACAGACTGGTTCATGGTGGAGGTGGGAACGCATCAAGGATAGGCTATGAGCCCTTTCCTGTTTTCTGTGGTGATGGACAGATGAGATCAGACAGGAGTCTCCATGGACTATGAGGTTTGTGGATGATTTGTGTGATGAGTCTGGAAAGGTGGATGAACGCACTGGAGAGAAGGGGAATGAAAGTCAGTAGGAATCCATGTGTGTGAACGAGAGGGAAGGCGGTGGAGTGGTGAGGCTGCAGGGAGAAGTACGTGGGGGAAGTGAACAAACAAGTGCCGGCAGGGTGGAGAGGAGTTGCAGGAGTGATGTGTAATAGAAGGCTATCTGTACGAGTGAAAGGGAAAGTTTATAGAACTGTGGTGAGACCTGTTGTGATGCTGTATGGTTTACAGCATGGGTCACCAAACAAGTCAAACCCCAAGGACCATATGAGAAGCTCTCAGCTCATCCAAAATGTAAAATGTAGTTAACACGTTGATAATTATTGTGGGAAATCATCAGTGTCTTCACCGAGATAATGGGGAAAATTTATCATTAAGTTGGTAAAACCCTCGGTTTACAGACAGCGGCAGTGACATACAGACAGGCAGCAGCGGAGTTGGAGAAGGTGAAGGTGTTTTGACGAGGTGTTGGGAGTGACGAGGACGGACAGGATTAGAAAATGAGTTTATTACATGGTCTTGTACAGGGGTGGGCAAACTACAGCCCGGGGGCCACATCCGGCCCCTTGGTCCTTTTAATCCGGCCCGCTGAACTGCTTCGGCTTCTTTGCCGCACGAGAAGAATGTATAACCACACAGCAACGCTGACGTTGTTGGAGTATGCTCAGTGTTAAAAATGAAGGAAAAATACAGCCATTTTTTGTTGTTTCTTTTCCTTAAATAGAATATCCTTATTCTTAAGGATAGTGGGTGGCCTAATGAACATGATATTTAACACTCTTTACAAAAGGAAAAAATTCATATTGAACATAAGTTACGTTCAACGTTATTGTGGGTTCGGCCCACGAACACACCTCAGGTTTCTCATGTGGACCTTTGGAAAATATAATTGCCCACCCCTGGTCTTGTATGATGTTTTGGAGACGAGGTGAGGGAGGAGAGATTGAGATGGTTTGGACTTGTGCAGGAGAGGGACATGGTGTACAGAGGGAGAAGAATGATCCCAGAGGGAGCATTCGGAAGAGGACGAATTGGAAATAAACTAATAATCGTCCAATTACTGATAATCCAAATAATCGTTAGTATATCTGTATATGTACATATATATGTACACACAAACACTATATATATATATATATATATATATATATATTATATATATATATATATATATATATATATATATATATATATATATATCTACATAGATATGTACACACACACACACGTGTGTGTAATTATTATTTTTGTTTTTATATATATATATATATATCTATATATATATATATATATATATATAGTGTGTGTGTGTCTACATAGATATGTACACACACACACGTGTGTAATTATTATATTTGTTATATATATATATATATAAGATATATATATATATATATATATATATATATAATATATATATACACACACACACACACACACACACACACACACACATTCATATATATATATATATATATATATATAGAGAGAGAGAGAGATAGAGATTAGATAGAGATAGATAGATAGATAGATAGATAGATAGATAGATAGATAGATAGATAGATAGATAGATAGATAGATACAGATAGAGACAAATAAATAGATAGATAGAGACAGATAGATAGACAGACAGACAGAGAGACAGACAGACAGAGAGAGACAGATAGATAGAGACAGACAGACAGACAGATAGAGACAGACAGATAGAGACAGATAGGTAGATAGACAGAGAGACAGATAGACAGAGAGACAGATAGAGATAGAGACAGATAGAGATAGAGACAGATAGATAGACAGAGACAGATAGATAGACAGATAGATAGACAGATAGATAGACAGATAGACAGATAGATAGACAGACAGATAGATAGACAGACAGATAGATAGATAGACAGGACAGACAAGACAGACAGATAGACAGACAGACAGATAGACAGACAGACAGATAGACAGACAGACAGATAGACACAGACAGATAGACAGATAGACAGACAGATAGACACAGACAGATAGACACAGACAGATAGACAGACAGACAGATAGACACAGACAGACAGATAGACAGCAGACAGATAGACAGATAGAGACAGATAAATATACAGATAGACAGACAGACAGATAGACAGACAGACAGAGACAGATAGAGATAGATATACAGATAGAGATAGATATACAGATAGATAGACAGATAGATAGATGACATTTTGCTTACATTGTCTGAGCTTCAGCCATATTCGTGTTGTCAGAGCTGTGAGCTGCTTTTTCCATCATAGCACTTCGAACTCCTGCTCCAATAAGGTCATTTCCCAGGAGGCCGTTTAGCTCTCCATTACACGAGGTCTTCCGCTGGCTCTCACCTGCAGCACTGTCTGAAAAAAAAAATCAAATAAAAAGATAGACAAACTGTGCTTAGGTTTGCATATGTAAAGCACATAATCAATACCCTGCAGACGTCCACAGTCAAATACAGTAATGAATTGCTGGAAAAGACATTCAGATGCCCAAATACGCATTTACATTTTGAAGCGATGTGAAAAGTCACGACATGCCTTATAATAAGAGGGGGGGGGGGTCATATGTACAAATGTCAGATACAGTTTATACAATCACATACAATTAAAATGAGAAACGCCACAACACAGGAGGAACGAAATCATTGCATTAAAAAAAATCTAATAAACATGCCTTAAAAAAACAACAATATATAACAATATATAATATATAAAACACAATGTGTTCATGACAGCAAAATGTTCAGTCATGACGTTTGGCAGCACGTCACTGAAAAATGTCCAAGAATGTTAGAAACATGTTTGATAATATAATAATATAATGTCTTTGTTTTTTATGTTAAATTACATCAACAAATATGTGATTTTTCCGTCGTTTACATCAACAATCTGATGTTTATTTTCTCTTTTTTTTGTGTTAAACTTAATTTCGGCCACCGTGCATCACTTTAACTATAAAAAAACAGAGTTATATTAATTATAAATCAAACCCCAATACGTATTTATGGCTATAATTATTTTATATTATTTATTACACCGAGTTAAGAATATTGAAAGCAGAAAAAGCAAAACCTGATGTGGCTAGTTCAGTGATTAGCATTGTGTGCTAGTTAGTTTGTTGTCCTTCTCTCATTCGGTTATGAAAACGAACTTATTCACGTATAAACGCGATAACGTGAATACATTTGAAAGGTAAGCCGTTATGTAAGAAAAAAACAAACAATAAACAAACACAAAAACAAGTCCGAGTCTCCACAGCGCAGTGCTGCGGCCTAGCGTGCTAATGCTAAGCATGCTAACGGGCTACATCCACCACCACCACTCACCCGAAGCCCGGCTCCCCGGTAAACTTACCGGCAGAGTTTGCTGGTCGATCCAGTTTTAAGATGTCTCGGAGGTGCTGAGTCGCGCCTTCGATGTCTATACTTGAACTGGAAGCCATAAGCTCTGAAAGGGGCTGAAACGTTCCGGTATAAACTCCTACTTTAGTCTTCTACTCGCCCCTCCGAAAAGCTTACAACTACTGTATTGACTTCCGCTGGTGCGCCGCTGTTTTTCTTCCCACCACCGAGAACCACGTTCTCTCTCTCTCTCTCTCTCTCGTTTTTGTATGCTAATAGTGCTCCTTAAGGAAGGACAAATCAAAGAATTTGATAGTAAAATAAAAAGTGCACAAACTATACAGTAAATTAGTAATATATCTATATTTTTCGAATGTAGTATTTGTTTACCTGTTGTGTTTGTTTTCTCTCTCTCTCTCTCTTTTTTTTCAGTTCCTGTCCTCTCATTTCAACTGCATTTGTCAAATATAAGCAACAAATAATTTGTAAACCACCAAAATAGCAGCGGATTTACAGTACTCAATAAAATAAATAATAAAAAAACAACACTTCCATCAAACATCGATTTATTCGCCTTTATTTTCATTCGCTTACAATTCAGTGGAAATCGTCTTGTTTACACGCGACCTCGTGTGTTTTGTTGTTGTTGTTGTTTTCAAGCAAACATCCCAGTTTCCTTTTCCTTCTTATTCTACCTTTTATTTATAGCATTTATTTACAGTACTCAATAAAAAAACAACACTTCCATCACACATGGATTTGATCGCCTTTATTTTCACATTTTCATTACAATTCAGTGGAAATAATCTTGTTTACACGCGACCTCGTGTGTTTTGTTGTTGTTGTTTTTAAAAGCAAACATCCCAGTTTCCTTTTCCTTCTTATGCTACCTTTTATTTATAGCATTTATTTACAGTACTCAATAAAAAAACAACACTTCCATCACACATGGATTTGATCGCCTTTATTTTCACGTTTTCATTAACTTACAATTCTGTGGAAATCATCTTGTTTACACGCGACCTCGTGTGTTTTGTTGTTGTTTTTAAAGCAAACATCCCAGTTTCCTTTTCCTTCTTATGCTAGCATTGATTAGAGATCGGATAGAAGGGTCTCCACAGTGCAAAGCGCGCATGCCGAGAATAACTTGCATGAGACCACAACGCGACAGGCAAAAATCACCTCGACTTTCCTCTCAAGTTCCCACTAACACTGCTGTAAATACCTAAAAAAGGACACAGGACAGGTTATTTCCAGCCTCTGTACAATCAGTTCATTCATTCATCTTTTACCTCTTTATCTGATCTTCCCTCGGGTCACGGGGAGTCTGTGTCTATCTCAGGCGTCTATGGGCATTAAGGCAGGATACACCCTGGATGGTGTGTGAATACATCCAGGGCACACACACACACAAACACACACACTCATACACTAGGAAAAATTTTCCAAGGTGCCAATCAACCTACCGTGCATGTTTTTGGACCAGGGGAGGAAACCGGAGAACCCGGAGAAAAACCCCCTGTGGCACGGGGAGAACATGCACAAACTCCACACACACATGGCCGAGTCGGGAATCGAACCCGGACCCTGGCGGTGTGAGGCGAACAACGTGCTGAAAGCCACCGTGCACCCTGTACAATCAGTTGACAAACCCGTCAAAACCACCAGTTCCTGTAAACATTTGTTTATTCTCAACTTGATAGGGGGAAAAAAAAATAAAAGGTGTTTTTTAATTTTTTTTTTTTCCAAATCATTGAACTTGGCCTTACTCATTATTCTTAGAATAAAGTATGAAAGAGTGATTATTTTATCTTGCAAAGAATTAATTCAAA
>JACRUU010000019.1:8900214-8950214 GCA_030449085.1 Kryptopterus vitreolus | reverse complement strand
AGCAGGAGCACCGAGCACTGTCTGAACCAGGACAAGCAGAGCACACGTCCTTACACACAGTCAGAGAGGGAGGGAAGGCAATGAGACCAGAGAGCACATGTGTGGTCAGAGGTTATGCAGGGCAAGCCTGAAGACCTCGTTGGTGCAAACCCAGGCATTGTTGTAATGTTTCAGCAGAAACGTCTGTTGGAAGCCCAGCACCTGGTCTTCATCTGCCTGACACATATGAACACACACACACACACACACACATGCCACACACACACACACACACAACACACACACACAACACACACACACACACACACACACACACACACACACACACACACACACACACACACACACACACACACACACACACACTACAGCTCTGAATCAATAACTTCAATGGAATTCTGCACCTCCAAGCGCTAATCTGCCTTTGTTTTAATACTTTTCACAAAAGTGTGCAACACGGTCATGTTGATCGTAATCCGACCACCAATAAAACAATCAAATACGTGGAAGGCAAAAAGGGCACACGGTCACTTCGATACTTACTTTTAGTTGTCCTACTACCATACTCATTATGCAGCTGTCAGGAGTGGGCTGGTGATCTTGTGCTGTTATGCTGTGGGCTATTTTTGTGAAGGGCAGGCTCTGAGGAGACAAAAAGGAACCCTTCATATACATCTGCTCGAGCGAAAGACGACTTCTACATAAACCATGATTCATTCATTCATTCATTCATCTTCATTCATCTTCTAAACCGCTTTATCCGATCTTCCCTCGGGTCATGGGGAGTCTGTGCCTATCTCAGGCGTCTATGGGCATTAAGGCAGGATACACCCTGGATGGAATGCCAACCCATCGCAGGGCGCACACACACACACACATTCATACACTAGGGACAATTTTTCCAAGGTGCCAATCAACCTACCGTGCATGTTTTTGGGACCGGGGGGAAACCGGAGAACCCGGAGAAAAAAAACCCCCTGAGGCACGGGGAGAACATGCAAACTCCACACACACATTCCCGAGACAGGAATCGAACCCGGATCCTGGCGGTATGAGGCGAACGTGCTAACCACTGCGCCATCGTGCCCCCTTTAAACCATGATATACATGCAAAGTTCATTTCTGTTAAAAGACGACGTACAGGGAAAAAAAGCGGTGCAGAAATCATTCCTGCTGTCTAAATCGTGTAAGATTTCGCCTGCTTACTGCCGCAAGCGTTCACGCCGCACCCTATGACCTATCGATTCACACTGCAGTATAACAGGGCGTGGAGTTTCATTTGCCTGTATCCAAACCAGGGGTCACCAACGTGGTGCCCGTGGGCACCAGGTAGCCCCCAAGGAAGCCATGAGTAGCACAGGCTTGCTATAAAAAGTGCACAGTGAACTCATCAGTGAGATCTATAATGTAAAATGTAGTTTTAATTCGTTGTTTGTATAGTCACTGTCAAGTGTAACACTGCTTAATAATAATAGATATAATAATAGTATAACTAAAGGTAAATTTGTTATTTCAGAGGAGTATTTCAAACTGGTAGCCCTTTATATGACTCGGTGTCCATGTAGTAGCTCTCAGTTACAAAAAGGTTGGTGATCCCTGATCCAAACTTTAAGCAAGTCAAACGAGGTCCACTTGTGATTTTAAAATCATCCATAGTAATACTTCAACGAGCATATTCCAGCATAAATATGCCTTACAGAGAGTTTTTCAACAATCGCTGCTTTTCCCTGGAATTGTTGTCCTTCCCACGTTAGGCATGACGCATCAATCTGTAAAAGAGAACATGGACAGGTAAATGAGTTGAATGGACAGAAATAGAAAAGACCAGCTGCATCGCAAACATCATAATTTACACTGTAATAAAATTAGGAAGACAAAAAAAAAGCACTTAATACGAGTACGAGGGAAATAAATAAGCGTTATTCAGTTATGTCTTCAACCGTAATCAGGGTTATGCAGTTACCTGAAGAATGATCTAAACAAACAAACATATATACAAGAACTTGGATGATACAAAACTTACATATATTGATCCCAGCTGAGTTCTGTCTGTGTCAAACAGTTGATAGTAATGTTGAACAAAGCTGGATCCTATTTGTTCCCAGATCGGCTTGTCTCCCATCCTGATTCACCCAGCTACAGGCACTGATGGACAAATAAACAATTAATATACACACACACACACACACACACAACAAGTCATTCATTAAGGATTACAATTTTATTTTGACTGCTCTGATCTAGGACTGTAACAATTCCTCGATTGCAAAAATGATTCGAGGCAAATTAAAACCGTGTCACTCATGGACCACTATGACCGATGCATCACCCGCTAAACTTTGATTTGGAGGAACAGGGGGGGGGGACGGGGGGACGACATCAGTCCAAGGAAAACAACACAGTTTCGAACGCTTGGGATCGTTTCAAACAAAAAAATGAAAGAAAACTCAGTTACCGGATCATGTTACAGTTTTTTGATTCACGGATCGGATCATTTTCCAGATCAGAAAAAAAAAACACAACAACAGGAAGGAGACAAATACAATTTACTTTCCATTTATAACAAGAAAAGTTACAGCAAGGAAATGATCCTATACATCACAGAGGAGAGTGTACACTGATTAACACCCCCCCCCCCACCCCGTTCATGTGGACACATAACTTTGCATTATGAAATTACTCGAAAAGCAACAACGCCAGGAAAAAAATTGCCTTTTATTTTGAAATGGCTAAAATAAAAAAAGTTATTCTTTTTTTTTTTAATAATTCATGGGTCATGTGCAGTGGAGTTTTTCTGGAGATATGAACACGACATCAGGATACTTTGCAATACTTAATAATTAATACATGAGGCAATAATACATACAAAAGTCGTTTTCAATGACTTTTTGCAAAAATATTTTTGAAAGCAAAATATTTGTATTTAGATCCAAAACGGCAATTAAACACCAAATGCAAGATTTTTTTTTTCTAAAAAGAAACACAAATTGTGTTTATTTTAGAGACCTGTCTTGTTCTCCCTCATTTAGTATTGCTCTTTAATTTAAAAAAAAAGTGTTTATCTAATTAATCGATGGGAACATCGTTACTCAATTACTAAAATAATCAACAGCAACACTCCCATCATTAAGAAAAAGATCCACAAAATGCCATTCTCTCCATTTTTCACAATCTTTTAAAAAGGGTAATTTTATTTTATCCAAGAGGCTTCCGTCTACACCGCAACTGTAATTCAAACAAATTACTCAAGTGTCAACTGACTGGTTTATTAACGCGAGCTGAAAATTAATCTGAATTAGCTTGAATACATTTGCATAATATCTGGCAGGGTTGCTTGCAATGACTTTTAGGGGCTGGAATGAAGCCACAAGCTGCTAATACTGTTTATAAGGGTTTTTTTTTCCCTCCGCCCTGATGTTTAGGCAGCAGTTATTAATGCAAACAAAGCAAATGTAATGCTCAACTGCAAATTGTTACACAGCGTCTTAATAAGGGTTTAGTTTTAAATCTCAGCTGCGTTTTCAACCACCATCAGGGAATTAAAAGTTCAGCAATATGAACAAATTGGCACAATTATAATTATTTAAAAAAATGTAATTAGGCTTAAACCCTTACTGTTGGTTACTTCATTTTTGTTTTCCATCAGTTAGAGTAGCAATATTTTGTAGACAAGTGTAGTGTTGAGCATTAAAAGCATACAATATACAACTGAGTGCCTGAACTACAAGGATTTAAGTACAGTACTATATCAGAATAATCTATCCACCTCAGGTGGACATCAGTTCTAAAAAAAAAAACATGCAGCAGTTGCCAATATCAGCAACTAGACAGTACCTTGTTTTGTCTAAGTAAATGCATATTTAAATATCCATTACACCGTTTTAAATATTTATTAGCAACAATACTCATTACTGAATCCTGCAGCACTGTGCACATCATATAAGGGGATTGTCATTACAGAATATCAACACAAATGCATTCACAGTTCACAGAAAACTACTAATCTAAACTATTAACATGCAGTGATTCAAAACTATTACAGTACAAACAAATCAGGTCCAACCCTTTATGATATTTTGGAATTATGGAAAGAATGCATTTAAAAAAATGACTTTTTTAGCATTGTTTTCCATTTTGTGTTGTTTTTCTGGAAAAGATATAGTACCATGTGCCATCTTGTCAAGATTTTGTTTCGGTATAGTAGTTGCATAGTTATGCCTGCAGAAGTATACATGCGTTTCCTAACTAATAAAAAGTTTGAACTAAAAACATAAAATAAAAATGACTTGGATTTGATGAATAACACCGACACCATCAATAAAACTTAATACAACCACATTACATCATATGTATTATAAAGTATACCTATGCAATTTCAGTGGATGTGCACATAGATGCACGTCATTCCAAATACAGGTCATACTGTTATCTACATAAAAACTTTTTTTACCATGTAAACCAGGGGTGGGCAATTATATTTTCCAAAGGTCCACATGAGAAACCTGAGGTGTGTTCGTGGGCCGAACCAACAATAACGTTGAACGTAACTTATGTTCAATATGAATTTTTTCCTTTTGTAAAGAGTGTTAAATATCATGTTCATTAGGCCACCCACTATCCTTAAGAATAAGGATATTCTATTTAAGGAAAAGAAACAACAAAAAAATGGCTGTATTCTTCCTTCATTTTTAACACTGAGCATACTCCAACAACGTCAGCGTTGCTGTGTGGTTATACATTCTTCTCGTGCGGCAAAGAAGCCGAAGCAGTTCAGCGGGCCGGATTAAAAGGACCAAGGGGCCGGATGTGGCCCCCGGGCCGTAGTTTGCCCACCCCTGATGTAAACTGTGGTTAATGTAAATTCTACTTCCATGAAACACTTTGATAAGCATTATGCTGGATGTCCTACTGCGAATGGTTGATTGCATAACCAACGTGCCTTTTAGATCACGCGACAAAAACCTCATGTTACTATTGAGGTATGATCCGATCACAATGCTAAATATTTCTCTCGAGCTTTTAAATTGGGTACTTTTTCTTTTATCCAAGAGTCTTTAGTCTACATTGTAACTGCAAACCTCAGGTTACTACTGTGCTTAGCGGGTGAGGGTATGTTCCTTTCACTATGAAAAATATTCTCTCTCTCGTTCAAGTGTGCTAATCCAAAAATGGACAAGTTTTCTTAAAAGAAACGACAATGTATTTTACATTTTATCAATTGTGAACTGGTTCCAGAATTTGAGTATTGGTAAAATCATCCAAAGAAGTTATTCACACCAGTAAAGCCGCAGGGCACGTCGTCATTGTTTGTTGCAGGCATACAGTAGACACTACCACCGTCACATGCACACTAGCATTTTTCATATAGCGCTTTTTTTACGTTTCATATCCAAATGGAAGTAACTAAATATAACTTCTAGTACTAATGAGTCAAATAGAACTATACATGTAAAACATATCCTGAGTTACACAGTAGGCTGTCAGGTCAGAAAAGCAAACAACCTGTACAACTCACATTCCCTCACCACTGATCTTTTCCTGAACACGTTTAATGAGGGCGTCTAGGCAAGTATAAGGGAGATGAGCTAGGTACAGGTACAAACTAGACCGAAGAATGCACCAAATAACTTGGGTTCATCACTTGTACCAAATAACTTTGGTTCATCACTTGTCATCTCTAATCTGCATATCTTCATTTAAATCTGCACTGCCCATGTCCACAGCCTCGTGTCCATCAGAGCAACAAACAAGTGTGCATGCTGGCCAGTTTTATACTGCATGACAGCAGTATACTGCATGGCGACGTACAATAAACGGCAGATCGCAAAAACATGCCGGTTGATTTCACGCGTCTCTGAAGAAGCACAGGGGGCACGGTGGTTTAGTGGTTAGCACGATCGCCTCACACTGCCAGGATCTGAGTTCGATTCCCGTCTCGGCCATGGGTGTGTGTGTGTGGAGTTTGCATGTTCTCCCCGTGCCTCAGGGTTACTCCCGGTCCAAAAACATGCATGATGGGTTGATTGGCACCTTGGAAAATTGTCCCTAGTGTATAAATGTGTGTGTGTGTGCTGCGATGGATTGGCATTCCATCCAGGGTGTATCCTGTCTTAATGCCCATAGACGCCTGAGATAGGCACAGACTCGCCGTGACCCGAGGGAAGATCGGATATAGCGGTAGAAGATGAATGAATGAAAAAGCACATGATTGCCCTCTGCCCCCTGATTAGTGACTGCGGTGTGATGTGGAGACCTTCCTGCCAGGTATGAACTGGAAAAGTAAAAAGCGGGGGAATAAACAGTTGCTGGCAAAATCATGGCTTCTAACATGCGACATGAACAAGCACTTTTTGTTCACCATTGCAAAAAAAAAAAAAGTTAAATAAATGTTTGGGGATACAAAAGATCCTCATATTACAGGATCATTCAACTAGCAAGTGAGAGTAACTACACGGGTTGGGGGGGGGGGCGGAAGTCCTGTCCTTTTTTTCTTCCCAAACTTACGCTTGAACAATAAAAAGATTGGACAACAGTCGGCTACAATGGCTTAGTACTTCAGTTACAATGCGCAGCCTTTGCATTCAAGCGTCCATGTATAAGCAGATAAAAACCTGACGATATATTGAATAAAGGCCCAGGTGACCCAGATGTCCATGGGTTCCTCCTCTCGAGGTTTCATCTTCACACCCACTAGTTTTCCCTGCCAAACATGCTGAACAATAGGAATAAAACTAAAAAAAAAAAAAGGATTTATAAAGCCATATTCATAATATATTTACCCGAACCATAAAATTCCGGATTAAATGCGAGTAACTCCTGTTTCTCCCAGGTGAAAAACTGAACACAGGTCCTTTTCACTCTTCCTACATTGAAGGACACTTATAAGAGGTTCAGTGCGCGGTTATGGCAGTTGCTTCATAATCAGGCGTTATACCACTTCTGCCCCAGCATGTACACATTTTATTTCGATAGCGAACGTTCATATTTTCGATTATTTGGCTCTTAAATGCGGTTGAATATCAACTTCCCGGGATTAGTCATGTGGTTAACAGTGTGTGGAGTAAAACTGCCTCATCATTCATACCGAATGAAGGCGGGAGTTTCTCTTCAAAATCACTAAAACCGTACAAACTCGTAGCAAATACAGTATATACAAACCAGTCTACATGGATGAACTGGTTCACACTGGGTTGGAGGGGGGGAGGGGTAGTGTGTGTCCAGTCCGGTCCGGTCCGGTCCATCAACTCGCTTTTATATTCCCCCCTATCCAGCTAACACTTGACTGTGTAAATAAAGCCGGGTTTTAAAAGTTAGTCAAATAAACCGGTTATGTAAACTAAAGTGACGTGAATTCGTTTTTTTGGTCCTTGCAAAAGTCTTCTGAGGTAAAAACACACGAGCACGTTGTTTAGCGATAGCACCAATGCTAGCGTCGGTTGATTCATTGCGCTGGCGCTAAGCCTTGCCTAGCAGTCCGGGCACGTCGGAGCCGCGAAAAGTGGCAAGGACCGTTAGCTCCCGGCTAGCCCTCGCTGCTCTATAGGGACACGACGCTCCCAAACGCGTTCCTTTCTAAAAATACCCGGAGTCACTCGAGCTCTTTGCCCGGACGTCCACACCGGCCACCGGCGCGGCCCGTTTACCCACTCCCGTCGCACAGCATAGGCGTGTCCTACATGCTAGCTATCTCACACCGACCCGCCATCTCTGACTGCATGAACCCCCATAAAAGCAATTTTTTTGTTTACTATAATGAAATAAATTCCCACAACGAACCAAAACAAACCGCAGCCGCCGCCTCGCGATATTTCATTCTCGCCGCTTACCTCCGTGAGCCCTAACCGTAGCTATCCTCGGGTCCAGTTATGGCGATTACAGCGCGCTATGTAGAAGCTGACCCGCCCGCTCTTTTGCGCATGCGCAGTAAACGCCGACTCTTGAATGTCGGGAGATGAAGTCATAGTGGATTGTTTGTGCAGCGAGAAAACAAATGTTTACATTTAGTTTTGTTTACTTGCATTTGATTGGCTTATGTCTTCTGCGAGGGGTTTTATTTAAAAAATGGGGGGAAAAAAGATCATTTCATAACTTCCGGGACTTGTTTCAGGCGCAGCCTTTGTATGTCTATTATATTTATATATATATATATATATATATATATATATATATATATATATATATATATATATATATATTATATATATATGTATACACTGACACAAGTTTTGTTATCTGTTTACCAAAACATATTCGAAATAAAGTTATCTAATTAATATGGTTTTAAAGTGCAGACTCTCTCCTGTAATGGGATGGCATCAAAATTGAACGAAGGGGACCAAAAGTAATTGGACACTTGCCCCGGAGATTATTTCATGGACTTCATGGGCCGTGTTGTCATTAGAAGAATAGAATAGCCTTTGCATGACACATATATGTTACAGCAGAGTGAAATTGGATGCTGGGGTCAGAGCATTGGTTCAGCCATGATACAGCGCTCCCTGGAGCACAGAGGGTTAAGGGCCTTGCGCAAGGACCCAACAGAGGCAGCTTGGCGATACCAGGGCTCACACCCCGGACCTTTCACTTAGTAGCCCAGCGACTTAACTACTGAGATACGCCCTCATTCATCATTCCAGGTGTGGAATTCCTGTTAGGAAGGTGTTGCTGTGAATTCCAAAATGCAGTCAAAAGAAGCATCATTGGAAGTGAAACAGACCAAATCTTGGCCAAATCAAAAGTTTTGTACATTCTGAGGGACAAAGGAGTGCACTGGTAACTTAAAAAGGCCTGGACGTCCACCGAAGACAACAGTGGAAGACAACAGTGAGCACTTAGTATCAGTATATTAGGGCCTCTAAAACAGAAAGGCCAAATTAGACTTTGCCAAAAACAAACATATAAACAAGCAGGCCCAGTATTCCTGGAACAGCATTCTTTGGACAGTTAATAAATCTGTACCAGAATGATTGAAAAAGAAAGTATGGAGAAGGCTTGGAACAGTTCATGATCCAACACACACCACATCCTGTGTGAAACATGGTGGAGGCAGTGTAATGCGGTGGGTATGCATGGCTTCCAATGGCACTGGTTCGCTTGTGTTTGTTGACGATGTGACAGAAGACAGAAGCAGCCGGATGAATTATAAAGTGTATAGGGATATACTGTCAGATTCAGCTAAATGCTGCAAAGCTGATTGGACGGCACTTCACAGTACAGATCAATGACCCAGGAGGTTTTTTTTTTTAAAGCAAAGAAGTGAATATTCTGCAACGGCCAAGTCAGTCACCAGATCTCAACTCAATCAAGCGGGCATTTTAATTGCTTAAGACAAAATATAAGGCCGATTGTTCCACAAACAAAGTAACAGTAAAGGTCTGGCAAAGCATCACAAAGGAGAAAACCCAGCGTTTTGTGATGTGATGTGTTAACCCTCTAAAAAATCACATTTGCCGACCTCAGGAACGAACTCCTTATTAATAGTGTCCTTTTTTTTCACATAAGTTTGCCGTTTTTTTTTTTTACCACCCCCGTTACGGACATTATGTATGCCATTCGAATAGGAAAACAAAAAATAGTTTCTTAAAATGTTATGTTTTCCTAATGGTATGTTTTCTTGGAAAACAACAATACACAGTATGTAATTTCATTATCTTTTAAACGTAGATTTTGAATCTTGAAAAATGAATTTGACATTTCAAAGGCCTCAATGTTTCTAGTTAAAAAACAAATTCACTTTAATACAATTATAGTTGCATTTATATGATCTATCTGATTTATTTATTAATATCCACACAATATTAACATTAAATTCTGTAATATTTTCTATCCATAAAGCTGAGCGAGTGAGTGAGTGAGTGTGTGACTAGACCAAACAGGGTTAAGTTATACCGATTAAAAATTGCTTGTTTATATTAGGATCGTTGATTTTACACATTCTCACATCCATTACCACCCTGTCACAATAAAACATGTGACAGAGTGGTAAATTTAATCCAAATATGTCTGTAAATCTTCCACGTGGCCCAGATCCTCACCTAACATACATGCATTCAATATACCCGTTGTACAAATGTACTTGTCTTTGCCCTAATAATGTATTTTATTTTTATAAAAAACTGTTTTCCCTATTTAATCCGCACGGCAGGGTGGTAAATGTAATCTTTACGAACTCTGCCTAACATAAAAATGCCAAAAAATAAACAAAAAATAAACAAAAATAAACAATAAAGAATATCAAAACATGCCTGCTTTTGTTCGTGGTGGCTGCAAGGATCCAATGATGTCACTTGTGCTTTGTGATGTCGTTTGAAGCAACATTACATTAATCATAGATAAAACAAGATAGTGTGACACACACAAATCATATAATATTTGCGAATAAAAAAAAAAAGAAAAAAAAGAAAAATCTTATTTATATAGGGGCACACATATAATCTTAAAAAATAATAGTTTTTTTAAAAATACATAACATTTGTTGATATTTTAGAGGAAAATGTCAAATTGGTCAACATGGACATGTAAAATTGACTGTGTACTAGTTAAATATTATGAACAAATAGTATATTGCTCTTTATCAATTGTGTTTTATCATACATCATTTTACATGTAAACACACTTTAGGATATTTCTTGTACGTTATGCATCCCATCAAACATTGCAGCCACAAATGGTACCCGTTTGGTAGAATGACTATCTATCTATCTATCTATCTATCTATCTATCTATCTATATATATATATATATATATATATATATATATATATATATATATATATATATATATATATATATATAGTACTATATATACTATATATATATATACATATATATATATATATATATATATATATATATATATATATATATATATATATATATATATATATATATATATATATTCATTCATTTTCTACCGCTTTATCCGATCTTCCCTCGGGTCACGGGGGGAGCCTGTGCCTATCTCAGGCGTCTATGGGCATTAAGGCAGGATACATATACACATATATATATCTATATATATATATATATATATATATATATATATAATATATATATATATATATATATATATATATATATATATATATATATATATATATACATACACACACACACACACACACACACACAAACATACACAGACACACACAGACACACACACGCCAAGTGAGATCTAAGATAAGATCTATAAGAATTGTCATTTTAACTCTATAACAACCTGCTGGTGACACCGAAATCCAACATAAGTAAACAGGAAGAATTGTATTGTACAAATTGTAATAATATTTATTGAAGAAATCTTTAAGAGAGCCACTGCAATTCATTACAATTAAAAGAGTCATCAGTGTTTTAACAGCATTATTATGAATTATTATCCATTATGTAGGTTTTTATAGTCAACTATAAAAAGTATTACAGATATTTGTTTACTGGTGTCCTCTTCAGTGTTGTCTTTCTAACTAATTCCATACTCCTAATTTCATTTATTAGTCTAATAAAAATCCTAATTCATATTTAAATAAATGAAGCTTAAGTAATCAACATCTCTAGTGCTATTACCCAAATTGATTTGAAGTAATAATTAAAACAATTAGAACAATTATTAGCACTATACCAATTTTGGTATACACATATATATATATTCATCTTCTACTGCCGCTATATCCGATCTTCCCTCGGGTCACGGGGAGTCTGCGTCTATCTCAGGTCGTCTATGGGCATTAAGGCAGGATACACCCTGGATGGAATGCCAACCCATCGCAGGACACACACACACACACACACACATTCATACACTAGGGACAATTTTCCAAGGTGCCAATCAACCTACCGTGCATGTTTTTGGACTGGGGGGGGAGGAAAGCGGAGAACCCGGAGAAAAACCCCCTGGGGCACGGGGAGAACATGCACAAACTCCACACACACATGGCCGAGACGGGAATCGAACCCGGACCCTGGCGGTGTGAGGGGAACGTGCTAACCACTACGCCACCGCGCCCCCCTTATATATATATATATATATATATATATATAATATATATATATATATTATATACCAAATTCTTGTTTGTGTTTGGATGGGTCTCCTGTACATCATTGTATAGATACTCTTTAGGCCACGGTAGAGTAGGCGGAGCTTCATGGAGATTGGTAAGAATTACTCAAATGATAATAATTTTCCCCCGGTCTATTTCTTTGATCATTTTTAAATATAAGAATCCATTCATGCATTCGGAATGTGTGTAATTGTGTTATTCGGCCCGGCCCTGCTAACGTTGGCTGCGGAGAGGCGCTGTAGTGCGACCTCGGTGTTGACGTGTTCCGCGTGCTCGTGCAGCTCTTTCGTTTGAAAGGCTGTAGTCAAATAACAATCCAGAGTCTCGGAGTCCAGTGTGGGATCAATTGTCTTGAAAACAACTCTTAAATCCTCCACTCCCACCACTCTGCAAAAGAATAAAATGTACGTTTAAATGCGTAAATCTTTGATTCAATTAAATTATTAATTGTATTATTAATTAAAGTACCTGCATCAATTAAACATTCACAAAGAGCATCATGGACTCTCACCCTTTGTCTCCGAGTTGTTCCTTCAGCTGGGTAATGTATTGGCCTCTCTCATCCATAGCCTGCTTTTTGACCAAACGCAGGAAATCACTCTGCTTTCCATCTGCGTCCTGAAGTCAAAGATATACAGGCTTGTCTAAAAAGATGTGACCACTCATGTGATACTATATCATATTACTTTTGTTGTTTTATTGTTTTTCTTTTTCTTGTTGACGAAAGAACGTGTGCATTCCAATTCAAACATGCGTACATATTACGACATTCAGTGAAATGCTTAAAACGACCGTCCAGTAGGTGAACATAATGGAAAGAAAAGAAAAAGACAATAGTGCAGACATAAATGAATGTAAATAAATAAAAAAAAGGTTAAATAGAATAAAAAAGAATTGAATAGAAATGACATCTTTATAAAAAACCCACTGACCTATGACCTTAAAGAGCGTATAACAACGGTACGAACGTGTGTGAAAACGAGTTATGGTGAAAAGACCTTGCATTGAGAACCATGGTCGAAGGAGTGTATTCGTTTTACCGGGTCTTGTGTACATTCATTCATTCATTCATCTTCTACCACCGCTATATCCGATCTTCTCGGGTCACGGGGAGTCTGTGCCTATCTCAGGCGTCTATGGGCATTAAGGCAGGATACACCCTGGATGGAATGCCAACCCATCGCAGGGCACACACACACTCACATTCACACACACATTCATACACTAGGGACAATTTTCCAAGGTGCCAATCAACCTACCGTGCATGTTTTTGGACCGGGGGAGGAAACCGGAGAACTCGGAGAAAAACCCCCTGAGGCACGGGGAGAACATGCACAAACTCCACACACACATGTCCGAGACGGGAATCGAACCCGCATCCTGGCGGTGTGAGGCGAACGTGCTAACCACTAAGCCACCGTGCCCCTTCTTGTGTACATAATGTGTGTTATTAAAATAAAATAAAATAAAGTCAATCTCATGTCAGTGGTAACTTCTTTAAGGACAAACCCTGTGTAAGGTGGTTTCTTGTTGTGAAGGTTAGAATAAATAAGACGGCACAGAAACATGGGGCACGGTGGTTTAGTGGTTAGCACGTTCGCCTCACACCTCCAGGATCCGGGTTCGATTCCCGTCTCGGGCCATGTGTGTGGAGTTTGCATGTTCTCCCCGTGCCGTCAGGGGGTTTTTTCTCCGGGTTCTCCGGTTTCCTCCCCCCGGTCCAAAAAACATGCACGGTAGGTTGATTGGCACCTTGTAAAATTGTCCCTAGTGTATGAATGTGTGTGTGAATATGAGTGTGTGCCCTGCGATGGGTTGGCATTCCATCCAGGGTGTATCCTGCCTTAATGCCCATAGACGTCTGAGATAGGCACAGACTCCCCGTGACCCGAGGGGGTGACCCGAGGGAAGATCGGATAAAGCGGTAGAAGATGAATGAATGAAGATGAAGAAACATTGGTTTAAAGTTTGACCTCTGTGTACAGTCTCTGATAGGCGATGTTTCTTGCGCTGCCATGTAGATCCGACTGAGCCGCGAGCACCAGTTCCTCTACGTCCTGATCTGGTTTTAATGGGAAAGCCTTCCGCAGAGCTGCCCTGCAAAACCAGTAATATACACAAGTTCAGTTATTGTGTAAACACTTTGATGGGGGGGGGGGGGGGGGGGTGGGGGGGGGGGTGGGGGGGGGGAGTATACAAAACCGCATGAAGTATTTTATAATACAGCAAAAAAATATATCTTCCTATTTATATTTATTAGTTGTTTATTACATTTTCCTATTATATCAAAAGAGCAGAACATCCTTTCTCAAGCAGTCTTACTCACTTCCATGATGTTATTATTATTATTTTTTATTATTAGTGAGAAACTACTAAGCACAAAAAAACAAAAAAAACAAGGGAGGGTTTTTTTTTGCAGAAGAGGAAATAATAATCCATCATAATTTATCGAATGAATAGGAAGTTCAGGAATAAAACGCTCCATTAAACAGACATAATATTATTGTGCGCTTCCACTTTCACCTTCCATTTCTGCACAAAGGGACATTTCACTTTTTGGTCACTTTACATTTACATTTACATTTGCAGCATTTGGCAGACGCCCTTATCCAGAGCGACTTACAAATGAGCAATTGAGGGTTAAGGGCCTTGCTCAAGGGCCCCACTAATGGCAACCTTGATGGTGGTGGGGTTTGAACCTGTGATCGTCCGGTCCAGAGTCCAACACCTTAACCACTGGGCTACCACCTCCCTACTTTACACATGCACGACAATAAACAATAAACACTGGTCACTTTACATCTTGAAACTTCTTTGTCATTCACATCATACTTCTACACTTTACACACTATTTTATATTTTCTATATATTTAAATAGATCTCTCCTCTCGGGTCACGGGGAGCCTGTGCCTATCTCAGGCGTCTATGGGCATTAAGGCAGGATCAGGACACACACACCTGGTATGGAACGCCAACCCATCACAGGATTCACACACACACACACACATTTTCACACCACACACACCACACACACACACACACACACACACACACACACACACACACACACCACACACACACACACACACACAATTTTTCCCATTTTTAGGTTTATGCCAATCAACCTACTATGCACTGTGTTGTTTTTGACAAAAGACCAGGGTAAATTAAGAGAACCTCGGAGAAAAAAAAAACCCCTGAGGCACGGGGGGGGCACCTTCAAGTAAAAGCCACCCTCACCATCACACTATTCAGAACATGCAATTCACTCACACACTTTCATCCACACACACTCGGGTCACAATTTGTGCAGACATAACACACACACGTAATTGAACACACACAGATTCACACACACACCACACACACACACACACCACACACCACACACACCACACATCCCACACACACACACACACAACCCAATCAACCACATGCACACACGAGAAAAACCCCACAGGCACGGGGAAGAACACACACACACACACACACACACACACACACACACACACACACGGCGGAGGTGGGAATCAAACCCCCAACCCTGGAGGTGTGAGGCAAACTTGCTATCCACCGTTCCCCCCCTCAAGTGAAACTGGAAGACCAAATAAACACACCAACCTTGCCTTGGAGAATGTCATAGAAAAGACCAATGAAGTCATCGTCTATGAAACGCTTGATGCCATCCAGTAAGCTGTACGCCCACTGTCCCGCCCTCTCCTCATGCTGTTTTAACAGATACTGGTGCAGAAACTCCTTTAGATCGCTGCTTTCATCATTCTGTGGTAAAAAAAAAAAAAAAACATAAAAAAAAGCATAAACAACACAACATATTTTATAAACAAGATATAAACAACAACATATTTTCTACCCTGAGTTGATGGATGTTACCTTTTCATCCTCACATGCTTTCTCTCTCCAGATGTCCTTTAGAATTCTAACCACATCACTCTTTTTCAGTTGAAGGTTCTTCACTTGCCCCTCATAGCGCAGGTAGATGGGAACATCACCTGAAATACCCTGGACAGGTACGTTTCATTATGTGTTGAGTTAAATCGCCATTTCATACATGTAGCTAGAAATAACGCAGGTTGTTGTTGGTTCGGATTCTTACCAGTCCCGTAAAGAAGTCGTTCTGCTCAGAGCCCATGCTGTGCAACTCCCTTAGCAAGATCTCCAATCTTTTCTGACTGGACTGGCCTTCAAAGAGCTCCGAGCAGCGATCCCCACTGCCGAGGACGTCTTACACGCAACAGCATTTTTACATGCAAATATTCAATATTCAATATTAAACATTCAAAAAAACATTCAATACTAAAAAGGGGGACTAGATCTGAAAGCACAAAAGGTACATATATACAGTATATATATATATATATATATATATATATATATATATATATATATATATATATATATAGATATATATATATAAGGGGGCACGGTGGTTTAGTGGTTAGCACTTTCGCCTCACACCGCCAGGGTCCGGGTTCGATTCCCATCTCGGCCATGTGTGTGTGTGGAGTTGTGCATGTTCTTCCCCGTGCCTCAGGGGGTTTTTCTCCGGGTTCTCTGGTTTCCTCCCCCGGTCCAAAAACATGCACGGTAGGTTGACTTGGCACCTTGACCTTGGAAAATTGTCCCTAGTGTATGAATGTGTGTGTGTGTGTGTGTGTGTGTGTGTGCCCTGCGATGGGTTGGCATTCCATCCAGGGTGTATCCTGCCTTAATGCCCATAGACGCCTGAGATAGACACAGACTCCCCGTGACCCGAGGGAAGATCGGATATAGCGGTAGAAGATGAATGAATGAATGAAGGAATATATGTATATATATATATAATATATATATATATATATAATATATATATATATATATATATATATATATATATATATATATATATATATGAAAAAAATGTGTGAACAAAGAATGCTTTCAGAAATATAAATAATGTTTGTTTATCTTTTTCAATTTACAAAATGCCACCTGAGCAACCAAAAGAGAAATCGAAATCAAATCAATATTTTTTTGTTACTTTTTTTTGCAGAAGAACTAGAAGTAGTGGAAGTGAGTGACAGCACGACCCCCACAGAGTCCTGATCTCTACATCATGGAGTGTGTGTGTGGGTGGGATTTACATGAAGAGACAGAAGGATGTGAGAACGTCGACATCCACAGAAGATCTGTGTTTACTTCTCCAAGATGGAACAAACCTACCAGCCGAGTTCCTTCATAAACACTGTGTGTAAGTGTACCATAGAAGTGTTACTGCTGTTTTGAAGGCAAAGTTGTGTTCACACCAAATATTGATCTGATTTATATTTCTCTTCTTATATTTCTTCATTCATTGATGTAAGTAAATAATTAAAACTTCCATTTTTGAAAGCATTCTTTGTTTACAGCATTTTTTCACTTCCACCTAAAACTTTTGCACCACAGTACTGATATATATATATATATATATATATATATATATATATATATATATATATATATATATATATATATATATATATATATCATCTTCATCTTCATCTTCATCTTCATCTTCCACCGCTTTATCCGATCTTCCATCGGGTCACGGGGAGTCTGTGTCTATCTCAGGCGTCTATGGGCATTAAGGCAGGATACACCCTGGATGGAATGCCAACCCATTGCAGGTCACACACACACACACTCACATTCACACACACACATTCATACAATAGGGACAATTTTCTAAGGTGCCAATCAACCTACCGTGCATGTCTTTGGACCGGGGGAGGAAACCTGAGAACCCGGAGAAAAACCCGCTGATGCACAGGGAGAACACGCAAACTCCACACACACATGGCCGAGACGGGAATCGAACCCGGAACCCGGGATCCCTGGCGGTGTGAGGCGAACGTGCTAACCACTAAACCACCGTTTTTTTTTTTTGTTGTTGTTTGTTTTTTTTTTTTTTCAGTAAAGATGCCAGAGCTAAACCAGCCAGTTAATTTTGAACTCCTTTTCAGTTGAACATCTTTGCTAGTGTCCTTTAACAGAAGGATTTTTTATCCTTTTTGTAAAAACGAAAGCTATTCATGTTTTAAAGCCTCTCAGATAACTATGTACTGATGCCTCACTACATTTCTTCTGCAGTCTAAAACTTGCATAACCATATACAACATGCACATTGAACCAAATACACCACATGTTGAGTTTTCCGCATGTTAATTTTTTTTTGTTTTGGAGTTTTCCGAATGCATTGTGTATATTAAAAAGATGAAGTGTACACCACAGGACGGGCCTTATACCTGCACACTGCTCCCACTGCGGTCTAGGAGTCAAGGCTTCACTGTGAAGGCTGTCACTCTGTGTGCTGATCTGCTGATGTAAATTTAGCAATGTGTCATATTCCGTCTTCATTTGGTTGAAGTCAGACTGCAGGGTTTCCAGCTGGAAAAGGTAAACTAGGTCTTAAACAAGTCTAGACGCACGTTTCATAGAATGCACATACCCAAGTATTCTATACATTGTCATTGCCTGAGCATAATTACACACGGATTAAATGATAGAACTTTCATTTCTTATACCTGATCTGATCTTTGTCCATCCACCCATCCATATTTCAATTACATTCCATGCATCATACGTATAATAACAAATGAATGCAATACAACTGTATACAGTAAAAAAATATATATATAGAAGACATAAAAAGCTTGAATCTTTGAAACATACTTTTATGCTTTCTTGGAAATACCAAGTACTGTATTGTACAACAATATAATGAGGTGCAACAGTGACAGACGTAATGTTCGTCTTTTATGCAAAATCACCAGAATAAACGACAAAATGCTTTCATTCAATATTTGACTAATATAAGGCAGTACCTTTAAGAGGTTCTCCTGGTACATACTCTCGAGATTCTCCCAGTCCCTGCGAGAAACCACATCTCCATATTCGGCATGCAAATGGTTGAGTTCGGTCTGGGCCTTGTTTAGATCTTCTCTACACACATCCAAAGCCAGCTTTAGATTCACTGAATCCTCTAAAAGAAACCGCAAGAGTGAAAGTGCATCCATTGTGAATCATGCACGTCTTCCACATGCTGTTAAAGTGACAATATTTGGCACAGTGATGCAATGATTGCCACCATCCAGTGAGTAACCAGGCTCCTGCGAGTTGTTGCTCATGTTGCTGATATCATCGATGAGCAGCCTGTGGGCATCACGTTCCTCCCTGTATAGCACATACTGTTTTGCTAGGTCCGCCTCTAGATATAAAACCTGTCACAGACCCAAACAGAAGACAGCAGATTTCGTTTTTAGTGTTAGAGCTGTTCGATGTCGGCACAGCTACTATTTGTGACATATTTCCGAGTTTGTCCAAGCATTAAACTATATTGAACAATGTAATACATAAATTAACCAACTGGCTAGGCTACACATAATGTAACTACAATCAATCCAATTGCATACAAATATATATATATATGTGTGTGTTGTGTGTGTGTGTGTGTGTGTGTGTGTGTGTGTGTGTGTGTGTGTGTGTGTGTGTATATATATATATATATATATATATATATATATATATTCATTCATTCATTCATCTTCTACCGCTTTATCCGATCTTCCCTCGGGTCACGGGGAGACTGTGTCTATCTCAGGCGTCTATGGGCATTAAGGCAGGATACACCCTGGATGGAATGCCAACCCATCGCAGGGACACACACACACACACACACATTCACACACACACACATTCATACACTAGGGACAATTTTCCAAGGTGCCAATCAACCTACCGTGCATGTTTTTGGACCGGGGGGGAGGAAACCGGAGAACCCGGAGAAAAAAAAACCCGGTGAGGCACGGGGGTGAGGCACGGGGAGAACATGCAAACTCCACACACACATGGCCGAGACGGGAATCGAACCCGGACCCTGGCGGTGTGAGAAGAACGTGCTAACCACTAAGCCACTGTGCCCCTATATATATATATATATATATACACATAGAGAGAGAGAGATAGAGAGAGAGACTTTTTCTTCTTCCCGAGAGAGAGAGAGAGAGAGAGAGAGAGAGCAGGACACAAGCACACCTCCCATACAGTTTGTTCACGTCCACAGCACCATTGCTCCATCCAATACCATAACAATTTCCAAAAATTACAATTATTATTTATTAATAAACAATATATCATGCTTTTGAAACATTTACAGTTTTCAAAAAAGGTTCCGTCCTGCAATTGCTTATATTTGCTGATTTTATATTGTAAAGTCGTATATTTAATTTGTCCAAAAAATACAATGTAAAAAAAAATTCATTTAACAATGATTTACATCTTGTTTTTTTTTTTTTATAGAGGTGGTATCTCATATACAACTTCTATAAAAAAAAACAAAAAACAAGATGTAAATCATTGTTAAACAACGGGATATTTACTGAGCGCATTTGACAACTCTGTGGTATAAACATTATTCAACATTATTCAACGACGAAACATTCTTAGCACAGAAACCACAGTGATACAGTAGCTGCATGCTAGTGGGTGTGGAGATTGCGTGAATGTACAGGACCGCAAATAATATCTGTGCTAAATTCAGTAAGAGAAGGTCGCTGACTATAGGATAGAATGTGAATTCTAATCTCGCCCTCTCCGTCTTTGCACAGTGCAGCTATGGCCGTCTAAATTTAAAACTGTAAACATGAAAATATGCTGAAAATGTATACAGTGTCTGGCGGAATTCGGTCTGAGAAAAAATCCACACAACGGAAATAAATACCGATAACTAATGACAGTCAGACTGTACTGCCTTCTCCTATATCTGTGTAAGTTGATTATATTGTGTGTGTGAGCCCTGGTTCTAAGAGCACGATTACTGACTGTGATCGTGAAGAAAATCTGAGCATGTGTTGCTTATATCAAATATATCAAATATCCAACCTGGGTCAACAAAGTTCTCTGTTGCTCCTTCAGGCTCTCAATGACTTGCAGCAGATGTTGGCGCTCCTGTTTCAATGCCGTGATCTCGGCTCGCTCTTGTTCCCTCAGGTCCAGAATCCTTCTATCACACTCTTCAGAAAGCAGCACTATCTGGGAACGGAGAGGTTCCAACTCTTGGATCTTCTCTTGCAGATAGACTGCAATGACATTTAGGCATTTTTTAGACATTATATATATATATATATTATATATATATATATATATATATATATATATATATATGTATATATATATATATATATATATATCTATATATATATATGGGCTTTTATGGGCGAACGACCACAAATCCGTCAATAACGTGCATCAATAATGACGGCAAAAAGGAAGTTTAATTGTGTCTGCATATTCCGTTAACCTGAAAGAATAAGGTCGGACGTTTGTCAATAACTCATTCATTCATTCATCTTCTACCGCTTTATCCGATCTTCCCTCGGGTCACGGGGAGTCTGTGTCTATCTCAGGCGTCTATGGGCATTAAGGCAGGATACACCCTGGATGGAATGTCAACCCATCACAGGGCACACACTCACACACACACACACACACACACACAACACACACACCTGGCACCTTGGTGTGTGTTGTGTGTGTGTGTGAGTGTGTGTGTGTGTGTGTGCCCTGTGATGGGTTGACATTCCATCCAGGGTGTATCCTGCCTTAATGCCCATAGATGCCCAATCACGGTACCGTGCATGTTTTTTGGACTGGGAGGAAACTGGAGAACCCGGAGAAAAATCCCCTGAGGCACGGGGAGAACATGCGCAAACTCCACACACACATGGCCGAGACGGGAATCGAACCCGGACCCTGGCGGTGTGTGTCACGGGGAGTCTGTGCCTATCTCAGGTATCTATGGGCATTAAGGCAGGATACACCCTGGATGGAATGCCAACCCATCACAGGGTACACACACACACCACACACACACACACACACACATTCACACACACATTCACACACTAGGGACAATTTTCCAAGGTGCCAATCAACCTACCGTGCATGTTTTTTTTTGGACCGGGGGAGGAAACCTGGAGAACCCGGAGAAAAACCCCCTGAGGCACGGGGAGAACATGCACAAACTCCACACACACACATGGCCGAGACGGGAATCGAACCCGGACCCTGGCGGTGTGAGGCGTAAACGTTTCTAACCACTAAACCACCGTGCCCATATATATATTTATTTTCTTTTTTGATAGAGGAAAATGTATACATACCAAGTGTAATCTCATATTCATTTTTGATGGCCGACAATAGTGGCTTGTATGTTTTAAAGTCTTCAATGAAGTAGTCAAAAACCTCTCGGTATGCCTTCATAGGACAGACATAGAATAGCCATTGAACACCAGACAAATCATACAGTTACTCTGTACATACGGAGTACATGGAATAGTCTTTGTGTATATACAGTATTGCAAACCTGAAGTTTGAGCTGCTGGAGTTTGGGGCTGTGAACATCGATCGATGCCAGTTCTCTCCTGAGATAGCTCTCCAGGTGTTCCAGAAACCGTGGCTTACCTACAAAACGTCCAACTTCCTCACTGCATCTATTGCATATGATATATTATAAGATCAGAGACATCATCATATATATACTGTATACAAATGTATATATATATATATATATATATAGTATAGTTATATATATATATATATATATATATTATATAATATTCATTCATTCATTCATTCATCTTCTACACCCGACTACCGCTTTATCCGATCTTCCCATCGGGTCACGGGGAGCCTGTGCCTATCTCAGGAATCTATGGGCATTAAGGCAGGATACACCCTGGATGGAATGCCAACCCATCCACAGGACACACACACTCACATTCACACACATCACAGTCATACACTAGGGAACAATTTTTCCAAGGTGCCAATCAACCTACCGTGCATTTTTTTGGACCGGGGGAGGAAACCGGAGAACCCGGAGAAAAACCCCCCTGAGGCACGGGGAGAACATGCAAACTCCACACACACATGGCCGAGACGGGAATCGAACCCCGGACCCTGGCGGTGTGAGGCGAACGTGCTAACCACTGCGCCAAAGCCACCGTGCCCCTATATATATATATATATATTATATATTATATATATATATATATATAATTTTTTTTACTGGGGAACCTTTGTTTTCCAGAATCGTAGGGGAAAACCAAAAGAAAACAAATATATATATTTTTGCCATAAGAAATAATGTAAATTGAATTAATCTGTTCCATACCCTCTAAAGTACTAACACATAATGCATTTTATAGTGAATAGTTATGGTTTTACACACAGAAAACGCAGAGAAATACAGTAAATATAAATCATTCATTTATTCATCTTCTACCCCTTCTACACTTTCATCCACCTGCCACATATTAACGATCAAGTAAACCGCATGGGCAATGCTCTATTTGTACAATTATAACATTTCATATATTTGGTCCAATTGTGATCCGTCAACTGAAATTCATTCATATTCATTCATTCATCTTCTACCGCTTTATCCGATCCGACCTTCCCTCGGGTCGCGAGGAACCTGTGCCTATATCAGACACCTTGGGGCATCAAGGCAGGACAAGCCCTGTATGGGATGCCAACACTTCGCAGGACACACACACACACACACACACACACACACACACACACACTACGCACAATTTTCCAACGTGGCAATAAACTTACTGTGGATGTTTTTAGACCAGGGAGAAAAGCCCCTGAGGCACGGGGAGAACATGCAAAACTCCACACACACACATGGCAAAGGCGGAATTCAAACCCTCAACCCTGGAGGTGTGAAAACGTGCTAATCACTAATCCACCGTGCCCCCCCTCAGTAAATATAAATCAAAAATAAAAATGGAATAATAATAAAATAAACATGTGCAAAATCTTTACATAATTTAACGAAGAAAAAAAAAACCCAAAAATTAAAAAAGAAACCAAAAAAAATTAATCATTGACGAATCACAAATCACAAAAAAAAAACGAATCACACACACACACAAACACACACACACACATGCCCCTACAAGAAATTCATATTAATATATATATATATATATATATATATCTATATATATATATATATATATATATATATATTATTATTTTTTTTTTTTTTTTTTCTTTTAATATGAATTTATTGTAGGGGCACAGTGGGCACACTATGGTGGTTTAGTGGTTCGCCTCACACCGCCAGGGTCCGGGTTCGATTCCCGTCTCGGCCATGTGTGTGTGTTGAGTTTGCATGTTCTCCCCGTGCCTCCCCCTCAGGGGGTTTTTTCTTCGGGTTCTCCGGTTTCCTCCCCCCCGGTCCAAAAACATGCACGGTAGGTTGATTGGCACCTTGGAAAATTGTCCCTAGTGTATGAATGTGTGTGTGTGTGTGTGTGTGTGTGTCCTGTGATGGGTTGGCATTCCATCCAGGGTGTATCCTGCCTTAATGCCCATAGACGCCTGAGATAGGCACAGACTCCCCGTGACCCGAGGGAAGATCGGAAAAAAAAGCGGTAGAAGATAGAAGATGAATGAATGAATGAATTTATTGTTAATTTCAATATTACTTTGTTTCATGGTTGTTAGTAAGTGTAAAATATGGGACGTGGCTCCTTTAAGAATTCTGTTCCGGTTGCTTTTCCATATAAACTGGTGATACGGTGTTTTAGGTTATACTGAAGCGAATTGCGTTCACAAAAAGAAAAATGCAAATGCTTTATATTCTTTTTTATTCTGTAATACGGATTTGGGAATACGATGCGCTTCAGTGAGGTCCATGTAATCATATCCATACAGTAATATACCACTAATATAGTGAGGAGATCGGGGTAGCTGTTGTGAATGTGCAGCTAGTAGGCGTAATTCAATAGGTCATGGGGAAATAATTCGGGGGTAATTTTAGTACGAAGCGTGAGTGGGATGCACGTCGCTGTGCGTTTTTTGTTAATGACAGATTCAGAATCAGAGAACATATTTATTGATTCTTTTATATTCCATCCTAACATGAAAGGTCAATGCTGAAATTATCTGGGAAAGCCTCTGAACTGAAATGGCTTCGTTGGCATTAATCACGTGTTAACAAAATTATCCCTCCAAGTGATATAGGGACTCCCCGTGACGTTTGCTCGTGTGTCCTTGTTCGGGTTTCATTCATTTGCCAACACAACGCAGAGTGAAGGAGCATCACATAGTAATGCACACTGCATTAATCACGCGTTAATAACATTAGTGCCATTATAGATAGTTTGCCTCAACGAGTTATTAAACACACATGGGACACACACATGACAAATAAGAGACATATATATATATATATATATATATATGAGCCAAATATATATATATAGGGGCACGGTGGCGTAGTAGTGATTAGCACGTTCGCGAAAAAATGAAGCTCACACCATGGAGGAACCAGGATCCAGGGTTCGATTCCTGTCTCGGCCATGTGTGTGTGGAGTTTGCATGTGTGTGTGTGAATGTGTGTGTGTATGCCCTGCGATGGGTTGGCATTCCATCCAGGGTGTATCCTGCCTTAATGCCCATAGACGCCTGAGATAGACACAGACTCCCCGTGACCCGAGGGAAGATCGGATAAAGCGGTTAGAGGGTAGATGAGATGAATGAATGAATGAATATATATATATATATATATATATATATATATATATATATATATATACATACACATAGCCTAATATTATAAAATGTATTCTACAGCCAAAAATACATCACAAGAACATACCCATGATATCTGCTCCCTCCAGAGGAAGTGTTTTTTTGATTAGGTTGCTGGACAACATGAGAGCTGATATGGGCAGGCCAGGTGGAGAGATAGCCAGACATACCTCCATCTGTAGCCTGGACAAAATTATATTGGAAATGATTCATTGGAAATGATGTCAATACGTTCTGTGAGACATGACAGACGGAATGGTAAAGTATATATGAAGTGATGATGCATCATACTTTCCGTGATTTCGTCCGCACTTGTCCTTGACTCTGTTTGCTTGATGAAATCCTGCTACTAACACAGACACCGTAGTAGGGAATTCATGACATTTGTTCTTTTAAGAGCCGCATCACTAAATGTGAAATGCAGTGGGTCCTTCCTTGTATGATTTAATACTAAAACAATTGCAATAACTTGTGTGGCTTTTTTTATTTTAATAACCCAAGGTTTACACAAACCAGTGCTTGTCTAAAGCCACAAGAAATGGGGATTGTTGCGTTAGGAAAGGCAAACCATACCAAACCAAATGTGTGGATCAGAACCGCTGTGGCGACCCCTAACAGGAGCAGCTGAAAGAGGTAGAAATGAAAGAAGTAAAAAAAGATACCCAGACATATTTCCATTTATAGTAATGAATTCAGAGTATTCACACCTAAGCCTTTAGTGGTGTCCTACCTGAATCAAACCACCATCATCATGATGCTTCATCTATAGAAACCATCAATATTATACACAAACACAGTATAAAAGAATTCGCCAAGCATATACTGTACAGGTATCTTTGGCAGAGAGCAGGAATGTCCTTCCTAATGCAAGCAACCGAAGAAAAAGACTTTACCACCCGCATACCTCATCTTATACAGACGCATCTAAATTCATCATTCATTCATCTTCTACCGCTTTATCCAATCTTCCCTCGGGAGTCTGTGTCTATCTCAGGCGTCTATGGGCATTAAGGCAGGATACACCCCGGATGGAATACCAACACATCGCAGGACACACACACATTCACACACACACACACACACACATTCACACACACATTCATACACATGGGACAATTTTCCAAGGTGCCATTCAACCTACCGTGCATGTTTTTGGACCAGGAGGAAACCGGAGAACCCGGAGAAAAAACCCCCTGAGGCACGGGGAGAACATGCACAAACTCCACACACACATGGCCGAGACGGGAATCAAATCGTGAAATGACCCTGGATTTTCTGTGCCTTGTGGTTTTCCTGGGGATTTGAAAGGAAAGCAAATAATATTTTCTACATAAAAGAAAGTATAAATGGAATCGGATGACAACGCTGGCAGTGAACTGATTTCTTGATCTTTCTTGAAAATGATTATATGTATATTTGTGATCAAATCCTCCGTCTTCTGGAATGTCTACTTGAATATATTTGAGCTTGCTTCAGATGCTGTTTGTGATCTCTGACCATCCAATCAAAGCACTCTAAAATGCTGCCGTTATTGGAGAACAGATATGAAATGGCTGTATTGAATAATTGAATACATATTCATACGCGGAAAAAAATGTCAATCATAAGTCAGTGTTTCTGCTGCTGTTTATTCTCACATAAATTACACTGTAGAATAACGGGGGGGCACGGTGGTTTAGTGGTTAGCACATTCGCCTCACACCGCCAGGGCCCGGGTTCGATTCCCGTCTCGACCAAGTGTGTGTGGAGTTTGTGCATGTTCTCCCCGTGCCTCAGGGTTTTTTTTCTCCGGGTTCTCCGGTTTCCTCCCCCGGTCCAAAAACATGCACGGTAGGTTGATTGGACACCTTGGAAAATTGTCCCCAGTGTATGAATGGGTGTGTGAATGTGTGTGTGTGTGTGTGTGTGTCCTATGATGGGTTGGCATTCCATCCAGGGTGTATCCTGCCTTAATGCCCATAGACGCCTGAGATAGACACAGACTCCCCGTGACCCGAGGGAAGATCGGATAAAGCGCTAGAAGATGAATGAATGAATGAATGAATGTAGAATAACGGCACTTTCTCGAGAGAGAGAGAGAGAGAGAGAGAGGAGAGAGGAGAGAGAGAGAGAGAGAGAGAGAGAGAGAGAGAGGATGATGTGAGGGGGGGGGGTGTTCGCAGGTGCTCCCGTCCTCTTCCGGATGCTGCCATTAGGGGGCGCCAGAGCGGATAATCGTTTAGTGATCCAAATGTTTGATTTGGTATGTTTTATGTTTTCCCCTTCCCATTTATTCGGGTTTAGGACCAGCATTAAGAGTGCACTGGTTTGTGTAACTCTAATGGCAACTCGCTCCCTGATGCCAGCATTGTGCGAGTCAAATTCCACGCGAAAGAGTCGATTCGTTAGTGACACAAAACAGAAGCTGTTTACTGAAATACACTGAGCTCCTGTATGTCTGTTTATTCTACTTTCTAGCTAACAACATTTAATCTGCTTTTTAAAGATATTTATCCTTGCCTTTCAAACGTCGACAACGGTGGCAATTGGATGTCCTTCTTTACAGACATGACTTAAATATATATATATATATAAAATATAAATATAGAAATAATATATAATTAAAAAAAAAACAAGAAGTTGAAATAGTATCACTAGTTTGTCACGACTTCAAAAATAACGTTGCGACAATGTTGTTGTTTATAACCGGTTGCCATAGTAATGAAGGACCCCGCAGAAACCCCGATAAGTAAGAAGCCATATTTCCTTCCTAATAGAAATGCATTGGATAGCAATAAGAACGATTACATTTCCAATAGTAAATGGTTCTTCGAGAAAGCATTACAATTTTTTCTAACAAAAAAATAAATATTTTATTCCAATCATGTCAAGATCAACGTTTGCCTTGTCTTTTTTTGTTAAGGCAATACTTAGACACCTTATCTATTTCACACATGATCCATGAACTTGTTTTTCTGAGCTTGTTGTCTTACAAAGTGTGAAACGTACAGAAAAACAAGGGCATCTTTAATGTTCTTCAGCTTAGAAATTAATGTCGTTGTATATTAAGCGATGACACGTGGGGTTGTTATTTTCACACCACTACATTAAAATGGATTATTATGATTAGTTTGTATAACGCGAAGATTTTTCATAAAAAAAAAAAAACAACAAAAAAAAACATCCGCTATCTGTAATAATGTTTGTGGGTCACCGGCAAAACATAAGGATTAGTATGATCTCTTAGATAAAGAGTAGTCACTGAGCAAAGCTGGTCTAATCCCTGCATAAACATGGGAATATTAAATCTCAAGAAATATATTTAGATGCTTGTGTGCGTATTTGAGAAATGACCCATGAATGTGTACTTTTGTCGTTTAATTGTCTAAATAAACTACAGCTCCACTTCTCTCTCTCTCTCTCTAACGCCTCGCAGAGCTTCGCGTGCAATCATTTGTGGGTATTGTAGTCTTTTGCTTCCTGGATGGTGGTGGGACTAGACGGAGCATTGCACTACGTTACCCACAGTGCGCTGCGCGCCTGACTGTAGAACGTTGGTTATCCGGGGATATCGCTTCTCAGTCTCTCGGTCTCCCTTTTAGGAGATTGTCACAACTAGGTAAGGAGGAAAAACAAAATACAAAAAAAGAGAAGCAGAGAAAGGAAAACAAACAAACAAACAAACAAAAAAACACGACTCCTACACCCCCGTCAAAAGAGAAAAGAAATGGCAGAGCTCGGAGCAGGCAGCCTGTTACAGGGAGATCCTGCCTTGAATGATCAGGAGCAGGAGCTCAGCGAGCGTTTGAAGCGGCTCTATCCGGCCGTGAACGAGGAAGAGACCCCTTTACCCCGGTCATGGAGCCCCAAGGATAAATACAGCTACATCGGGCTTTCGCAGAACAATCTGCGGGTACATTATAAAGGTACACAGGCGGGACACACTGTTTAACGCGTGGTTTTACTGGCACGGGTTCGGGCCTCGGCGCTGCCCGAGGGGGGGAGAGGAAAAAGAAAATAAATAAAAATAACCGGCCGCTGTGTTTTTAATTGAATCCGATCGCGCTCATGAAATCGCCCCGATCTACTCGCTTTCCGTCTCCCTTCAACCGCTTTGTTTCGGGAGGGGGAAAAAACAACATACACACACCAAACAAAAACAAAAACAACAATCCCAGCTCTGAGTCCGGCTAGTTACCGTGACTAGCTAGTTAGCGGACGCCAAAAAAGAGAGAGAGAGAGAGAGAGAAAAACGCCGAACACGGGTAACACAGCCCTGCTTGTTTCTCGTTAGTACGCGTTATTACTCTGCTGACTTCGCTATAACTTGTCCTAGTGGGTTATTTTAAACACACGCCACGCACACCAGGCTTCATTTACATTTCCCCCCTCACTAAATGTTTATATATAGATAGATAGATGGATAGATAGATAGATAGATAGATAGATAGATAGATAGATAGATAGATAGATAAGGCCCTACATTTGCCCCATGGGATATGGGATTTACACCACTCGGATAGATTAGTGTACAAAGTCGCTGATTTACAGCAGTGAGTGTTTTTCAGGGCTTTTTTCTTCAGTACAGGGTGGTGTGTGTGTGTGTGTGTGTGTGTGTGTGGGTGGGGGCACACACACGGTGTACAGGGTTAAAACAACGAGCTGGCTTCTGCAAACAAACAAACAAACACACAAATGATAGGAATAAACCTGGATGTTTCCTGAGCGACCTATACAGTGGCTAGCTATATTTAGCCAAACATCATACTAGATAGTGTGTGTGTGTGTGTGTGTGTGTGTGTGCGGTGGATTAAGCATTTGATAAACTGATTGGTAGATTATTTAAGGTGTTTTGAGTCTCCAGGCCTCTGTGTGTGTGTGTGTGTGTGTGTGTGTGTGTGTGTGTGTGTGTGTGTGTCGTTGCAGATGTACAGTGTTGTATGGTGTGTTGTTGAAACATGGGCGTCTACGGGCACACCGCGACTTGTGCTTTTTTAAATTTTTGTCGGTGAAAGTTGTTTTGCTCACTCTGTCACGGTAAAACGGCCGCCGTGCTATTAGCTATTTATGAAGCTGTTATAAAGGGTCATGGGGCGCAGCGACCCACTGAAACGGCGATCATTTAGACGCCGTGACACCGGCGCCCGGGTCTCGCTTTTAGTCATGCATCAGCCCAATCCCGTACCGTTTCCAATCCCGTCTCTAATACTACACTAATAATAATAATAATAATAATAATAATAATAATAATAATAAACACCTTCCACTTGGTCATTGAGAGCATGCGGATTCCTGCTGCGCACGTGTGACGTCACGGTCCTAGTGACGGTGACGTCACGACAAGACTGCGACGCTTCGACAGCTCTGCTTTGTATCATGTATACCCCCCCCCCCACACACACACACACATACACACACACACACGAACCCGGTCTTTATGACACAGCCCCCCCCCCCCACCCCCCCACACACACACACACACAGCCCGTGTATTTGCTGAAATACTTTGGTTGTTTGCTGGAGAGTCACGTGATCGCCGAGCTGACGCAGAGCTCCATGGTGTAGAAACGATCATATATTTATCTGTAACATGCACATGATCAATGTATACGTTTTGGCTGCGTGTGGGAGTGCGGCGTCTTCTCATAGACGAATCATTTTGAAGAAGGGTGTCAGTCTGTAGGAATGTATCACCGCCCTGCTCTCGGGCAGCGCTTCCATTGTATCGAGCGTCATGTTTAAATGATGCCAATGATATGGTCAGGAAAAAGTGCGTCTGTAGGTGTTTGTTCAAACAATCTTTTCCACACTGGGTGGACATTTTGCTGTAATAAAACCCCTTGGGGAATTTGTCAGCGAGCACTGATGGCAGCATTCCAGTTCATCTCGAAGGTGATTCGTGGTGTTGGGGTCCTGCACGAGTCGGTCAAACGACTTATAATAGACTCTTTTTTTTTTAAATATATGAGAAATGTCTCTTTGGCAGTGGCACAGTCAGGATATTAACTCACAACCTTCACAGAGAGTTAACACCTTAACCAGCTATCATTGTAATCAAGGGGCACGGTGTATATACAGTCTGTATATACATATGGGAGGAAGGTGTCCTTAAGGATCTCACTTTTTTTTTATTTGTTATTTATTTACAGCATTTGGCAGATTATCCAGAGCGATTTACAAATAAGCAATTGGAACCTGGTAGGAGCAATACCATGATCAGGAAGGTGGTTTGCCCAAAGCGAGGCTCAGCCATTGCACTCGGGCTGTGCTGACCTTTGCGAATTCCCCAAATGTGGGAATCTCGACTGCATAATTTCTGATAGTGGGAGACTGCGTACGCGCTCTCCCCTTTCTCATATTTAAGAGGGAGGGGGTAGCTCAGTGGTCTAAGTCGCTGGGCTGCTGATGGGAAGATCCGGGTTCGAGCCCCGGTATGGCCAAGCTGCCGCCCTTGGGTCCTTGAGCAAGACCCTTAACCCTCTGTGCTCCAGGTGGCGCCGTATCATGGCCGACCCTGCGCTCTGACCCCAAACTACCAACATCAAGCTGGGATATGCCAAGAAAAGAATTTCACTGTGCTGTAATGTTTATGTGACCAATAAAAACTATTATTATATTATATAATTGAGGGTTAAAGGGTTTGCTCAACGGCCCACTAGTGGCAACGTGGTGGTGGTGGTGGTGGTGGTGGTGGTGGGGTTTGAACCCGTGATCTTCCAGTCCGGAGGCACCTTAACCACTGGACTTGTTCTCAACACTACTGTCATGCTGGAACATATCTGGTCCTATTAGTTGAAAGAGGATGACAATTTTACTGAGTGCGTAGATAATAGTGGTGGATGGATAGATAGATAGATAGATAGATAGATGTGACTCGGTCATTTTGCATAGTACATGTACACAGTGACGAAATGCAGGAGGACGATCTACGTACGGATGTAATGGTTAGGATTCGACATGTTTTTGTCAGTGCGAGTTACACAGACAGACCGAGGGATTGGGGGGGGGGGGGGGGGGGGGCATTGTTCTGCTGGAACAGGTTTGGGCCCCTTAGCTTCAATGAAGGGAATTTTAAATCGACAAAATACAAAGACCTTCTGCCTGTTTTCTAACAAGAAAGACATCCTGTTGTTTTTCCTACTCTGTGGAGCAGTTTGAAAAGGGCCATGCATTAGTCCGCCAATGGCTATATAGTGTATTTAATACATCTATATGCCCAAAATGGCTATAGCCAATCAGGATTAAGGTTTTTTTTTTTTTTTTTTTTTTTAGGTGAAAGGCACTAGTTAAATAGCTGAGTATATGGGGAGGGGGGGGGGGGGTGGTTCATAAAATGAGGTGTTTGTTTGCCACTCTTGGTAGCATATGTTTTTAATCATTTTCAGTGCAGTAGTGAAACAGGTTTGCCTTCTCCCCCCCCTCCCCCCCCCCCCCCCCCCCCCTGCACATATTAAACAGTATTAACTTGGCTGAGATGGGCTACGGAGCCGTAGTGAATTAAACGACTTGCTCTGAATGTCACTTCTTTGTCTGATACATTTACAGCACGCGCCGTGGTTTTATCATCACGCTTTGCTACCTCTAAACGAGCTGTAATAGGGAATTTCATTTCTCACCAGTATAATGATGTGTGGCTAGAAGGAGACGACGACGATGAGACGGCCTATTAGATTGATATTTGATAATGGTGCCGGCTCGCGAGTCGCTTTAATACCGTTTGATTAGTATCGACAGGAGCGCGCACGTCTCGGCGGCGGCTCTTTGTCTTAATCTGGATCCGAGCACCTTTTGTCCGGGCGTTTGCAGCCGCTCGGTTTCATACAGGATTTAAGCTGCTGCTCAGCCACTCGCTCTCCCCTTTCCCAACGCCCCCCCCCCCCCCCCTTTGCCCCGGTGATTCCAGTGCTATTTTGGCGAGTGCGCCCCGTTTCCGTTTCTCAACGCTGCACCGGGGTCTAATTTGTTGGAGTCTCTGCTTCGTCAAGATAAGAGCCGTCTCGGCTTTAATTAGGGTCCCAGAATGGCACAGTGCTGAAGCTCAGTGTTGTAATCGTATTTTTGTGTTGAGGTTCGTAGCGAGGAGAGTAATCGAGACATAATTGATGTCTTCTGGACTCGTTCGATGGACTTTTACTAAAGAAAACACGACCATCCTAAAGGAACAGAGCTGGATGATGGGCTTCCTCACGCTCAGCACTGTATCCATCCATAATATGCCACGGTGGAACAAAGACCGCCGGCTATAACGTCACGCAGACAAACAAAGATCGTTAGGATTTAAAAGATAACGCTAGCGAATTAATTGCCTGGTTATCGCTTTACAGATCGGGGGGGGGGGGGGGCAAACTCATCGTCGCTGTGGGACACATCAGCATTATGGTTGTAACTATACGACAGGATATAGTGTTTGATGAGCGACGCCGCGTCATAACACAAAACACATGGCGCTTTTTCTCCTGGGAGCACAAACATGCATTAGTACATGTATAGTTCATGTATAGTACATGTATAGTACATGTATCTCCTGGCACAAACATGTATTAGCATGTATTTTTCTCCTGGGAGCACAAACATTAGTACATGCATTAGTACATGTATCTCCTGGGAGCACAAACATGTATTAGTACATGTATAGTACATGTATAGTACATGTATCTCCTGGGAGCACAAACATGTATTAGTACATGTATAGTACATGTATCTCCTGGGAGCACAAACATGTATTAGTACATGTATTAGTACATGTATATACAGTATCTCCTGGGAGCACAAACATGTATTAGTACATGTATAGTACATGTATCTCCTGGGAGCACAAACATGTATTAGTACATGTATAGTACATGTATCTCCTGGGAGCACAAACATGTATTAGTACATGTATAGTACATGTATAGTACATGTATCTCCTGGGAGCACATGTAAACATGTATAGTACATGTATCTCCTGGGAGCACAAACATGTATTAGTACATGTATAGTACATGTATCTCCTGGGAGCACAAACATGTATTAGTACATGTATAGTACATGTATCTCCTGGGAGCACAAACATGTTTAGTACATGTTTAGTACATGTATAGTACATGTATAGTACATGTATCTCCTGGGAGCACAAACATGCATTAGTATCTAGGGCTGTTGATCCATACATGTATACGATCTCATTTCTATACGTCTTCCGGCTATAGTCCGGTTTGTACTTCTACGTCAAGGCTACGGCGTATCCTCCGCCTCGTCCCGAGATGTATTTTATTGCGCACTTGAAGCACTAATAGCCTTATTTTAAGACAATCGTACACCTTTTAGCTGTAGCGAGCCGCATTGGGCCCCTCGATCCTCGAGTTTCACACGCGTGGGATAGATTTTGGTCTACGTTGTTTAAGTGTGAGAGAACTGAAACGAACTTTTATTTCAGCTTTATTACAGCTAGTAAAAAAACAAAAAAAAAAAAGCTGCTTTCTTCCCCTTTGACGCGTGTGTGATGTGAAATGGTTTTGAGACGACCGTTGACATTATATACATCTCGTTTTGTCCGTATATTTATGTCATTTCCCACTTTGCCGGCCGAGGTGGGAAATTATTACAACTCGCTAATTACCACTTTCTTGTCATTTCCTCCGTTTGGTTCAGAGCCTATCATCATGAGCTGGAAATACGTTTATTTATTTATTTATTTATTTATTTATTTCCCCCGATTGCTACTGTTTTATTTGGAATTTTATTTGAATGATTATGTTGCAGCTCACAAAGCCCCCCCCCAAAAAAAGGTTGGTGTAAACGTTGCTTTGACGTTATATTCGGAACCCTTGTGTTAAAACACTCCATATAACACCAAACATCTGTTTGTTTTAAACGCAGCGTGGCGGGAACTTCCATATTCCTGTCGTCCGGAAATCACTCGGGTCCTGGTAAACGATGTGAAATGTTTTTTTTTTTCCCTGCCTCTCGCCGTTTTTTTAATTTCGTTCCTCTAGTTTGATCCGGAGGAGGAATTTCGGAATTCTTCGAAAAAACAACCAGTCACGCACGCTCCCTTCAAACCGCCAGATCGCTGTGGCTTCTTTTTAGTGTCCGGGGCGCGAGCCTGGGAAGCCGTTGTTTGCTGACACTGGCGCGCTGCTCCTCGCCTCTTTGTTTTCCTCTATCCACCGCCCCTCCGGTGTCCCCCCCCCCCCCCATCCGTCCCGGGATTTATTTCTGTCCCCGTCGCACTGCGAACGTGCACCGCGTCGTCAATCCCGCCGTTCGTTCGGAGAGAAAAGAGCAACCGGTGCACGTAGATCGGACGCGTGTATTTCAACTCCTGCATCCAAAGCGCGTCCTTAGGAGAAATGCGGCTCGCGTTCGCGCGCGCGCTCGTGTGTTGGCATTCGGGATTCGAGCCTCGTCGCAAACGAGTGCAGAATGCGTTACGGCCTGCGTGCGAACTTCACAATCGCGTTTGTGGGATTCTTCAAGGTTTCTGCTTTAATTATTGATGAGACCATTTTGCAAAAGTCAGCTGATGACAACGCACATTGTGTGTGTGTGTGTGTGTGTGTGTGTGTGTGTGTGTGTGTGAGTTATATAACTATACAGCATCTCTGACAAATAAAAAAAAAGAAAAAAGATGATCAAGTTCTGTGTGCCTGAGTGTGGTTAGGGGTGTTATCTATTCACCAGTGACAGCCCTGTGATTATTCATAGTGGATGTCATATGTGTGTGTGTGGTGTGTGTGTGTGTGTGTGTTGTGTGTGTGATTTTGTGTGTGTGTGTGTGTGTGTGTGAGTGCACAAGGAAAGAGACGTTCACGTGGTAAAACTGAACATCCGTCAGGGTCGCCTTGCGCCTGTGTGTGTGTGAGTGTGTGAGTGTGTGTGTGTGTGTGTGTGTGAGTGTGTTTTGTAGCTGATATAAATAGAACGGAGTATGTGAGCAGATATTTGTGCATTTTTTTAAGTATATACAGTGTCGTCTGACATCCTCTGCTCATACAAGTGACCTATTAATAGGTATTGTGTGTGTGTGTGTGTGTGTGTGTATATATGTTTGTATGAGCAATGTGATGACTTATTAAGGGACTTTGGACACGAGGAAGCGAGCGAAGGCCTGCATTTGGCCCCGCCAAGCGAGGAAGCTAAATATAGGGGCGATTAATATTGTTACTGTATTCAGAGAGGATGAATATTCACTCCGTTTATTAGCCGTAATATAATAGCGCGGCTTAATAATAGACCGGAGTAACGCCACAGCGCTCGCACGGGTCCATATTTGCTCACGGCACCGCATTTCAAGTCCGAATATCTCGCAGGAAATGGCAAACCTGATCAGATAACAAGGGTCATCTTTAGCCCGTATTATTTCAGAACACATACTCAGGGATGTATGCGTAGCGTTTGTGTCGGACACGGTGTAAAGTGTGTGTGTGTGTGTGTGTGTGTGTGTGTGTGTTCTTTTGGTGCTTGTTGATACTGGTACTGAAATAAGTAACCTACTTAGTGTTAAGCAATCGGGGCAACATGGAACATGTTCTACTTAGAACCCATTTAATTACACAGACAGTTACAAACACGCTCGGATACTCGCTTCACGCCGCCTAAACGCCCAACTCCAGCCTAAAGCCGTGATATATGCGTCTCAGGCCTGTAAGATCTGGGGTACGTCTGCAGGGAAATGTGGATCCTAAATCAGTCTTTGTCCCGGACACACCATTACAGGTTATTGGCATTTGGCCATTTATTTTTTCGGTGGCTTGTAACTTATAGACAGTGAATACGTCACGTTATTAAATGTGCCGCTTTATCATTGCCTAATGTCACCCAGGGTTTATGAATATTGCATCTGGCTCAAGAGAATGTCTCGGGGTGTGATCTGACAACCTAAACCCAGACCTCATTTCGGTTTTAGTTACACGCTATTATAGTGTTATACAATGTGTGCTCGTCTGTCTGTCTATCTATCTATCGATCTATCTACAAATTGATAATGTTATCAGCGCGTGATTATCGCAGTGTGCGTTACTATGCGAGCGATCTGCTCCTCCACTCTGCGTTGTGTTGGCGGACAACAAAGAACAAAGAAAAAAAAACGAACGTTCAGTGCATCCAATCACGCTTCCTAAATTTCCCCGTATTACGCCCCCTAGCTGCACATTCACAACAGGTACGAGCTCCTCGCTATATTAGCGTATCTTACCGGACGGAACCTTACAGAAGTGCTTTGCATTCCCAAATCCGTATTATGGAATAAAGCGCATTTTTTCCCTTTCCTTTTGGGAACGCATTGCGCTTCCGTATAACCTAAACACCGTATCACCAGTTTATATGGAAAAGCAACCGGAACACAATTCTTAAAGGAGCCACGTCCCGTATTTTACACTTCAAACAACCAGTAAACAAAGTAACATTGAAATGAACAAGAAATTCATATGAAAAGAATAATTTCCAGATAAAGTAAACATTAATCAGTAATTTTATTAAAGGAAGAGAATATTGACAGAAATGTATATAATTATAACATCTGTTACAGTTAGTTATAGTATTAGAAACATGAAAAGTAATCATTTATGGCACATTTGATTATGCAGGAGTTAACTCATGGAAATCATACAATTAACATTGTGTGTGTGTGTGTGTGTGTGTGTGTGTGTGTGTGTGTGTTAATTGTATGATTTCCATGAGCATAATCACATGTTTTCAATGTCACATGAATGAATACTTTTCTTGTTTCTAATACTATTACTCTAATACTATACTAGACGCGCGCACACACACACACACACACACACACACACACACATACATATAATGTGTATGTGGATATGCATGCACTCTAATAGTCGATTAGTGTAGCTCCACTGAATTTGTTTAGTCAAGGCAGATACAAATATATGAAAAAAGTATTGGGACACCTGACTTTTGTATCATCACTTTTGCTCATTGTTGGTAAATATGTGCAATAAAAAAATATTGTCATTGTCTTAATCGTCGCCTCTAACACTCGTGCTTAAGGGTCGTCTAAAAATATCAGCTGAAACCTGGTGATTATTTCGCGGGAATTAAATAAATAACTGGAGGTTGCGCAGGAAACAACCATTCTGCCGGTAATTACCGCGCAAACATCGGAATAGAAATGACATTACTGCTGCTAACTTTGTTTGTGGAGAATAAATAGCGCCGCGTAAATAGCTAAAACGTTACTGAGCGCCATTTCAGGGCGCTGTATTTACGATTGTCCCGTTTCTGAGACGGGTTTCTCTCCACGAGGACACAACTATATTACACACATGAGCTCCGGAATCACCCGGATCGGATTATTGATGTTTATAAGCGATTCGGGATTTGTCCAGTCTGTTTGTCGTCCTTGTTACCGAGACGACAAGATCCTGAAGTCGATCATGCTCAGAAAAACAAACAAACAAACAAACAGATTTGTTTTATGGTTTTACGGTTCTTTTAAAATCGCATACGTTATTGATGATTTCATATGTTTGCATGATTGGCATTGTTCGATTTGAGACTTAAGGGTCTGAATAAAATGGAATAGCATTGGACATTTCCACAAAACAGCTTTAGAAGACATTAAAAGATTGTGTCTCAATATAAAATGCGTAAATGATTTCCGATGGGGCAATATTTAAGTTTATTCTAAATGCGTGTACGTCTCGCTCTCTCCGTATCATTCATTCATTCATTCATCTTCTACCGCTATATATCCGATCTTCCCTCGGGTCACGGGGAGCCTGTGTCTATCTCAGGCGTCTATGGGCATTAAGGCAGGATACACCCTGGATGGAATGCCAACCCATTGCAGGACACACACACACACATTCATACACTAGGGACAATTTTCCAAGGTGCCAATCAACCTACCGTGCATGTTTTTGGACCGGGGGAGGAAACCGGAGAACCCGGAGAAAAACCCCCTGAGACACGGGGAGAACATGCAAACTCCACACACACACATGGCCGAGACGGGAATCGAACCCGGACCCTGGCGGTGTGAGGCGAACGTGCTAACCACTAAGCCACCGTGTCCCCCTCTCCGTATCATATCTTTTTTATTTATTTTTTTTTATGTAGAGAAGTTTTATTTTTATTGATTCCGATTCTTACCGAGTCCCCGTTTCGATTCCAAATGGTGAACCAAATTGCAAACTGTGTAAAACTCTTGTCCAATGTTGGCATCCCTTTTCAAAAGCACAATACGAATAAAAATCAATCGAACCAACCGCAGATATTTAGTCTTGTTGGTCATGACAACCGTTCTTACAACATGTTATTTTATTACAATAATTACACTTAGCTTAGTCATCGTTTGTTTTTTTTCAGAATGACAATAAAACATTTCCTGCTGTAAAACACTGAAAGCAACTCGACTGAACTTTGGGATGAATGGCGACTGCACGCCGTGAATCCTCACCCCACGTCAGCGGCATTACTTACTCGTCAAAAGTGAGCAAAAATGACCACGCTTCAAAATCTAATGAAACATATGAATCTCGGTCAGGAGTAGGATTGGGCTACGGTGGTTTAGTGGTTAGCACGTTCGCCTCACACCGCCAGGGTCCGGGTTCGATTCCCGTCTCGGCCATGTGTGTGTGGAGTTTGTGCATGTTCTCGCCGTACCTCAGGGGGGTTTTTCTCCGGTTTCCTTCCCCGGTCCAAAAACATGCATGGTAGGTTGATTGGCACCTTGGAAAAATGTCCCGAGGGAAGATCGGATAAAGCGCTAGAAGAATGAATGAATGCATCCGACGACTACAGTGTGAAGCTTTGGACCGGAAGATCACAGGTTCAAATCCCAACGCCGCCAAGCCAATAAAGGGCCCTTGAGAAAGGCCCTTAACCCTCACTTTCTCAGTTGTAAATCACTCTGGATAAAGGCGTCTTCCAAATAGCGCGAATGTAATGTGTTGTTTTTTTTTCGTACGGTGATTTTTGCACACTGTGGGAAAACATGCTGTAAAGTTTAAACTTTAGATAAATGTTACAGCTGGGTTCTGAAGTTGCAAATACGAACCATCTCCATACGACGACTGATAAAAACCACGCCCCCCCCCCCCCCGTCCCCGTCTCCGTCTTGGAAACGAGCTCTTCGGATTGGTCAGAGCGCCTCCATGTTGCATTTGGTATTTACGAACCCGAATGAATGGATAATGACTGTTATAGTCTCCCAGCTCTAGTATGAGGATAATGGCATGTCACGTGTGTAGCGTCATATTGTGTAATGCAATGCAATGCATTTGCATTTCAAGCAATATACGCACCATAATGAAGGAGACTTGGTTAGGCGGAAAGGTTGAAAGATGGAGCTGTGGCTTCTCCCGGTTGCATTAGATGTAGTTCAATCGAAACGTGACAATTTCTGGCCTGCCAGGTTTCACATATTTAACACCAGAATTTCAGTAGATATGCAGCTGTGCCCGTGTTCAGAGCTCGAGCTCACCGTCTGTCACGCTGCACAGAGATTATTATGTGTCCGACTTAAAGGGACACTCTGACCCAAATCTAAATCTATGACGCGTTTGCTGTAAACATGCCTAGTCGTGTATTACAGTGGTGACGCAGCATTATTGACGAACGACGGGGCAGGGTGGCTTAGTGGTTATCACGTTCGCCTCACACCGCCAGGGTCCGGTTCGATTCCCGTCTTGGCCATGTGTGTGTGGAGTTTGCGCATGTTCTCTTTCTCCCCGTGCCTCAGGGGGTTTTTTTTTCTCCGGGTTCTCCGGTTTCCCTCCCCCGGTCCAAAAACATGCACGGTAGGTTGATTGGCACCTTGGAAAATTGTCCCTAGTGTATGAATGTGTGTGTGTGTGTGTGTGTGTGTGTGTGTGTGTGTGTGTGTGTGTGTCCTGCGATGGGTTGGCATTCCATCCAGGGTGTATCCTGCCTTAATGCCCATAGACGCCTGAGATAGACACAGACTCAATAATACTGGGATTTAAATAATGGCTGGTGGGAGCTCAGTGGTTAAGGCATTGGCCTCTGGTCCAGAAGGTTTCCGGATCAAATCTCACCATCACCAAGCTGCCACTAATGGGCCCCGGATAAGGCTGTACACACGTCTGCCAAATGCTGTACACAATTATGTAATACTTTGTGATGGTCTATCACATAAAACCCCAAAGTTTGTGATTTGTGATTATAATGTGTGTGTTTTTGTGTCTATATATTATATATATATATATATATATATATATATATATATAGACACACACACACGTTCGCCTCACACCGCCAGGGTCCGGGTTCGATTCCCGTCTCGGCCATGTGTGTGTGGAGTTTGCGCATGTTCTCCCCGTGCCTCAGGGGGTTTTTCTCCGGGTTCTCCGGTTTCCTCCCCCGGTCCAAAAACATGCACGGTAGGTTGATTGGCACCTTGGAAAATTGTCCCTAGTGTATGAATATGTGTGTGTGTGTGTGCGTGCGATGGGTTGGCATTCCATCCAGGGTGTATCCTGCCTTAATGCCCATAGACGCCTGAGATAGACACAGACTCCCCGTGACCCGAGGGAAGATCGGATAAAGCGCTAGAAGATGAATGAATGAATGAGTTATTGACAAACGTCCGACCTTATTCTTTCAGGTTAACGGAATATGCAGACACAATTAAACTTCCTGCCGTCATTATTGATGGACGTTATTGACGGATTTGTGGTCGTTCGGCCATAAAAGCATTAGGAAAGTCCAGTACTGATGTAAGGTGAAGAGGTCGGGGTTGTTCTTCAACAGGGATGAGGTCAAAGTACCATAGCGGACCATTCAGCGCGGAGCGAACGCCGTAGCTGCCGTAGCCTGCTATACTTTTCCCAAACACTAGTTGGCGCTGGTTTGGGGTTTCGGCTGTAGCAACAATGGTGAATTCCAGCAATGACAAGGAATTTGTACAGTGAAGAATCATAGAGGTGTTTAGATTTTCCCTTCCACGATCCGCTTCGACGCTATACCGGAAATGAGCACGCCGCCAAGACGACCAATCACAGACCTAGCACTCCGAGTCGACGCAGTACTTATTAAATTAAATTAAAACCAGACTCGTAAGGGAACCGGCGTCATTTAGAAATGAGATCGTATATATTTATGAATCGTGATTTTTCGGATTAATCGTGCCGCCCTACATCCCGTATCCAATTTGGCTGTAACCCGAGCGCCTGTTTCGGAATGATTACAATCTGATATATTCCGTGTTTTTTTTTTTTTTTTTTTTTTTCCTTTTTCTTTTACGCGTGTTAAGCAACGTATGAAGAACAGGGTCCAACTCGGATCAGTTGTCTTTTGAAGGGACGCACTTTCGACAGAGCGGGTGAAGGTCACGACTCACCAATGCTGTCCTTACAGCAGAAAGCTCCGGAATCTACCAATTGCTCCTTTTAAACGTACAGATCTGATCAAAACAGGCTCCGAAACGTCTGGTGTGTGTTGAGCGCTCGAGCGGTGCTTCAGAAAAAGCTGTTTCAGTTTCTTTAATCAGTTTCATGGGCTTGGAAATAGCGCAAACTTGCAAAACAACAACAACAACAGATTTGCCGTGTTGCTGTGCGTTGGGTTTAATGCACCGGGTTCAACATGGGAAAATGTACAACCTTTATAGTCTTGGGAAGTGTTTTCTGTCTTACCCACTCTAAATGATTCCATTAAACATGAAAATACAGTTTCGTCGTGCAATAAGTGTTCTGGCCGAATGTTTACAAGATATACAGCGCCTTTCAAAAGTATTCGTACGCACTGAATATTATTTCCATCTTTTTTCATGTTATTACGGTTAATAAAGCAATGCACAATTGTGATATATGATGTTTTATATGAGAAATTGCAGGTTAAGGGCCTTGCTCAAGGGCTCCCACTAGTGGCAGCTTGGTGGTGGGGGGGTTTGAACCCGTGATCTTCTGGTCCAGAGTCCAACACCTTAACCACTGGGATATCGCCTCTGGTAGAGACCTCTGGTAACGACCTGCTGCAGCTGTAATCGCAGTGAAAGGTGGTTGGCCTCAGGCATTGACCCCCCCCCTGAGTCAATGCCTGAGGCCAACCACCTTTCACTGCGACCACCTTTCCCACCACCACTAGTGGGAGCCCTTGAGCAAGGCCCTTAACCTGCAATGGCTCAGTTGTAAGTCGCTCTGGATAAGGGCGTCTGCCAAATGCCGTACATGTACCAGAGTTCTACATCTAGAGACTGTTAAAAACAGCTCCCGTAGAATCGGAATCCCAATAGGATTTAGGTCTGGACTTCGACTGGGTCGTTCAAACACATGAATATTCTTTGCTCGCAACCATTCCGTCGTGTCTCCGGCTGTATGTTTAGGATTGTTGTCCTGCTGGAAGGTGAACCTCCGTCCCAATCTCAAATCCTTTGCAATGCGGATTTGCCCTGTATTTATCTCCATCCATCTCCACCTTCAGCTCTGATTAGCTTCCCTGTCCCTGTTGAAGAAAAGCATCCCCACAGCATAATGCTGCCACCACCATGTTTCAGAATGGGATGGTCTATTCAGACTGATGTGGTCAGCAGTGTTGGGTTTCCAACACACATCACACAAGTTACTGACCACATCTGACCACAGTATATTACAAACAATTCTTGTTTTCTGTCAACAATGGCTTTCTACGCGCCACTCTTCCATGATGGCCAGATTGGTGGATGACTAATAGTTCTCCTGTAGACAGACTCTCGCACCTGAGCTGTGGATCTCCGCAGCTCCTCCAGAGTGACCACGAGCCGTCTGGAAGCTTCTAGGATCTTACACGGCCATGTCAGTTTAGGTGGACGTCCATGTCTTGGTTGGTTAGCAGTTTGCTCATGAATGTTCTCTAACAAACCTATGAGGCCTTCACAAACCTGGGATTTAAATAATGGCTGGTGGGAGCTCAGTGGTTAAGGCATTGGCCTCTGGTCCAGAAGGTTTCCGGATCAAATCTCACCATCAGCAAGCTGCCACTAATGGGCCCCGGATAAGGCTGTACACACGCAGTTGGTCTCTAATTGTTAATTAGATGATTTCTGAAGGCACTGGAAAATACATTTAAATTTGTGATTTGTGATTATAATGTGTGTGTCTATCTATCTATCTATCTATCTATCTATCTATCTATCTAGTATCTATCTATCTATCTATCTATCTCTATCTATCTATCTATCTATCTATCTATCTATCTATCTATCTATCTATCTATATCTATCTATCTATCTATCTATCTATCTATATATCTAATATATATATATATATTATATACACACACATATACACACACACACACACGTTCGCCTCACACCGCCAGGGTCCGGGTTCGATTCCCGTCTCGGCCATGTGTGTGTGGAGATTGTGCATGTTCTCGTGCCTCAGGGGGTTTTTCTCCGGGTTCTCCGGTTTCCTCCCCCGGTCCAAAAACATGCACAGTAGGTTGATTGGCACCTTGGAAAAATTGTCCCTAGTGTATGTGACTGTGTGTGTGTGTGTGTGTGTGTGTGTGTGTGTGTGTGTGTGTGTGTCCTGCGATGGGTTGGCATTCCATCCAGGGTGTATCCTGCCTTAATGCCCATAGACGCCTGAGATAGGCACAGACTCCCCGTGACCCGAGGGAAGATCGGATAAAGCGCTAGAAGATGAATGAATGAATGAATGATATGAATAAGGAAAATTGTGTTTAAAATGTAATTGAAGAGTAAGCCGAATCAACAAATGGTGAAAATCACTTTATTTACTGTTGTGCGTAAATATTCTGTGGCTGTCAGACACATTGGTTAGTGTTACCTCTTCCACCACAGTTCATTTATTTATTCATACGCCAACATCCGAAAACAACACATATTTGTTTTCTATTTTCTAAAATTGATAGTTGAGCACCAAATTATTACAGGGATCACCAACCTTTTTGTAACTGAGAGCTATACATGGACACCGAGTCATATAAAGGGCAACAGTTTGAAATACTCCTCTGAAATAACAAAATTTACTTTAGTTATATATTATTATTATTATTAATGATACTCATTTACTATGTGAATACACTTGTATTTTTGACAGTGACTTCAACAACGAATTAACTATTTTACATTATAACGCATCTCACTGATGAGTTGTGCACTTTTTATAGCAAGCCTGAGAGCTACTCAGTGCTCCTTGGGGGCACCTGGTGCCCACGGGCACCACGTTGGTGACCCCTGCTATAGTATCTATACGATCGAAATCTATAGTACCATTACTGACCTTATAGTAGCTGTAAACAAACTGGAGAGAAAGTGTGTGTCGTCACACTTTACTCACAAAAACGGTTTATCCAGGATGGGAAGTATTGTGTGGCTTTCCGTTCGGAAAACTGTTTGACGGGCCACAATTCTTGTTTGTGTACAGACTAGCCTTTAGGTAGTAACACACACACACACACACACACACACACACACACACACACTACTCTACTGACTAATGCAGATTTCAGAATTGGAGCTTTGTGATCGGATTACTCACCTACTAAATTGAGCTTTTCTTGAAAAATCGCTAATCTGCTTTAAACGCATCTGGGTAAATAACAGCACGTCCTTATATTTGGTTTATCATCGTTATGTCCCCGTGCGCCCGTTATTGTATAAATGATAAACGCTTCATTCATTCATTCATTCATCTTCTAGCAATTTTCCGCTTTATCCGATCTTCCCTCGGGTCACGGGGAGTCTGTGTCTATCTCAGGCGTCTATGGGCATTAAGGCAGGATACACCCTGGATGGAATGCCAACCCATCGCAGGACACACACACACACACACACACACACAACACACCACACATTCATACACTAGGGACAATTTTTCCAAAGGTGCCAATCAACCTACCGTGCATGTTTTTGGACCGGCGGGAGGGGAGGAAACAAAACCGGAGAAAAAACCCCCCTGAGGCACGGGGGAGAACATGCACAAACTCCACACACACACACATGGCCGAGACGGGAATCGAACCCGGACCCTGTCGGTGTGAGGCGAACATGCTAACCACTAAACCTACCGTGCCCCCTTTTATAAACGCTTCCGTTTGAGCATATAATTCCGTTTGAGCATATTAATATAACCTGTAATAGTCAGGCAGGGAACGCTACTTCATAAACACACAAACACACACACACACACACACATTCAGCAGCACCGTGGTATAATGTCCCTCCCCCACACCCAAACCACACCCAACATGGCCGAGACGGGAATTGCCCACAAAATGAAAAAAATTAAATAGCAAACGTGCACTAATTCCTGCCATTCATTATGCAAGTCCTGGAACTGAAAGGAATGTATTGATTGTGACCTTTTGTGTTTGTTAGCTGTATAGGGTCATGTGTTCATCATTAAGAGGCCTTGGGCTTTTACTTACAGTTGCAGTTTTTACCATTTTATATATATATATATATATACATATATATATATGTGTGTGTGTGTGTGTGTGTGTGTGTGTTTGTGAACTTTGTCTGCTTGGGAAATAATAGGCCTATTTCCAGGCCCAGGTTCTAGGTTTGGTCTCGTGTGGATTGAATTAAATAGGTTACATATTCGACTTTTAGAGCAAATGCTAATCAAGGTATGATAGTTGATTTGGAATGTAATGGACCGGGTCTCGGATGAGTTTGTAAAATAGGTTTTTGAAACGAGCAGAGCACAAGGTCCGTCCGTCCGTCTGCTCGGTCGTGCTAATACGTACCAGCATCACAGTGGAGCGTTGTTATCACAGGTCAGTTTTACAGATTTCCACCGCACACAGAAAAACGGAGCCTGCCACGCTTACGAAAATGGCGTTTTCTCAATGGCAGCATGTCATTTGAGAAAGGCAGCTGCTTGTGAATTGTCAGCGAAGGAAAACGTGACTCATTGTTTTTCTAAAACACCCCCCCTCCCTTTTTTTTTTTTTTTTCCAGGTCACGGCAAAAAAAACCACAAAGACGCGGCATCCGTCCGAGCTACCCACCCAATCCCCGCTGCCTGTGGCATCTACTACTTCGAGGTGAAGATCGTCAGCAAAGGCAGGGATGGGTAAGTGTCTGGAATTGGAACTGGGCGGCCGTTCGTAAATCTGCTTTCATGGTTCCTCAGCGCTACTTTGCAAGTGGTTTATTAGGTCGTTTCCCATCTCTGGATGTTGGATGTGTGAACTGGCACTTTCAGTGGAGTGGTCTTTTTTTTTTTTTGGTGCTTTTAACAATATTAGGTGTATTTACATTTATTAATTACATTACATGTATTATTAGGTGTAATTACATTTGTGAGTGGTTGTAAGTAAGGGCGACGTAGATGGGAGAATTGGCGGAGCATTTAGATTTGGGCGGTATTGATTAGAAAATGCCAATCAATAGTGTAACAAGGACAACATTTGAATACGATGGTGTCTCGGTACTAGAGCGGGGCGATGTGTCATATAAATTGAATCGCCGATTTAAAATAAAATTGGATTTTGGATACAGAGGGGAAAATGTGTGCGGTATTTGTAGCTGTTTGTTGTGGGTGTTTTGGGGTTTGTCTTGTTTATCCCGCAGTACATTGCAGTACATGTTTTTTGGGAGTGATGAAGGTGAACGTGAAGACGAGAAATATTTAGTATAATAGTATTTATAGTGGGCCTAGCGCGGTTACATCACCCTTGTAATGCGGCATTAAGAGATGATTGAAAACAAGTGGTTGGCCGTCGTCTTCTCTTGAACTCAATAGCCACCAGTTCTCACGCTGGGGTAGATCTTGTGTGATGGAGGGGAATTATCAGAATCCGAAAAAGGGGGAATATAACTATATATATTATATATATATATATATATATATATATATATATATATATATATATATATATATATATTATTCATCTTCTACCGCTTTATCCGATCTTCCCTCGGGTCACGGGGAGTCTGTGTCTATCTCAGGCGTCTATGGGTCATTAAGGCAGGATACACCCTGGATGGAATGCCAACCCATCACAGGACACACCACACACACACACACACACACACACACACTAGGGACAATTTTCCAAGGTGCCAATCAACCTACCGTGCATGTTTTTGGACCGGGGGTGGAAACCGGAGAACCCGGAGAAAAAACCCCCTGAGGCACGGGGGAGAACATGCACAAACTCCACACACACATGGTCGAGACGGGAATCGAACCCGGATCCTGGCGCTAACCACTACGCCACCGTGCCCCCTTTTTTATATTATATATATAATTTTATATAAATAATATATAAAAATATATTTACCCAGTGGGTCAGTAGATGTTTTATATTTTTCACCATTGTTCGTCTAAATGTATATGTCAAACATTGATTTCATTTTGGTATGTCTTCACTGTTAAGCCCCCAAACAAAAAATGGAGTGTTTACTGTTTTAAAAGTTTGGAGAGAAGTGTATATTTTGTAGGGGGCACGGTGGTTTAGTGGTTAGCACGTTCGCCTCACACCACCAGGGTCCGGGTTCGATTCCCGTCTCGGCAATGTGTGTGTGGAGTTTGTGCATGTTCTCCCCGTGCCTCAGGGGGTTTTTCTCCGGGTTCTCAGGTTTCCTCCCCCGGTCCAAAAACATGCACGGTAGGTTGATTGGCACCTTGGAAAACTTGTCCCTAGTGTATGAATATGTGTGTGTGTGTGTGTGTGTGTTGTCCTGCGATGGGTTGGCATTCCATCCAGGGTGTATCCTGCCTTAATGCCCATAGACGCCTGAGAGTGACACAGACTCCCCGTGACCCGAGGGAAGATCGGATAAAAGCACTAGAAGATGAATGAATGAATGTATATTTTGTATTTTGTGGGTCAGCCAGGATCCTTCATGCTTTTCATATCAACACCTTTAATGTGATTTTGGATTAACTTGAGTGCTGATTTGATATGTATTGAGATCCTGCTTTCAACTTTTTGTTTACAGGTACATGGGCATTGGACTGTCAGCCCAGGGGGTCAACATGAATAGACTGCCGGGTGAGTTATTGGGAGTTATTGCTGTGTGTGTGTGTGTGTGTGTGTGTGAGAGAGAGAGTGAGTCATTTGTGCAAACATGACTCTTGATATGTGGTGGACAGGTGGTTTGAAATTTGGACTCGGGTCTTGCGTTCTATAAGGCATATGATTTGGTTATAACTTGTTTTCGCGTGTTGGGTATTCCTCAGAGAGAGCTACGTGGGGGTCCTTGAATACTTCTGAGGACCATTTAAATACCGAATAAATTGCCTAAACAAAAAGCCTCTTTACATGGAGAATATTTAACATGCACTGTATGAACGTTCCTCACTCCATTCTATGTGGTATTGGACTCTTTAAAAGGGATAATACTGTGTGAAATCGAAGTAACGGAAAACATCTGCGCACATCCTTGAT
>JACRUU010000019.1:8887714-8897714 GCA_030449085.1 Kryptopterus vitreolus | reverse complement strand
GTCTGCAGTAGTTTGTGTTGCTCTGAGGCTCATGTATAGCTATCATTTTAGCTGTTTATTAAATATTCATTCATTCATTCATTCATCTTCTAGCGCTTTATCCGATCTTCCCTCGGGTCACGGGGAGTCTGTGCCTATCTCAGGCGTCTATGGGCATTAAGGCAGGATACACCCTGGATGGAATGCCAACCCATCGCAGGGCACACACACACACACACACACACTCACACACACACACATTCATACACTAGGGACAATTTTCCAAGGTGCCAATCAACCTACCGTGCATGTTTTTGGACCGGGGGAGGAAACCGGAGAACCCGGAGAAAAACCCCCTGAGGCACGGGGAGAACATGCACAAACTCCACACACACACATGGCTGAGACGGGAATCAAACCTAGGCCCTGGCGGTGTGAGGCGAACGTGCTAACCACTAAACCACCGTGCCCCGTGTTTATTAAATATTTGGTCATGTTATTACTACATACTTGAATGTATTTTAGTGGGATTTTATGTGATAGACCATGACAATTCATTAAAAAGCGATACAAATATGTATTCAGCCCCCCCCCCCCATTTACTCTGATACCCCTAAATAAAATCCAGTGGAATCAGCAGTGCCCTCACCAGGAGAATATTAGTGAGCAAAACTGCGTCATGAAGGCTAAAGAACACGCCACACACACGTCAAGGATAAAGTAGATGAGACGTTTAAAAGCAGGGTTCGGTTATAAAAACATATCCCAAGCTTTGAACATCTGAAAATGGAAAGAGCGTGGGACAACTGCTAACCTACCAAGACACGGCCCTAGAAGAAAGACATTGTTGACAAAAAAATAACAATAAGTCCTGTAGCCACAAGTTATGTAGGGGACACAGCAAACGTGTGGACGAAGGTGCTGTGGTCAGAAATATAACTTGCCTTCAGAATTCTGTCTGTGGCCGAACCATAACACCGCACATCAGTCTGAACACAACATCCCCCAATGTGAAACATGGTGGTGGTGGCAGCATCATGCTGTGAGGATGCTTTTCTTCAGTTAGGGATAGGGAAGCTTGTCAGAGTTGATGGGAAGATGGATGGAGATAAATACAGGGCAATCCTGGAAGAAAACCTGCATATATATATATATATATAAAAGCGTATACAACAGTCTAGAGATACCCAGACTCGAGTCCTGCTCTTTCCTACATGAGGAGACGGAATAAAAGCAACAGATACAGATTTTCCTTTTGATTTTGTATTTAATAGAGAGTATTTTGTTTTATTTAAAAAAGTAAAATAAAAAAAAAAAAAAGAAGAAGGCTTTCGCAGAAGAGTTTGTATTGTGTATGAATTTGAGTGCATATTTAAGTCATCTATTGTCAAGTCAAGTAGGCTTTATTGTCAATTCAGCAATATACAGTGAAACGAAACAACCTTTCCCCAGGATCAAGGTGCTACAACAGACAAGGGGGGGGGGGGGGGGGGGGGGGGGGGGGGAGGTGTGTGACAATACACACTTACACTTACAACTGAGCAATTAAGGGATTAAGGGCTTTTTCTCAAGGACCCACTAGTGTCAGCTTTAGTGGTGGTGGGATTTGAACCTGCAACGTCCAGAGGCCAATGCCTTAACCCACCGGGCTCCCACTTCCTCACAATAGCGCCGTACATGTTGTGCAACAGAGGATTGTGAACACTCAGAGGTAGAAAAGAAATTGTGCAAATAAATTGTACTATAAATGCAATCGTTTTTATTTGTCCTTTTTTGAAGATTCATTGATCTTTGAAAGAAACCCGCACTTGTGAAGGAGGTTACAGAGCGACATATTTTAATGTTATGTCATGTTATGGGGCACGGTGGCTTAGTGGTTAGCACGTTCGCCTCACACCGCCAGGATCCAGGTTCGATTCCCGTCCCGGCCATGTGTGTGTGTGCGCATGTTCTCCCCGTGCCTCAGGGGGGTTTTTCTCCGGGTTCTCCGGTTTCCTCCCCCGGTCCAAAAACATGCACGGTAGGTTGATTGGCACCTTGGAAAATTGTCCCTAGTGTATAAATGTGTGTGTGTGTGTGTGTGTCCTGTGATGGGTTGGCATTCCATCCAGGGTGTATCCTGCCTTAATGCCCATAGACGCCTGAGATAGACACAGACTCCCCGTGACCCGAGGGAAGATCGGATATAGCGGTAGAAGATGAATGAATGAATGTCACGTTATGTCACAAGATCGTTGTTGACCCATCATAGGAGCATTGTTCAGGACCTCAGCTCTAGAGTTAACGCCAAGGGTCTGCGGGGTGAAACTGTATCAATGAGAGACAGAGAGAGAGAGAGAGAGAGAGAGAGAGAGAGACGAGAAGCTTTGAGGTTAACAGGAAGTCTGTAGAAACTCAAACCAGAACCATTTATAACCTTGGGGAGCAGAACGGGATCTCGGATTATATTAAACCATGTGGTGGATGAACAAAAACAACAGACGTCCAGGGTTCACTTCTGCTAGCCAAGGACAGGTGATTTATTATTATTATTATTATTTTCTTTCATTTATCCGGTTTCTGTAAGAAGTCTTTGCCCCTGATGGCCTTGGATTCTTGTTCTTGGCTGGCAGGAGAGGAACCAACTGTGGCTTGTTGTAGCTTATTCACCTCAAGGGTTTCTAGTGCATGCTACGACTTTTATTTATTTATTTATTTATTTTATTTTAAATTCATCCTGGCACCCAATCATGTCACTTTTATTTCCCCCTCCGACCTCTCATTTCATGTCCACTCACAGGGACTGTTGCTTATTAAAATTCCTGGAAAGTATTAAAGTTCCTGGAAACACGGCACTTCAAATTCATAGAGATTTGACAAATTGTTTTTTTTCCTCGTCAAGTGGAATTCTTGTACACTATATAGACCAAAGTAAGTTCCACGGGGCACGGTAGGTTTAGTGGTTAGCACGTTCGCCTCACACCGCCAGGGTCCGGGTTCGATTCCCGTCTCGGCCATGTGTGTGTGGAGTTTGTGCATGTTCTCCCCGTGCCTCAGGGGGGTTTTTCTCCCGGTTCTCCGGTTTCCTCCCCCGGTCCAAATACATGCACGGTAGGTTGTTTGGCACCTTGGAAAATTGTCCCTAGTGTATGAATGTGTGTGTGTTCGCATGTGTGTCCTGCGATGGGTTGGCATTCCATCCAGGGTGTATCCTGCCTTAATGCCCATAGACGCCTGAGATAGGCACAGACTCCCCGTGATCCGAGGGAGGAAGATCGGATAAAGCGGTAGAAGATGAATGAGTGAATGTTGTTTTTCCTGGAGTTGCTACCACAAAGTTACCACACAAGTGTCTTTGTATGTGGTGGCATTCAATTCAATTCACAGACGCGTACCAGAATGACGATACCCCAGTGCACAAAAGAGTATACAGACGGTGTAGCTCAGATGTTTAAGGCGCTGGGGCTACTGATCAGAAGGTCGGGGGTTCAAGCCCCGGGGTCACCATGAACCCTCTGTGCTCCAGGGGGAGCCACATCATTGCTGACCCTGAGCTCTGACCCCAGCTTCTAAATAAATGGAACAAATATATGGGACAGGGCACGGCTTAGTTGCACGGCTTAGTGGCAGGGTACGGCTTAGTGATTAGCACGTTCGCCTCACACCACCAGGATCCGGGTTCGATTCCCGTCTCGGCCATGTGTGTGTGGAGTTTGTGCATGTTCTCCCCGTGCCTCAGGGTTTTTTTCTCCGGGTTCTCCGGTTTCCTCCCCCGGTCCAAAAACATGCACGGTAGGTTGATTGGCACCTTGGAAAATTGTCCCTAGTGTGAATGAATGTGTGTGTGAATGTGTGTGTTGTGTGTGTGTGTGTCCTGCGATGGGTTGGCATTCCATCCAGGGTGTATCCTGCCTTAATACCCATAGACGCCTGAGATAGACACAGACTCCCCGTGACCCGAGGGAAGATCGGATAAAGCGGTAGAAGAATGAATGAATGAATGAATATATGGGACAAATAAAGGCCCATATATTTGTATATGGAATATATATTTGAATGTATATCTCCATTCTGTATGCTAAAGAATGGGGATATACATGTATTAGAGTGGAAGATCTCCAGCTGAAGAAGCTATTTTTCTTCCACACGTGCAGATCATCCGTATCTATACCACCCTGTCCTCTACGTCTGTCTCTTTCAAACCATTTACCTTCATCTCTTCCTCCACCATACCAATCAAACCGGAGTCCTCCACCAGGCCAGAGGAAAAGAGGAAGGCTGTTCTCATTCTCATTTCCTTCTTCCTGGTGGCTCCATCCTCAGTATTCTTCTACTGATGGACCCCCGTGTCCCTCCTCTGCACCTCGTATGAACCAGTATGGAAATGCTCCACAGGAACACATCAGTCAGAGTAAAAATGGCTGAACCGAATGAAATTGTAATCGTGTTGTCTGATAATGTAAAGATGTTAAACCGATTTCTTTGCGTCCACACCGTCAGGGCAAGTCGAGACGAAAATGCGCTTCCTGAACAAAAAAAAGCTGGATTTCGGTCCGTCGCAGATCTCGTATCGGCCCAGATATATTTGTACTGTGAACACGGCGCCGATTTGTCCGTGCAAAGAAGAATAATGGGAATCGTATTTCTGACTGGCACTTCTTTTACAGACATAAATCCCCTCTATCAGGTCATACAAACTTGTGAATGACTTCGTGACCCATGCTTCTTTTTCTTTTTTTTTTTTCCCCCTTGTCAGGTGCACTGAATTTTAGAAATTCACACTTTTGTTTGATTAAGAGTAACACTTTTACTTAAAGGTAATGGGGCCGTGTTAGAGCTCTAAATTCAATCTCCAATTTTTTAAAACCAAATTACATTATGGATACAGTGGAAACATGTGTCCGCTATTTTGATCTGTTTATAGTCGGTGTTTTGGGGCTTCCGCTGTTATGTGTTTAAGACAGAACGTTTTGCCTTCTTTTACTCGGTGAGTTTGAGACCTTCATGTTTCTGATCCTCTCATCTCTACTGTTTATATACCTTATACACTATACACACACTTGACTACAGGACATCAATGTGCTTCTTGAGCATCCGATTCCTTGTTTACTCCCCCACTCCTCTGGGAAGATGTTATACGTGATTGTTGGGATTTGTTCTCATTCAGGTATTGGTTAAGTCAGGTACTGATGTAGGATGTGGAGGCTCATGTAGATCTGGGCGATACGTCATATAACTCGAATCTCCACATTTTTTTTAGGCAAAATATGATTTTGAATACAATTTTGATATGATTTGAATAACAGGGAGGGGGGGGGGGGGGGGGATTCAGTTTGGATACAGAGGGGGAAGTGTTGGAGAAGACCATCACAGCAAATGTGGGCAAAATGTTCATAAAGCATATGTAAATCTTAGTCATTTCTCCACTATAACCGTATATAGGGAGGTGGTAGCCCAGTGGTTAAGGTGTTGGACCGAAAGATCATGGGTTCAAACCCCACCACCACTAAGCTGTCACTAGTGGGTCCTTGAGCAAGGCCCTTAACCCTGAATTGTAAGTCGCTCTGGATAAGAGCGTCTGCCAAATGCTGCAAATGTAAATATATACCTGCCTATTCAGGTGTGTGTTATTTGTGTCTTCGCTATCAGTAAAATAACAAGTATTTTTCTCCCGGTTAATTTGAATGGTTTAGTTTCATACCCATCTCTCTCTCTCGTTTTTTTTTTTCTCTCCGGTCTCCAATCTGCGTCTCATCAAAGCATTTAAACCGGTAGAGCGTTAGTGCACGCTGATGCCAGACTGTTCACACACTACCATATGTGACGCCTAAGCCTGGCATGAACAAGTCACATTGGAATTCGCAGTGTCTCAGTTGAACAGTAAGTGTTGCAGGGAGCTGAGTCACTGATTGTGCTCTGTGTGGCTCGAATGTGTCGTCTGGTGCCCCTTGTGGCCGAATGGCGGAAACGGTGTGCGTTTCCTTTTACAGCCTTGCTGTTTAAAGGCTGATTTGTTGTTCTTTTTCTTATTCTTCCAGGTTGGGACAAACACTCCTACGGTTACCACGGCGACGACGGGCACTCGTTTTGCTCCTCAGGGACCGGCCAGCCCTACGGGCCTACCTTCACGACGGGCGATGTGATTGGCTGCTGCGTGAACCTCATTAACAACACGTGTTTCTACACTAAGAACGGACACAGCTTGGGTAAACCGAGAATAAATAAATAAATAAATAAAATAAAATGCTACCCGGTCCGTCAGAACGTTCATCCGCTGACTAATTCTATAATCACGGCTTTGAAAACCCGTTCAACGGGATACACTTTTATCATTCTTTTAGCCTGAGTGGATGATCATTTGTCTCCCCCCCCCCCCCCATTCAGGTGTGGCTTTTACAGACCTCCCGGTAAGTGAAACATTGATTTCATTGTTTTCTCTGCCATATCTTTTGGAATGTTTTGTGTAAAGGGTTTGTAATGTGCTTGGCTGCGTTGCCTGTTGATAGGTTATTATTAATTACATACTTCCATAGCGAACTCGTAGTGACTCGATAACTAGTGTGAAAATATGCTGTCGCCAACATTACCTATATTACCCATATCTCTCCTTGTTCTTGTCACCTTTCTCGGCGTCGCCTGTACTTTCTCACCCCCGCCTCCAGCCCAACCTGTATCCCACAGTAGGGCTACAGACTCCTGGAGAGATTGTAGATGCAAACTTTGGCCAGCATCCTTTTGTGTTCGACATCGAGGACTACATGAGCGAGTGGAGGGCCAAGATCCATAGCATGATCGCTCGTTTTCCCATCGGAGAGAGACTTGGAGAGTGGCAGACGGTGCTGCAGAAGTGAGAACCCATTTTTATAACGATGACGTAATCCACTCTAACAGTGTTTGTTTTGCATTTATATATACACACACACACATATATATATATATATATATATATATATATGATGCACATATAAAATCCTTTTTACTGAACAATTTCCCATTTAAACTGTACTTAAGTTAATCTGGGGGGGCTTACAAGACTAAGATTTATGGAGTCTCTTGTCAGGTTGAGAAGAGTCTGGAGAGGTGGAGGTACGCGCTGGAGGGAATGAACGTCAGTAAGACGGAGTTACATGCGTGTGTGGATGTGAATCGGAGGGAAGGCAGTGGAGTGGCGCGGCTGCAGGTAGCCAGAGGTGTTGAAGGTGTTTGAGTTTTTAAGTAACTGAGGTTAACAGTGAGACGCAATGGAGAGTGTGTCGGAGGAGTGAAGGAACGAGGGTAGGAAGGGTGGAGAAGAATGGCAGGAGTGATATGTAATAGAAGGGTATCTGAGATGTTGATTGAGGGCGACGCGGATTAGAAATGAGTTTATTGGAGGGACACGTGGGATGTTTTGGAGACGAGGTGAGGGAGGAGAGATTGAGATGGTTTGGGGGACACAGGGAGACGAACGCTGAGGATGGAGGTGTCATGGAGGAGGTTTATGGATGTGGTGAGGGAAGACCATGCTGGTAGTTGGGGGGGTGAAAGAGGCAGATGGAGAGGCCAGGGAAAGAGAAAGAAGAGGATGTGTTATTGAAATTATATACGGAAATGCATTCAAGGGGCACGGTGGTTTAGTGGTTAGCACATTCGCCTCACACCGCCAGGGTCCGGGTTCGATTCCCGTCTCGGCCATGTGTGTGTGGAGTTTGCATGTTCTCCCCGTGCCTCAGGGGGTTTTTCTCCGGGTTCTCCGGTTTCTGCGATGGGTTGGCAGGGCACACACACATTCACACACACATTCATACACTAGGGACAATTTTACAAGGTGCCAATCAACCTACCGTGCATGTTTTTGGACCGGGGGAGGGACCGGAGGGAGGAAACCGGAGAACCCGGAGGGAGAAAAACCCCCTGAGGCACGGGGAGAACATGCAAACTCCACACACACATGGACCGAGACGGGAATCGAACCCGGACCCTGGCGGTGTGAGGCGAATGTGCTAACCACTACGCCACCGTGCCCCACTATCTGTTTCATATATTTGAAAATATGATATTATTATTAACATTATAAGTTCAGGATTCATTGAAATAGATATAAAATATAAATCTTTTTTTTTTTTTTTAAACCTGGAATAATAATGGCCTTTTTATTTCTCCCTGTGATTGCTGAGCCTTTAGTTTTAATAGTGTCTGCAGTGTCTACACTAGTCTACATTGTGGTCGTTGACATTTTAGAGTTATGTCTAAATTGTTTACCAGCAATGTAGTCTAATGCACAATACAAAGGCTACAGGATTTATGATAATTCTGTTGTGGGATGTGTGGTGGGAATGAAAGTTCAAAGTTGCCTGGCGTTCTTGTGCAATCCGGTTAGAAATAGTTACATACTTGGCATACTGCGTAAAACACTATGCAGATCAGGACTGTGTGTCTAAAACTGGTTATCTGTATGAACCTTCATTCATTCATTCATTCATCCATCTTCGACCGCTGTATCCGATCTTCCCTCGGGTCACGGGGAGTCTGTCCCTATCTCAGACGTCTCACCACTCTTGGCAATAAATGAAAATATATATATTTGTTTTTTTCCCAATATCGTGCAGCCCAAGTGTCTATGATTTAGATCAATTTCATGTCAAGAGGCTTTTATTGTCATTTCAATTTTATATATATATACACACACACACACACACACACACACACACACACACACACACACACACCACACACACATATACACAAACATAGCTGACACAAACATAGCTGACACAGTACAGAGTGAAAATAAACAAACTTTTCTCTAGAACCTTGGTGCTACATAAAACAACATTCACTTCACACAACATAGAGATACAAAGCACAGAATTGAGGACCAGATTAAGTTGTTCATAAAGCCACACAAAATGCATCGTGTGCAACCTCGGGCAAACAGCACAAAACAAAACAGTGTAGAACAGACAACAAAGAGACGGTGCTGCACAAATACACACACATACAGAATAACAGCAACCCGTAACCGTGTGTGTGTGTGTGTGTGTGTGTGTGTGTGTGTGTGTGTGTGTGTGTGGGTGTGTGTGTGTGTGTGTGTGTGTGTATGTATATGTATGTGTATATATATATACATATATACATACACACACACACACATACATATATACATACATTCATATATATATATAGATATATATGTGTATGTGTGTGTGTGTGTGTGTGTGTGTGTGTGGTGTATGTGTGTGTATATATATATATATATATATATATATATATATATATATATATATATATATATATATATATATATATATATATATATATAGGTTTTTCTCCGGGTTCTCCGGTTTCCTCCCAGTCCAAAAACATGCACGGTAGGTTGATTGGCACCTTGGAAAATTGTCCCTAGTGTAAGAATGTGTGTGTGTGTGTGTGTGTGTGTGTGTGTGTCCTGCGATGGGTTGGCATTCCATCCAGGGTGTATCCTGCCTTAATGCCCATAGACGCCTGAGATAGACACAGACTCCCCTTGACCCGAGGGAAGATCGGATAAAGCGCTAGAAGATGAATATATATATATATATATACACATTATATAAAACAAAAACAATTTTACAAACAATAAAGTGCAAACATTAGTGACACTGATTATCTTTCATTGTTACTGGCAGATGAACTGATTATATTGCAGTGAAATCGATCAGGTTCAAAAACAGGTTCCAGATCACAGTAAGGTCTGAAGGTTTGAACAATATTCCAAGGGTTCTGGTGTTCAGAAGAGTAAGAGAAAGCACTAGACGTGGTGTTCGAGACATTGGCTTTGAGTGTCGCTTGCTTTAAAAGCTTGTCCGAGAAGTTTACTGGGAATCTGAGTTCAATAGAATGTTAGAGACAAGGAAAACACACGGTTTTATCTTTCATTCAGACGACGGGTCAGGGGGTTTAGCTTGTGGATTCCAGCTTCTCAGACGTTCATTAATGTAAATTTGAGTTGCTATGAGATTGCATTGGTTCATCATTGGTATCGTCCGGTTCAGTGCACGCCTGGTTTAATACGAAGCACAGA
>JACRUU010000019.1:8875214-8882714 GCA_030449085.1 Kryptopterus vitreolus | reverse complement strand
ATATATGAAACATGCACCAGGGATAAAGACAGATTTGACTTTAATGCCATGTAGTTTAAATATTTACGATTTATTTACGTTCACTTAATATACTGTTAGGATTAGGAGAAATGAAACTATTGTAAATTAGTTGTAATACCTAAAGTAGTAGTAAAATCAGCATTGTGAAAGTATTTTTAAAAGCCCTGAAAGACCGTATCACGTTGTGACTTGATTGTCATGTGTAATCCAATGTTACAACACAAAATAGTACATGACAGGTTCCAGGGGCATAAATGTAACATAAATGCATTTTCACTTGCAGAACCAATGGAACCAAATTTACACTTACGAAGGCATTTAAGAGCCGTCTTTCTTTAAAAATACAAATATGCACAAGTCCTGCATCTAAAACGGAATAATTATACTATAACTTTTTAAGCTACTAGGGCATTAGCGAGATTTATTATATTTTATTGCATGAAATAAATGTAATTTATAAATTGGCATTAAAAAAACTGGCTAAATGAACCCGGATCACAAAAATTCCACTGAGATTAAATCATTGTTTAAATCATTGTGAAATCTTTTTGAATGGATTTTGGAAAAGGAAGGACTTTTTGGAAAGAGTAATACATAAGCTTAGTTTACACCTGGCGTTAACACATGTCCCGTGTGATCGGATTAGACACTCCGTCATGATGATGTTTCTTACCCTGTTTTCCGATAGAGGAGGGATGTCGGGTGCAATTATCATGTCAAGTCTTCTGCTGCAGGCAAAATGTCCAATGAATCATACATGGAACCTGTGTGCACCGTTTCACACGTTTTAATCATGTTTTAACCCGGCTTCTACATGAACGAGAGATGAGATGACAAATGAATCTAGGAATAGAAGCTTCTCTGCAGTTATTTATAAGCCTTGTGATGAAACCTATATCCACTATATCCAAACACTACTGAATTTATTATATATTTGCTGAAATAGTGTGTGTCTGTATGTATATATATATATATATATATATATATATATATATATATACCAGATATATATATATATATATATATATATATATATATATAGTCTATATATATGATTTGTATATAAAAAGTGTGTATTGTGTGTGTGATGTGTGTGTGTGTGTGTCCTGCGATGGGTTGGCATTCCATCCAGGGTGTATCCTGCCTTAATGCCCATAGACGCCTGAGATAGACACAGACTCCCCGTGACCCGAGGGAAGATCGGATAAAGCGGTAGAAGATGAATGAATGAATAATATGTACAAACAACAACAATACAGATGGGGGAAAAAAAGCTCACGACACAATTTTTCTTTTTAAATATAACGACTAGAAATACACCATGCTACTGTATACAGGCTGAAAAATATTTTGGAAAACTGTGGCGTGGATCAAATAAATAATGGAACGTTGATCACGTAGCCTATTAGAACGTTTTTCAACGAATAGGGAAATAAAATAGGACTAAACATTTTTTTTCTCGTGGTTTGCTTTTGGTTTGAAACCAAAACACTGCCAAAATAGGCACTTTTGCATTGCGTTTTGAAACTAAATCGTCCGCCGTTCTTTCTTTCCGGTCACTTTCTCATTCATTCATCTTCTACCGCTTTATCCGATCTTCCCTCGGGTCACGGGGAGTCTGTGTCTATCTCAGGCGTCTATGGGCATTAAGGCAGGATACACCCTGGATGGAATGCCAACCCATCGCAGGACACACACACACACACATTCATACACTAGGGCCAATCAACCTACAGTGCATGTTTTTGGACCGGGGGAGGAAACCGGAGAACCCGGAGAAAAACCCCCTGAGACACGGGGAGAACATGCACAAACTCCACACACACATGGCCGAGACAGGAATCGAACCCGGACCCTGGCGGTGTGAGGCGAACGTGATAACCACTGAACCACTGTGCCCCCACTTATATATATATATATATATTGCATTACCACTCCCCCCCCCCTCACATCTTTTTTGACCAACTGTCCTAAAGACTCTGGTCATGTGCTGACTGCTCAGGATGGAGGAAGGAGGATGCACTTTTTAACAGTCGTTTCTGCTTTAGCTGAGTTTTTGTGTGACACACAAGTTAATGAAAGAGGAGTGTTTTTGCAATGTGTCATTCTTGAACAGCCTGTCTCTCATTTAGGTTAGTATTGGGAAAAGAACTGCTCGTCTGTGAGCTGGTTCTCTCTCTCTCTCTCTCTCTCTCTCTCTCTCTTTTTATGTGTTCAAGCTGTTACACTACATTTAATCAAAATGCTTCCATGGAAACGTCTTTTCCACATCTGAGCTGTTTGTTGGAGTGAATGCTGAGATGTGGGTTTGACCGTCAGCCTGTGTGTATTAGGCGACGTGACCAGGAGGTGGGTCTATGCCTGAAGCTATACTGCACATAGTCATGTTTTATTACAGCAGGCAATCACTTATCCGAATTATGAGGTTATGAATCTTCTCAATGAATCTTAGACAGCCGGCCTAATGACTAATGCAAGGATGAGCCATTCTGGAGCCAAGAGAGTCGGCTTTTATTCGGGAGCTGAGCCAAATTGTATCGTTCACTGGAGAAAAAAAACAGTGAGTGGAGTTTATTCAGTGGTGTTTAATCCATAGAAGGTTACGCCTCTTAAAACCCATGGAAATGATGAGGCATTAAAGTCATAATAATGGCAATATCTTTTTTTTCATTCATTTTCTACCGCTTTATCCGATCTTCCCTCGGGTCACGGGGAGCCTGTGCCTATCTCAGGCGTCTATGGGCATTAAGGCAGGATACACCCTGGATGGAATGCCAAACCATCGCAGGGCACACACACATTCAGACACACATTCACACACTAGGGACAATTTTCCAAGGTGCCAATCAACCTACCGTGCATGTTTTTGGACCGGGGGGAAACCGGAGAACCCGGAGAAAAAACCCCTGAGGCACAGGGAGAACATGCACAAACTCCACACACACATGACCGAGACGGGAATCGAACCCGGATCCTGGCGGTGTGAGGCGAACGTGCTAACCACTACGCCACAACGGGACAGCGCAGGACAAATACACAGACATAAAATAACAGCGACACATGACCTTCTGTACGTGTGTTTCTAAAATATTATATTATAGTATATATAGGTGTGCGTGTGTGTGTGTGTGTATGTGTGTGTGTGTGTGTGTATGTGCAATATGCAAGTGGAAAGCATATTTACAAGTAATAAAATATAAACAGTAGTGACAGTGATGTGCAAAAAATGCGAGTAGAGCAGCCAGTAGCAGTTATGGAATGTGCAAATGAAGCTGTGAGACCAGTAGAGACCAGTATACACAATAAGCAAGTACGAACAATAAAATGCTGTGTGTAACGTTGTGGGAACAGTAAGAGAAGGAGCAAACTTGCTTGTAATAACTTAATGAATGTATGACATTGAATGTGTGTGTGTGTGTGTGTGTGTGTGTGTGTGTGCGCGTGTGTGTACAAAATACTGATTCTTTTCTAAGGCTTTTCGCACTGCGCATTCAATTTGGCCTTTCAAACAGATCACACTCCCAAACAGACAAATGCGCTCAAAGGAATAATGTGTGGCCGGATGCCTTCCAGCTTGCTCTGTGGTTCACATCATCGGTTTCTCACATTGCTCTTGACATTCTGTTTCTCCCTTCGATCGTTTCAAACACGACGTGGATGCAGTTTGATTTCTAAGGTGTTTTCAAGGTTCATTAACTTTTCATCTTGCCATTTAAATCCTCCTTCACTTTTGGCTGCCATTTACACAGTATGAAACTATGATGAATATGTTGGATTGAGTTCAGAGGTGTGGGGGGATGGGTAGAGCTCGGTTGTTTAAGGCGCTGGGCTACTGATTGAAATGTCTGGGTTCGAGTCCTTGTGTCCTTGAGCAAGGCCCTTAACCCTCTCTGTTCTCCAGTGGGTGCCGTATCATAGCTGACCCTGTGCTCTGGCTCCAGCTTCCAAACAATCTGGGATATGCAAAAAAAACAAAAAAACAATTTTACTCTTCTGTAATGCACATGTGACAAATAAACACTTTTATTCCTCATTCTTATGAAAATGTTCTCAATTGATATTTTGAATTTGGTTGTGTCTCTCGTGTCAATCAAACTATCAGGTGATGTCATGTCTTGTACAGAGAAATATATTGTACGTACATAGGCACCTCACATTGAATAAATGTATAGTAATGATGATTTTGTGTGTCCACAATAAATAATGTTTGGAGTACACGGAATAAAGTGGTTTAAAAAGACATGCTGTCCATACAGTAGACAGTGTACGAGATTCACTCGGGCCTTGTATCACTTTGACAGTGAGTGTGACTGATATTACAGAATGCCTGAGCTGTCAGACTAATGAAAGCCTCGTGAGTGATTGCAGAGATATCTGTGCTCATTTTGACACATGAATAGCTTGAAGATGTCTCTTTATTGCACACACACACACACACACACACACACACAGACACAAGGTAACATGGCAATCTGATCTATTTTAGGTGTCGGCAGTTTGTGGAGATGGTGAATGGTACAGACAGCGAGGTACGATGCTTTAGTGTCCACTCCCCCAATACCCAGGACAGTTGTTCTGGTTCCCCCAGCCTTAGCCCCCGGCATGGAGCCACCAACCCCCACCTGCACAGTACAGGTGAGACGCACTGTTTCAGGTTTGTTTTTTGTTTGTTGTTGCTGTTGTGTCTTGTTTGTTGTTGTCCATTGCAAAAGTATTCATACCCCTTGAATATTTCCATAATTTAAATGTATTTTGTTGGGATTCTATGTGATAGACAATCATAAAGTAAGTATAGTTGTGAAGTGGAAGGAAAATGATACAAGTGTTAAAGATTATTTACTACCTGCGTGTATCTAAAGCACATTATATATGTGTGTGTGTGTGTGTGTGTGTGTGTGTGTGTGAGTGCATGTATGCATGCACACGTATGTATGTACGCAAATATATATACATGTGTGTGTGTGTGTGTGCGCATACACACTTATACCAGTGTATAAGAACACACCACACACACACACACACACACACACACACACACATATATATATATATATATTATATATATATATATATATATATATACAGACGTGGACAAAATTGTTGGTACCCTTTGGTCAATGAAAGAAAAAGTCACAATGGTCACAGAAATAACTTTAATCTGACAAAAGTAATAATAAATAAAAATTCTATAAATGTTAACCAATGAAAGTCAGACATTGTTTTTCAACCATGCTTCAACAGAATTATGTAAAAAAATAAACTCATGAAACAGGCATGGACAAAAATGATGGTACCCCTAGAAAACACAGAAAATAATGTGACCAAAGGGACATGTTAATTGAAGGTGTGTCCACTAATTAGCATCACAGGTGTCTACAACCTTGTAATCAGCCATTGGGCCTATATATATGGCTCCAGGTAATCACTGTGTTGTTTGGTGATATGGTGTGTACCACACTCGACATGGACCAGAGGAAGCAAAGGAAAGAGCTGTCTCAAGAGATCAGAAAGAAAATTATAGACAAGCATGTTAAAGGTAAAGGCTATAAGACCATCTCCAAGCAACTATATGTTCCTGTGAGTACAGTTGCACATATTATTCAGAAGTTTAAGATCCATGGGACTGTAGCCAACCTCCCTGGACGTGGCCGCAGGAGGAAAATTGATGACAAATCTAAGATACGGATAATCCGAATGGTAACAAAAGAGCCTAGAAAGACTTCTAAAGAGATTCAAGGTGAACTTCATGCTCAAGGAACATCAGTGTCAGATCGCACCATCCGTCGTTGTTTGAGCCAAAGTGGACTACATGGGAGACGACCAAGGAGGACACCATTGTTGAAAACGAATCATAAAAAAGCAAGACTGGAATATGCCAAACTACATGTTGACAAGCCACAAAGCTTCTGGGAGAATGTCCTGTGGACAGATGAGACAAAAATCGAAGTTTTTGCCAAGGCACATCAGCTGTATGTTCACAGACGAAAAAATGAAGCATATCAAGAAAAGAACACTGTCCCTACTGTGAAACATGGAGGAGGCTCTGTTATGTTCTGGGGCTGCTTTGCTGCGTCTGGCACAGGGTGTCTTGAATCTGTGCAGGGTACAATGAAATTCTCAAGACTATCAAGGAATTCTAGAGAGAAATGTACTAGCCAGTGTCAGAAAGCTTGGTCTCAGTCGCAGGTCATGGGTCTTGCAACAGGACAATGACCCAAAACACACAGCTAAAAACACCCAAGAATGGCTAAGAGGAAAAAATTGGACTATTCTAAAGTGGCCGTCTATGAGCCCTGACCTCAATCCTATTGAGCATCTTTGGAAGGAGCTGAAACATGCAGTCTGGAAAAGGCACCCTTCAAACCGGACACAACTGGAGCAGTTTGCTCATGAGGAGTGGGCCAAAATACCTGCTGAGAGGTGCAGATGTCTCATTGACAGTTACAGGAAGCGTTTGATTGCAGTGATTGCCTCAAAAGGTTGCGCAACAAAATATTAAGTTAGGGGTACCATCATTTTTGTCCATGCCTGTTTCATGAGTTTATTTTTTTACATAATTCTGTTGAAGCATGGTTGAAAAACAATGTCTGACTTTCATTGGTTAACATTTATAGAATTTTTATTTATTATTACTTTTGTCAGATTAAAGTTATTTCTGTGACCATTGTGACTTTTTCTTTCATTGACCAAAGGGTACCAACAATTTTGTCCACGTCTGTCCACGAAAATCTGTATATAGATATATATAATAATGTATATATAATGTATATATATAATGTATATCACATATATATATGGTGTGTGTTGTATGTATGTATGTATGTGCTATATATATATGTGTATATCTATATCTAATAGTCCCTCTCGATGCTATGTGTGTGGTGTGTGTGTGTGTGTATCTCTCTCTCTCTTCATCTCTATCTCTATGTGTTGGGTGTGGGTGGTGTGTGTTGTGTGTGTGTGTGTGTGTGTGTGTGTGGTGTGTGTGTGTGTGTGTGTGGTTGGGTGATGTGGTATGTATATATATATCCTATATCTATATACTATATATCTCGCCCACAACATACACACACACCCACCACACACACCACACACACATCTGGGCATAGATTCTCCTATATCTATATATATATATATATATATATATATACACACAAACACACACACACCAAATCCAAACGTACTTATTAATATATAATCTATAATATATCTAGACATATATATATACACACATCACACGTACTTATAATTTAAAATCTTTATTTAATGCAAATATCTAAAATGTATTGCAAAATGTACATTTTTTTTCAACCAAGTGCTATATTATGGGCTATTTACCTTCCCAGCATCTTTCTTTTTTGTAAAGTTTCATAACGACATACCGTGCGATGTTTTTGAGCACGCGTGAGCTGCGTGTATAGATGGACACATCAATAAGAGGATCTGAGAATAACATCTACTTTCTTGTTCAGTACGTTT
>JACRUU010000019.1:8755214-8870214 GCA_030449085.1 Kryptopterus vitreolus | reverse complement strand
CATGTTTATCCCACTGCACCACACACACATCCACATGGTTGTGTTTGAGGTGCTGGAGTCAATGAGGGGTTTTGGTTTGTTGAACGTTGTTGAAAGTTACAAACCCGAGCCATTTCCGTACGACTGATGAAACCCCGCCCCCTCTTGGAAACGAGCTCTTCGGATTCGCCAAAGTGGGCTGCCGTGTTGTGTAATATGGCACGGGAGGCGGAGAACTACGGAAGCTCGCTGGGTCAAACAAAGCTCTAATCGCACAGTACAGTCAGGGTGTAGTGCCAAAGTTGTTGAGTAGGGTCGAGATCCTAGCAGGCCACACTAAAACCTCCCGTTTCATCCTCCCGTCGTCCCGGCAGATCTTCCTGGAGCTCACTTTGTGCGTCGTGGGAGTGTCTTGATTGAACCGATTTGTGTCCTACAAAACACATGTAATACCACCACATCCACAAGTGCATTATAGAAACATTTAGAGGAAGAACCACAGTACAGATACAAGTTTTTTTATGTGTTTTGACACACATAAGTGTATGCTTAAATTGTAAGAACGATGTGTTGATTTGGCAGTTTATGCCTAAATAAACCCCTCGTCCCTTGTCTCCTTTTAGAGGACAGCTGTGGCTCGAGGCAGCTGTGTGGAGGCAACCAGGCCGCCACGGAGCGCATGATCCAGTTTGGCCGGGAGCTGCAGGCGCTCAGTGAGCAGCTCTCACGCCAGTACGGCAAGAACGCTGTACATAAGAAGATGCTACAGGTACAGAACACAAAAAGGGAGGGGGGGGGTCTGGGGAAATCTACTGCATGGAGAAACAGATCATTATGTTTAAAACACACTCGGTGCGTGTGGCAGGTGTGGCGGTCACTCGGTGGGTGTGGCGGTCAGGGGTTTATTAACTCTCTATAGTGTATCAGGGATAGTCATTCCAACCCCGGCCCCCGTGGTGATTTGTTCCGGCCCTGAATATAGCCTAGTGTGACAAAGATGTGTCAAGTATGAAGTTTATTTCCGCCGGAAAACGGGCGCTAAAGTCATGCCGTGACGTGCGTCTGTTAAACACGACTACAAGCTGCAGCTGACGGCGGCGCATAGCGCGAGTCACGTGACGCTAAGTGAGTGGCGCCCTCTCTGGCGAGATGATGCAGTTTCAAGTGCACTTGTTTGAATGTAAAAAATCCTACTTGCACCATTTTGTTCAAAATCAATTTGATATGCTTTTAAAAAAATTAATTAATTTATTAAAACTTGTTTGAATGTAAAAAATCCTACTTGAGCACCGATTTTGCTTCAAAATACAACATTTGAATATGTTTGTTTAAAAAAACTAATTTAATTTAATTTATTAAATATTAATTCAGGGTGGTTTAGTGGTTAGCACGTTCGCCTCACACCGCCAGGATCCGGGTTCGATTCCCGTCTCGGCCATGTGTGTGTGGAGTTTGTGCATGTTCTCCCCGTGCCTCAGGGGGTTTTTCTACGGGTTCTCCGGTTTCCTCCCCCGGTCCAAAAAACATGCACGGTAGGTTGATTGGCACCTTGGAAAATTGTCCCTAGTGTGTGAATGTGTGTGAAGGTAAGTGTGTGTGTGTGCCCTGTGATGGGTTGGCATTCCATCCAGGGTGTATCCTGCCTTAATGCCCATAGACACCTGAGATAGACACAGACTCCCCGTGACCCGAGGGAAGATCGGATAAAGCGGTAGAAGATGAATGAATGAATGAATGAAAATATTAATTCATCTTTCTGACCCCTTATTTGGGATGATTTTCATGAACTGGACCCCCCATGACAAACTAATTATATATCCCTGGTGTATACTCTGTATTTAAGTATATAGATTATCATATTTTGGCATTGCAGAATTTTTTGTTAAAATGTATTTAATGTTTAGGAAGTGTAATATATTGGACTTTGTCACTGATCGTACGTGTGCATAGGATGCGTTTAGTCTACTGGCGTACTCGGACCCATGGAACTGCCCAGTGGGGCAGCAGCTGGACCCCACACAGAGAGAGGCCATCTGCTCCGCTCTCAATAGCGCCATCTTGGGTACAGAAGCGCACACACACCCTCACACGCAAATAACATGTAAATAAACGTAGTCAGGTCGGCATAAACAAGTTATGTAGACATTTAATGTATTGAATGTGGAGTTTCAGGTGGAAAATACTTTCTCGTTCGCTCTCTGTAGCGGCTGTGTACTATATATGTATTGTGGTGCGAGTGTGCTGCACGCTCTGTGCTCCGCCAGTAGGTGGTGCAGTTTGTCTGGGACTGAGAAGGAGTTTAAATTGGGGGTGTTTTTGGTGAGGAATTGGGTTGGAGTGTGTGTGTGTGTGTGTGTGGTGTGTGTGTGTGTGTGTGTGTGTGTGTGTGTGTGTGTGTGTGTGTGTGTGCTGTATGTAGTGTATAGATGCTGGCTGGGTCTCTGCTCGGAGCATTACACTCCGTTTGACTGTAGTTTTATAGCAGCTCACGTTCTTCATTCTGATTGGTTTTTTTTTTTGGGGGTTTCCTCTGATCCACTGCTGTGTTGTTAGTGTGTGTGTGTGTGTGTGTGTGTGTGTGTGTGTGTGTGTGTGTGTGTGTGTGTGTGTGTGTGTGTGTGTGTGTGTGTGTGTGTGTGTGTGTGTGTGTGTGTGTGTGTGTGTGTGTGTGTGTGTGTGTGTGTGTGTGTGTGTGTGTGTGTGTGAGTATCGTATGTGTTGTGTGGTGTGTTTGCAGGTGTGTGTTATTTTGGATGCGTGTCGGTGTAGGTGTGTGGTGTCTCACTCCATTTACAGTCTCTCTCTGTCTCTCTTTCTGTCTGTATTTCTCTCTCTCTCTCTCTCTCTCTCTTTCTCTCTGTTTCTGTCTATTTATTTCTCTCTCCCTTTCATTCTCTTTCCCCCTCACTCTCTGTGTCTCTCTCTTTGTCTGTGTACCTCTTTCTCTCCTCTCTCTCTCTCTCTCTCTCTCCTCTCTCTCTGTATCTTTTACTCGCTCTCTCTCCCTCACTCTTTCTGTTTGTGTCTCTCTCTTTCTCTTTTTTTCTGTGTACCTTGTACTCGATCTCTCTCTCCTCTCTCTCTCTCTCTCTCTCTCTCTCTCTCCTCTGGTTGTATTGCGCAGACAAGCTTCACTCCGCGCGCGCCCACTCTTCGTTTGTTTTTCCTGTGGGGATCCTTGTCTCTTTCCGCGGGTAAACTGTGGATTCCTCAATCTCTAACTCGGCTTGTCTCTCGGTATCTTTCTCTCGTCCTCTCTCCTCTTCTGTCTGGGATCCTTCTTTCCCTTTCCCGCACGGTCCTTTCTCTCGCGTCTCTCTGTCTCTGCTCACGTCTCTCTCTGGTCTCTTTGACTCGCCTGCTTTCTGTTCTTTCTTGCTTTGCTCTCTTCTTTCTCGTTTTTGGCGCCCTCGCGTCTGCCCCTCTATCTACCTCTGTATCTCCCAGCTCTCGTATGAGAGTCATCGTCCACATCGGTGCTCATCTCCCGCACTTTGCATGACAGTCCCTCGCTCTGTTTCGTGTCGTTCTTCTCCCCTCTGCCTTTCGTCTCCTGTCGTCTTATTGTATTCTGTTCTTGTACCTTTCTCTCGCCTCTGTCTCTCTGTTGTATGTCTCTCTTCTTTCTATCTCTGTCTCCTCTTCTCTCTCCCCACCTTTCTGTTTGTCTCTCTTTCTCTCGTCTGTGTACCTATCCCTCCCTGTCCTCTTTCTGTTGTCCTCTCCTCCCTTTCTTCTCTCTCTCTCTCCTCTCTCCTCTCTTCTGTTTGTGTCTCTCTTTCTCTTTCTGTGTACCTTTCTCTCCCTCCTCTCTCTCTCTCTCTCTCTATATTCTTATCTCTCTCTCTCTCTCTCCCTCACTTTCTGCTCCTCTCTGTGTGTGTCTCTCTCTTTCTCTTTTTCTGTGTACCTTCTCCCCCCCTCCACTCCCTCCTCTGGTCTGATCTTTCATCTCTCTCTCTCCTCCCATCTCTCTCTCCCTCTCTCTCTCTGTCTGTATCTTTCACTCTCTCTCTTTCTCTCTCTCTAATCATCTCTCTCTGCGTTTCTAACAGAGTCTCAGAAGTTTTACCCAAGCAGCCCCCGTTGATGTTGGCACTGGGCCAGGCCACTGAGTGTGTGCAGCTGATGGAACGTGTGCTGCTCCGGCTCCTGCTCATTCGCCAGAGTCGACAACTTCTTGCACTAGCCCAAGTCCAGGTGACTCTTAACTCTTTCATGCTGATGCAACACACACACACACACACACACACACACACACACCACACACATCACACTAACAAACCCCATGCTTTACATACCACAGTGCTCAGTAGAGCAAAATAATCATTTGTATGTTCCGTTCCTACGCAGCACCTGTTTGCACCTACACTTGTTTTAATGACACGCCTACACGCGTTACACCTCGCTCACACGCGATAATAGCACCGTGTCCCGCCAGGAACGCGTTCCAGTGTTCAGACTCTTTTTGTATGTTGTGAATCCTTCATGCTTCTCAATAATCACACTTTTGGAGCGGTTTAAAAGTGCTCTAAAATAGAGAAGCGTTTTTTCCCCCCCGTGTTGATCTGTCGTGTTCTGCACATTGTTTTATTGCATTAAACATTCATCCTGCTGTGGAACCTCCTGCCGTTGTACAACAGAGTACCATCAAATGTGATGAGTGTGGTGTGTGTGTGTGTGTGTGTGTGTGTGTGTGTGTGAGATGTAAAAATACCAGTGTGTGTGTGTGTGGTGTGTGTGTGTGGTGTGTTTGTGTGTGTGCGTAATTAAGCTGTAATAATACACATCTGTTGTGTGCGTGTGTGGTGAGATGTAATAAACACATTGTGTGGTGTGTGTGTGTGTGTGTGTGGATGTAATAATACACATCTGTGTGTGTGTGTGAAGATTAATAATACACATGTCTGTGTGTGTGTGTTTGTGTGTGTGTGTGTGTGTGTGTGTGTGTGTGTGTGATGTAATAATACACATCTGGTGTGTGTGTGTGTGTGTGTGTGTGAGATGTAATAATACACATCTGTGTGTGTGTGTGTGATGTAATAATACACATCTGTGTCTGTGTGTGTGAGTGTGGTGTGTGGTGTGTGTTTGGTGTGTGTGTGCGTTGTGTGAGATGTACTGGTGTGTCACACTGTGTGGTGTGGTGGATGTATATACACACCTCTGGTTGTGTATCTTGTGTGTTTGTTTGTTGTGTGTGCCTGTGCTGTGTGTACTGAGTAACATACACATCTGTGTGTGATCTGTTGTGGGCGCGGTATTTGTTTGAATAGTGTGTGTTTGTGTGTGTGTAATGGTGTGTTGGTGTGTGTTGTGTGAGTAATTATCCATTCTGTGTGCCTGTGTGTTTGGTGCCGTGTCGTGTGTGTGAGATTGTAATAATACTCATCTGTGTGTGTGTGGGGGTTGACCACACTTTTTGTAGGCTCTGTTGTAGCGAGTGTGTGTGTTGTGTGTTGTGAGACTGTAATAATACACATCTGTGTGTGTGTGGTTGTGAGAGTAATAATACACATCTGTGTGTGTGGTGTGTGTGTGTGTGTGTGTGTCTGTTATTGTGAGATGTGCCTGGGTAATACTGTGTTGGGGGTGTGTTGTGAGATTAATCATCGGGGGTGTGTGTGTGAGGTGAATAATCATGTCTGTGTGGGTGTGTGGTGTGTGTGTGTGGTGTGTGTGTGGTTGTGTGTGTGTGTGTGTGTGTGCTGGTGTTAATAATACACTATCAGCAGAGTGGGTGTGTGTTGGTGGTGGTGTTGAGGTGATGTAATAATACCATCTGGTGAATAATACACATCTGTGTGTGGTGGTGTGTGTGTGTCGTGTGATGTATCAATACACATGTGTGTTGTGTTTGTGTGTGTGTGAGATGTCCTGTATATAAGTACACATCTGTGTCTGTGTGGTGTGTGTGTGTGTGTGTGTGTGTGTTGTTTTCTGTGTGTGTGTGTGTGTGGTATCAATAATTACACATCTGTGTGTGGGTGTGGGTGTGTGTGTGTGTGTGGATTGGAATAATACCACACCATCTGTCTGTGTGTGTGTGTGTGTGAGTTAAATATACATCTCTGGTGTGTGTGTTGTGTGTGTTTTGTGACTGTGATTCTGTCCTGTTGTGTGTGTGTGTTGTAATAATACACACTGTGTCATGGTGTGTGTGAGGAGGTTTATGAGTGTAATCTACAATCTGTGTGTGTGTTGTGTGTGTGTGTTGTGGTGTGTGTGAAGAAATAAACAAGGTGTGTGTTGTTGTTGTGTGTGTGTGTGTTGTTGTGGTGAGTTGGTTAAGATGTTGTGTCTGTTGTGTGTGTGTGTGTGAGATGTAATAATACACATCTGTCTGGCTGTGTGTGTGTGTGTGTGTGGTTTGTGGTGTGATGTTAATATACACATTCTGTGTGTGTGTGTTGTTCTGTGTTAGTGAGATTGTAAGATATACACTTGTCTGGTGTGTGCGTGTGTGTGTGTGTGTGTGTGAGATGTAATATATCAACTTGTGTGTGGGTGGTGGGTGTGTTGTGTGTGTGTGTGTAATACACATCTGTGTGTGGTGTGTGTGTGTGAGTGTTTTGTAATAATACACAACTCCACAGTGGTGTTGTATTTGTGTGTGTGGTGGAGTGTAAGAATACACAGCTTGTTGTGTGTGCTGTGTGTGTGTTGTATGTAATAAACACATCTGTGTTGGGTGTGTGTGTGTGTGTGTGTGTGTGTGTGTGTGTGTGTTGTGTGTGATGTAATTAATACACATGTGGGTGTGTGTGTCTTGCTGTGTTTGCTTTGTGTGGTACACAACTGTGCATGTGTGGGTGTGTGGTGTGATGTAATAAACCACATCTGTGTGTGTGGTGTGATTGTGTGTGTTGAGATAATAATACCACATATGTCTGTGTGTGTGTGTGTGTGTGTGTGTTTGATGTAATATACACATCTGTGTGTGGGTGTGTGTCGTGTGTGTGTGTGTGTGAGATGTAATAATACACATCTGTGGGTGTGTGTGTGCTCCTTCTTGTGGGATGAATATCACACATCTGTGTTGTGGGTGTGTGGTGTGTGTGTGTGTGTATGTGTGTGTGTTGTGTGAGTAATAATACAATGTGTTGTGTGTGTGTGGTGTGTGTGTGTGGGTTGGGGGTGTTGTGATGTAATACACATCTGTGTGTGGGTGTGGTGTGTGTGTGTGTGTGTGTGGTGGATGAGATTATAATACACATCTGTGTGTGTGTGTGATCCACATCTGTGTCTGTGTGGTGTGTGTAATACACATATGTGTGTGTGTGTGTGAGATGTAATAATGGGGTGTGTGGTGTGTGTAATTGGTGTGTGTGTTGTTTGTGTGGTTGTGGGTGTGTGTGTGGGTGTGTGTGTTGCTGTTGTTGTTTGTTGTGATGTAACTAATACATCTGTGTGTGTGTGTGTGTGGGGTGTGTGTGGTGTGTGTGTGTGTGTGTGTCATGTATAAAATCTGTGTGTGTGTGTGAGATGTAATAATAAATCTGTGTGTGTGTGGTTTTTGTGTGTGGGTGGATGTAATATACACATCTGTGTGTGTGTGGGTTCTGTGAGATGTAAAATACACATTGTCGGTGTGGTGTGTGTGGGGTGTGGTGTGGTGTGTAGATGGAACAAATCTGTGTGTGTGTGGGTGTGGTGTGTGTGTGGTGATGTAATCTGTGTGTGTGGTGTGTGTGGAGAGTATATCCTACACATTGTTGTGTGTGTGTGTGTGTGTGTAATTACCAATTGTGTGTTGTGTGGGATCTGTGTTGGTGTGTGTGTGATTGAATATACACTCTGTGTGTGTTTTTTTTAATACCTCTCTGTGTGTGGTGTGGTGAGTGTGTTGTGTAATAATACACATCTGTGTGTGGGGTGTGTGGTGTGTGTGTGTGGGTGGTGTGTGTGTGTGTGTGTGTGTGGTGGGTGTGTGTGTGTGTGGTGAGATGTAATAATACACATCTGTGTGTGTGTGAGATGTAATAATACACATATGTGTGTGTGTGTGTGTGTGTGTGTGTGTGTGTGTGTGTGTTGTGTGGGTGTGTAATAATACATGGGTGCCTCACTTTGGTTTCTTTTTGTGAGATGTAATAATACACCTCTGTTCTGGGTGTGAGAGTAATAATACACATCTGGGTGTGTGTGTGTGAGATGTAATACTAACATCGTGTCTGGTGTGTGTGTATAACTGTGTGTGTGGTGAGATGTAATAATACACATCTGTGGGTGTGAGGTAATAATGGTGTGTGTGTGTGTGTTGTGTGTGTGTGTGTGTGTGTGATGTAATAATACACATGTGTGTGTGTGTGTGTGATGTTCCCATATTGTGTGTGTGTGTGTGAGATGTAATAATACACATCTGTGTGTGTGTGTGTGTGTGATGTAATAATACACATCTGTGTCTGTGTGTGTGTGTGTGTGTGTGTGTGGGTGTGTGTGTTGTTCCCCAGGCAATGTTCAGGACAGTTAAGAAGAGGACTTTCCAGCCGGTTGCCATGAAGAACACGCTTTGTTTGAAAGCTGTGCGTTCACTTGCAGTTGGGATGAGAGACGACTAGAAACGGAGGAGAGGCTTCTTTTTAATTTAGTATTATTAAATACAAACTGTGTGACACTATTTAAAGGCAATTAATTATTATTCTGTTTATCTAGTCATTTTTATTTTAGTTTCTTTCTCTTTTTTTTTTGGCTTTGTTTTTTTTTTTTGTTGTTGTTGTTTTGTTTTGTTTTTTTGAGTTTGTTCAGTTTGTTGTGCTCGCTCCTTGACATCGCCTTGAACCAGAATTCCCTTTGTTGTTTTTTTTAAACGGGTGGATTCAGTGCATAGTATTCCAGACCACTCGAGCACCATGCTGAGGGTAAATACATAGCAGTAAAGTCTTCTTCCAATGATAAAGAAGCAGCAAAACACCTCCCTTATTCAGATCTCAGGTATTTCTGACACGTGTCATACAATGAGGTATTGCTACAGCTAGCAGTACTGTGACTACTCAGTAAGACTTTGCTTAGATACAGTGTGTGTGTATACATATATATATATGTATACATACACATATATATGTGTGTTGTGTGTGTATACATGTGAATATATATAAAGAAAAAAAAAAAATATATTATATATATATATATATATCATATATATATGTATGTATATGGGGGCACGGTGGCGTACTGGTTAGCCACGTTCGCCTCACACCACCAGGATCCGGGTTCAGGAATTCCCGTCTCGGTCATGTGTGTGTGTGTGGAGTTTGTACATGTTCTCCCCGTGCCTCAGGGGGGCTTTTCGGTGGGGGTTTTTCTCCGGGTTCTCCGGTTTTCCCCCCGGTCCAAAAACATGCACGGTAGGTTGATTGGCACCTTGGAAAATTGTCCCTAGTGTGTGTGAATGTGTGTGTGTGTGTGAGTGTGTGTGCCCTGCGATGGGTCGGCATTCCATCCAGGGTGTATCCTGCCTTAATGCCCATAGACACCTGAGATAGGCACAGACTCCCCCCCGTGACCGAGGGAAGATCGGATATAGCGCTAGAAGATGAATGAATGAATGAATATATATAATGTATACACACACACAACACAAACACACAGATTCATTCATCCTGGCAACTACACCATAGCTCTGTGTTTTATTTTGAGGGTGTGTGTGTGTGGGGGGGGGGTGGTGGGGGGGGGGGGGGGGGGTTTCCCTTTTTTTGTTTTTTTTTTGTTTTCCTTCCCCGCAGTTTTTTTTCCTCCACAGTTTTCTCGTCTCCAAGCGAATCTTCACCTCAGGGCACCAGCACTAGTTTTTATTAGATGGCACCACTCATTCAGGCACATTGCAGACCCAGATCTGTAGACTAAGTATTTTAAAACTAAGTATTTGTCTTTGTCACTTCAAAACAAACAAACAAACAAAAAGCTTTTATTTTAATGATGATCTTTGCAGCGTACACTTCAGAATGGATGTAAACCTCCCCCTTTTATTGCCCACTTTATCGAAATTTAACGTGTGTGTGTGCGCATGTGTGTGTGTGTGTGTGTGTGTGTGTGTGGCCGCAATGAATAAAAATATGACATTTTTGTTAAAGAGAACCAAGATTTGCTGACTGTAAAACTGACGAACTCGTTCCACTAATTCCTGCCTTTTACATTTGCGAGGATTGTGTTTATAATGAGGGCTTTCCTCAGATTACTGACCCCCATCTCTACTGACAGTGTAGCTTTAAGACGACTTGTTTAGAGACACTGTCCTCCAGTGTCCTCCAGCGTTCCTTTCCCAGTCACGAGCTTCGTTCCTTCCGTCATCGTTCTCTTCAGCCCATTCTCTCTCTGTCATCATGACATTATCACTACACGCAGTACTGACTCGGTCACTGCAGGACGCCACCAAAGCCACCCCCCCCACCTCGTCTCGTATATAAAATGGTCCACAATTACATTTGGTACTTAGTTGTTTTAACGCCCCATAGATATATCTCACTTTCTTTCTTTTTTTTTTTTTCCAGCATAAATTACATTTCACTGCAGGCCGCTGTACAGTTTATTTTTGCACCTCATTTTATGGACAATGTATTGTCGGTAATACCTCATTCACAACACAGGATGCAGTAACAGAGACTACACAGCCCGTGCACCGGCGGTGTATAGTCGACCTTTTCATCCACCGAGCACGACGCAGGCTTCGGGAATGTTCTTAACGGTGACTTTTGTTTATCGGAGGTTCAGTTGAAAGCAGGGAAAATATCCACACGTGCATGCTGTGCTCGAAGCCCAGGATTTGAGAAAGCCTGGGTGGTTGTGTAGAGCCCTTATATATAATCCGCAAGGTCTGAAAGCACACCTGCTTAAAGATTGTGAGCTCGAAGCCAAACTGTGGTGTTTCCCCACATTTCCCTGTGGTCATGGTGGTCATCGTTTTAATCCAGCGTTTGAGTTCTTCTCTCTGGTACATGAAGTTGATGAAGATGCTGAGTGGTGTTGCATGGAGACATCACGTGTAACAGAGCTCGTACTTTTTACTCATCTGTACATAGTAAAGCCTGTGGTGGTGCTTTTTTTTTTTTTTTGGGGGGGGGGGGTTTGGGGGGGGGGGGGTCGTTTTAATGATAAAATATCCTTCAAGAGCTCATCATTGGCAATCCACCCATTTTAAAATGGTCAAACGTAGAGCTTGAACCTTAATCAGGGACCTACTATATACAAATGAAGGACAGAACTGCGCTGATATACTCCTAGAGGGGAAAAAAACTAAACAAAAAAAAGTCCCTCTGCCTTTTCATGTAGTGGCATTCTTTGTCTGGCATGAGGAAGGAGCAGGACATCTAGACCTAAGCTGAATACAACAAGCTGTGCACAAGTTACGTCTGTTATTATTTCAATTTCGTTTGAGTTTTGGTTTTAGCCATTTGTGAAATGAATTAGCCTCTACTTAGCATGAACCTTTAAATACATTTTAAAAAAATGAAATAAAAAAGCAAAACAATAGCTGAAAAGAAAAAAAAAACATACATATGTACTGGCAACATGTTAAAGAAATATTGTACTCATTTAATTTTGACAGAATTATTTTTATTAAAATACACATCCATGAGCATATGATGGTTGTCTCTTGTCTTATTTTGCCTGCCTTTATTTCTTTCTTTGCATGCAGGAGATATCCCTCGCTGTTTACACTCCCATTTCTCTCTTACAAGGAAATGTGTCTATTTCAAAAAGAGTTAATGCAGAGAAAGGAGAAAGGTCAGGAGTCCTGATTATACACTCTACACCAGGGGTCACCAATGCGGTGCCCGCAGGCACCAGGTCACCCCTAAGGACGAGAATCTCTCAGGCCTGTCGTGTAAACGTTACACAACTCGGTGAGATTCGTCTCAAATGTAATTATCTCAATGTCGATAACTATTGTGAGAGATCATCAGTCTCTTCACAGAGATACATGTTTTTCATTATTCATTCGTTCATCTAGCGCTTTATCCGATCTTCCCTCGGGTCACGGGGAGTCTGTGTCTATCTCAGGCGTCTATGGGCATTAAGGCAGGATACACCCTGGATGGAATGCCAAGCCATCTTATGGCACACAATCCAGTGCCAATCAACCTACCGTGCATGTTTTTGGATGTGGAAACCGGAGAACCCAGAGAAAAAAAACCTTGATACAAGGGGCGAACATGTAAACGCCACACACACATGGCCGAGACAGGAATCGAGGTGTGAGGCGAACGTGCTAACCACTAAACCACCGTGTCATTAATCATTAATAATAATCATTCATTCATTCATCTTCTAGCGCTTTATCTGATCTCTCGGGTCACGGGGAGTCTGTGTCTATCTCAGGCGTCTATGGGCATTAAGGCAGGATACACTCTGGATGGAATGCCAACCCATCACAGGACACACACACACACATTCATACACTAGGGACAATTTTCCAAGGTGCCAATCAACCTACCGTGCATGTTTTTGGACCGGGAGGAAACCGGAGAACCCGGAGAAAAACCTCCTTGAGGAACGGGGAGAACATGCACAAACTCCACACACACATGGTCGAGACGGGAATCGAACCCGGACCCTGGCGGTGTGAGGCGAACGTGCTAACCACTAAACCACCGTGTCATTAATCAATAATAATAATAATAATAACTAATGGCAAGTTTGTTATTTCAGAGGAGTCTGTCAGACTGTATGCCCTTTGTATGACTCTGTGTTCATGAAGATTGATCTCCAAGGCCTTCGACATGACCTATTAGCTCTCTATAGATGGATGGAAGGATGTATAAAGATGATATATAGATAGATTCTGGTACATGGTGTGACGGAGATGCTGAGTGGTGTTGCATGGAGACATCGCGTGTAACAGAGCTATATACAAGAGTGCGTACTTTCACTGATCTGTACACAGTAAAGCCTGTATTGCTTTAGTTTATTTATTTGTTTGTTTTTTTAAATAACAAAATATCTTCAAGAGCTCATCATTGGCAATCCACCCACTCTCTATAGATAGAGATTATTTTGAATCAAATCTGGAAAAATTAGGCCCCAGATCATAGATTTCTAAAAGTAAACTCTTCCTGCCGCCAGTTGATGGCGCTGTGACCCACATTCATAGGTCTCATAACCACGTGATCATTCTCTTAACATAATCCTAAGGTTTCATGGTCACTGCTTAATGTACACAGATGTTTTTTTGCAACGTCTTGTTTGTTTGTAATTCGCCATTACTGGAATTTCTCGCTGCGCTGCAGCTGTTTATGATATTAAAAGCTCTCTAGAAGGAATCTTTCTCGTTCTAAGTGGGTGCGTTTTATAAACAAGTCAAAAGAACTGAATTCCGGTGAATTGCAACCAACAACAAACAGCGGCGGAAGTTGTTCATTCATTCATTCATTCATCTTCTACCTCTATATCCGATCTTCCCTCGGGTCACAGGGAGTCTGTGCCTATCTCAGGCGTCTATGGTCATTAAGGCAGGATACACCCTGGATGAAATACCAACCCATCACAGGACATTCACACACATTCATACACTAGGGACAAATTTTCCAAGGTGCCAATCAACCTACCGTGCATGTTTTTGGACCGGGGGAGGAAACCGGAGAACCCGGAGAAAAGCCCCCTGAGGCACGGGGAGAACATGCACAAACTCCACACACACATATCCGAGACGGGAATCGAACCCGGACCCTGGCGGTGTGAGGCGAACGTACTAACCACTCCACCATACCCCATGGAAGTTGTTCAACTTGCTGTAAATAAACACCGGATTTTTATAAACATAGTCGTAAACCAGACAACAAATTCTTTCTGGGCTGCATTTGACTTTTAAGTTTCTGAATTTTTTTATGTTTGTTTTTTTGTTGTTTTTTTTGGCGGAGACATGCAATTACGACCCAAGATTTGCTCTAAAGGTGTTTCCTGGAAGTCCCAACTGACCCACAACAAGGATAACCAGATAAGATCCACCTTTAACAGAGTGTGTCACCAGGCACCAGAAAATATTCTACCCGAAAACTCGACCAGAAATGACCCTTAAACATGTGTGTATATATTGTGCAGGGTTTTTATAAACGAATGTTTATGTTTTAGTATTTTATTGAAACAGGAGGAGCACGGTGGTGGCTTAGTGGTTAGCACGTTCGCCTCACACCGCCAGGGTCCGGGTTCGATTCCCATCTCCGCCATGTGTGTGTGGAGTTTTTCCTGTTGTCCCCGTGTCTCAGGGGGGTTTTTCTCCGAAAACATGCACGGTAGGTTGATTGGCACCTTGGAAAATTGTCCCTAGTGTATGAATGTGTGTGTGTGTGTGTGTGTCCTGTGATGTGTGTTGGCATTCCATCCAGGGTGTATCCTGCCTTAATGCCCATAGACGCCTGAGATAGGCACAGACTCCCCGTGACCCGAGGGAAGATCGGATAAAAGTGGTAGAAGATGAATGAATGAATGAATGAAGCAGAGGGTGAAAATATCTCAAACACCAGAAAACAGTGGGGGGGGGGGGGGGGGGGGGGGGGGGGGGGGGGGCGGGGGGGGGGCATGGTGGGGTAAAGGGGGGGGGGGGGGGGCATGGGGGGGGGGTGGGGGGGGGGGGGGCATACAATCAAGTCAAATCAAAAGCAACCACGAGTCACAATACACAAGTAATAATAATATTAATAATAATAATAATAATAATTCATTCATTCATTCATTCATCTTCTAGCGCTTTATCCGATCTTCCTCGGGTCACGGGGAGTCTGTGTCTATCTCAGGCGTCTATGGGCATTGCCAACCCATCGCAGGGCACACACACACACACACACACACACACACATTCATACACTAGGGACAATTTTCCAAGTTGCCAATCAACCTACCGTGCATGTTTTTGGACCGGGGAGGGAAACCGGGGGGAGAACCCAAGGGAGGGAAAAAACCCCCTGAGGCACGGGGAGAACATGCACAAACTCCACACACACATGGCCGAGACGGGAATCGAACCCGGACCCTGGCGGTGTGAGGTGAACGTGCTAACCACTAAGCCACCGTGCCCCCCCTAATAATAATAATAATAATAATAATAAAATAAACAAGAAAACAAATCAAATTATTGCCAAGATGACAATGTATGTAGATTGAGCTAGATTTTCCAGGGGGCGCTGTGCCGGACGTGTCCCACTCCCCGTTCTGAACCTCACTGACCTCCTCCTAACGGCCGCAGATTCCAACCTGGGTGCTGATTTGATTTATGTTTTCAGCATCTTAAGAACCGAAAAAGGGTCCAGGTGATTATAAAAATAAATAAATAAATAAATAAATAAATAATAAATAATAATCATTGCGCATGCTCTGCACATATTGGATCCTAATAAAAGAAACCGGGTTTTATAACGCCATGACACGCTATGACACGCTATGACAGGGATTTGTCTTCTTCCAGTGATCAACAGGAGAGGGGGCCAAAGAGTTTCTTATTAAACGATGCAAGGCTGTGTACTGTAAAACATCTTTTTTTTTTTTTTTACTTCCCTTCTTTATTTCCCTTTCGCCATCTTTGTTTACATAAAAATACATTTCTCGATAAGCTGTTAGCAAAGCGAAATCGGCGAACGTCGCAAACTCATTCGTTTTTATCTTATTAAACGGTTTCATATCAAATCTAGTCAAAATCCTAAAGGTAAAACACACAGAGCACTTTTACCCACACATGATGCATGTGTTCACATTCACTTTCCACTCCAATATCCACCTGCATTTTCCCTGAATAGCATTATGTTGTCTATTAAAACATGACAAAAGTGTTTGGGAAAATAACACAGAGTTTCAGGGGAATGTGATTATCCAGAGTGCAACTGGTATAAACACACGCTGCGGAATTAAACCTTTTTTTATCATGTAACCGATACATTTATTCATTCATTCATTCATTCATCTTCTAGCGCTTTATCCGATCTTCCCTCGGGTCACGGGGAGTCTGTGTCTTTCTCAGGCGTCTATGGGCATTAAGGCAGGATGATAAGCCAAACCAACGCAGGACACACACACACACACACACACACACATTCATACACTAGGGACAATTTTCCAAGGTGCCAATCAACCTACCGTGCATGTTTTCTGAGAAAAACCCGGGGACAACATGAAAACTCCACACACACATAGCCGAGACGGGAATCGAACCCTGACCCTGGCAGTGTGAGGCGAACGTGCTAACCACTAAGCCCCCCCTCTGCTTCAATAAAATACTCACACACAACACACACACAACACACACACACACACACACACACACACACACACACACACACACACACACTAGGGACAATTTTCCAAGGTGCCAATCAACCTACCGTGCATGTTTTTGGACCGGGGGAGGAAACCGGAGAACCCGGAGAAAAAACCCCCTGAGGCACGGGGAGAACATGCACAAACTCCACACACACACATGGCCGAGACGGGAATCGAACCCCGGACCCTGGAGGTGTGAGGCGAACGTGCTAACCACTAAACCACCGTGCGCCCTGTAACCGATACAAACACCAGTAATCATAAGTCTTTAGAAATGAAAATACTGAAGTGGATATTCGTTTCCTGTTTAACACATTCATGTGAGAGAAAATTGTAAAACAAATTAGGTTTGTTTAAACAGACATTTAAAAAAAAACCCCAAAAAAACAACAACAAATAATAAGACTAAAAACACGGAGTGTTTTGAATACTTTTATTTCCATAGAACAATTTAAAATTCGCATATTTGCATTCACAGTATGATACACCGCCACCCAGCTGATTCGAATAAAAATCATAGAATTTCTTCAGATTTCCATTTGCTTCCTCGCACGCAAACGAAATAGAAACGTCTCCTCCGGGATTCCAATATACATACAAAAGTACAAGAATAAGAAAAATACTTTCCTTTTTTTATAATACACATATACTGTATTATATATATATATATATATATATATATATATATATATATATATATATATATATATATATATATATATATATATATACTGCTCTTTTTTATATAAAAAAGGGCTCCCAGTTTACAAAATGTGTCCATTTCCTAATTTATATTATATACATAGACATTTACATTTTTTACACACATAGAAAATTAGGTTTTAGGTTTTTTTTTTTTTTAATTATGGTGGCTGTTATTCCAATTTGTGTGCCATTCATATCTGATATAGCGAGAGAGAGAGAGAGAGAGAGAGAGAGAGAGAGAGAGAGAGAGAGAATGTGAATGTCTCATTATACTGCAGTTCAGAAATAATAGCCAGTGCATTTTGGAACAAATCCTGCTAAAATAATAATAATAATAATAATAATAATAATTATAATAATAAATCTTCTTAAATAACCTAATCAGACTAGGATGACGAATCTCTCACCTCCCCAAAAATACCTTTCCGGATGTCCGATCCCTTCCCAATGCCCTTGGACTACAATTTTGTCCATCTTTTAGTTGATATTCGCTCCAGCTGTCTCGGCGAATCAGGGGCTGTTCCATTTACAGACGTTTTGTCTGGGTATGTGTCAAAACAAACCCGCTTCATCACCGAGATCTGCGTAAATCTACTTTAAATGTGACAGAGTGGGAAAAATCTAATAATAATAATAATAATAATAATAATAATAATAAGATGAGGTGGAAATAAAGAAGGGCTCCAGTGATGCAGCTTACGACACTTTGGCTTACGATGCGCTTTTGCACGACACACTATTTTTCAAACAAACAAAAAAAAAACACACACAGCAGTGAAAAGTCAACATTTTCCTCCGTTCTCCTTCCTTGTCTGTATCCTACAAGTCATTTGGAGTTTTTCCTCATATTACACACACACACACACACACACACACACACACACACCAGGAAAGGACTGTACGAACCCAGTCACGATGAATTTTAGCCTTTACAAACATAAAAGGAATTTTTTTTTTTTTACACAAACACAGAGGACATGCACACGGCACGCAGACGGCACGCAGACAGAACGCAGACAGCTGGGTCCACGAGAGGTCAAGGCCCCCCTCTCTCTCTCCGAGGCACCTCTCGGTGCGAGTAAAACATCTATTATTGATCTATTTCTAGGGAGAGGGATAACAACCCCAGGCGGGGAGAATATAGAGGCAGCCAGCTTTAAAAAAATAAAAACAAACAAGAACACAAGGGGCTACCCGAGTCTGGGGCCGAGCAGCTTTCCCTGGGCTCATAACACTTTTAAGCAGATTGAGGTGAGACAGGACTGAGAAAGACAGAAAGATGTCTTATCTTCTGAAAGACTTCATGCTGGATTTGAAAGGATATAAACATAAACATGGTGATTGTGGGAGGGAAAAAAAACCGACGGCGTGAATGAACGGAATCTTATGGCAAAGGAAGGAAAACGTCTAACGTTCAAATGTCATTATGAGTGTATCAGAGATTAGTGTATCAATTGACAAGAAAAACCCCACCACCGTTACACCAGCAAGGCATGTTTGTAGACTTCATGTTGAAAACCCAAAACCTACAATGTACTCTCTGTAAAGATGTAAAGATGACATGGTGTGACGTAACAGAATTTCCTGGAGCCCCCCCCCAAATAAAATAAAATAAAATAAAATAAAAATGCACAAAATGCATAAAACATACATCATGGATCAGGAACAGTTCAGTTACATGTGCATTATTAAAATCATCATCATTCTGACCAATGCTACTATGCCATTCTGACATGCAGGAAGCATCAGATAAACATTCCCGGGTCTCTGCAGAGTTCACTACTATAGTGCAGGTGGAGATCAGACTAGGCATCAAGGCATCAACACCACCAATGAAGAGTGTGTGTGTTTGTGTGTGTGTGTGTGTGCTAGTTTTGGGATCTGTAATCGGCTGTGGCACAATGTAGGTATGATATAAATGATCCGTCGTTCATTTTTTGGATCAAAACGACATGTCCGTAAGGCACTTTCATGAGGTGCACACACTTACTCTGAGGGTTTTCCCTTCGTCAACTCCACGTCCTCTCGGACACTCAACATCATCGTGATGTTTTTTGCGAAAGAAGGTACAGAAAACTTTGAAGCCTTCACTTTGTTGTGCATGAAACTTTGTACGAGTGTGTTTTTGGTGTGTATGATATAAGAGAGATTTTTGGGGGAGCGGTTTTCACAACGTGATGAAGTTGCCGTCCTCTCTCATGCTTTCTTGGCTGCTGCTTGTTTTATTGGGGCTGCTGTTGTGCGAGCTCATAGAGCTGGTACTGGGCAATGAGACGCTTTGAGGGAAAGGCCTCTGCTCGTAAGCAGCCAGTGGCGATACGATGCCGTTTCCGTTGATCAGGTGGTGCGGCGTGTAGGGGGGCAGGTTATCGCTCTCGATGATCACGTCGCTTTCGTCTCCGTCGCTGTCCCCTTCCATTACGCTGTTGCTGTTGCTATATTGGCTAACAGTTTGAGAGGCGGGGCTAGGAATGGAGTCCTGGGAAAGCATGGATCCTCCTGAGCTGGCGGAGTTGTTGCCGGCGGAGGTTTTGGATTTGTGCATGACGTTGTTGCGCTGATTGGCCGGCTTGACCGTCACTATCAGGTTGTGGCTGTTGGCCACCATCATGTCTGTAACCTGGTCCAGGGACTTACCGGCTACGTCAATGCCGTTGACTTCCAGGATCTCGTCGTTGACCCCGAGCAACCCCGTGCTCTCGGCCAGGCCGCCCTTCACCAGGCGCGAGATGAAGATGCCGGGCACTTTCTCCACGCCCAGCGGCGTGACGCGTACGCTGACGCCGTCGCGAATGTAGAAGCCCAGCGGCTTGTGGGTGCCGTGCTTGTGCAGGCGCACGCGGCGGTGCGTCTCGGGCAGGATGTCCACGTCGATGATGGAACGAGATCTGGCGGAAGTCCTGCGGGAGGCTGATCAGCAGACCCGCTTTGCTCTTCTGTTGGGTGACCCGCAGACCGAGGCCTTTTTTTCTTCTCTGCAGAGAGTTTGTGCCAAATACCACAGGCTCGTCCACATCTGGGGGGGAGAGAAAGGAAGTGATTACGCGAAATAAATGGGTCAGTGTGGGTCAGGAACAGAAGGGGCTCATTTTCAGTTCTACATCAAATCGTACAATTTAGGACTGCATGTTTATATTCATCAAGACGAACGCAAATCTATTATATCAGGCTTTTTAATGTCTGTTAGAAACAGCAATGCAGGCCTTACCAATGCTAATGTTAAGGGAACAATACATCATAATAATGGCGAGGCAGACGGATGATTGAATGGATGGGAATATGTGATCCCGATAAATCTATCCCAGTCACTCATATCTAATTAAATCCCTTGGCCCAGTGTGTGTGTGTGTGTGTGTGTGTGTTGTGTGTGTTGTGTGGCCTCCAGGCCAGTAAGATGACTTGTTTGTGGTATTAGATATATGTGGCTTGTAGAATATTTTATATTGTACAATTTATATTTATATTCCCATAGGGAAACACAAAACCTCTATTACAATGAACTGTGAAATGAAAACATACGTTATGCCTTCTTTTCGATGGTGACTAAGATGTGTGTTTATTTTTCGTATACAGTTTTAACACCAGAACCTGTAGTATATTCCATCGCTTTGGCGCCACCAAAACATTCACGTCAAGAGAACGTGTTTGCTTCGATTGATCTCGTCCTGATTTACTGGCTGCTTTCCAGTCCGTCTCTAGAACCACATTAATATTTGCACTAAATCTGTTTTCGTGCACATGCACATCTCTGTCGTGAGCTTAATCCAACAAATGAGTTTTTGAAACATCTCAGCACTATTTTCTACTAATCACTAATCATGTTCCACACTGCACAAAGAGGAGCTTTTTTCTTAACCACATGGGTATTTAGATTAATTAAGTTGTCCGTCTACAAACCATGGAGAGAGGCTTGTGCTAGGTTATTACGTAGCTAATCCATTAGCAAAGCGCTGTTGCAATCTAATCTGGTAAGTATGGGTTAAAGTAACGGGCAAAGCATGCGAGTCACAGTCTGGCCTTCGTGACCCTCGATTTAATGAGAAGCAACATATGTTCCCCACACAGGGGGGCACATTTTTATCGATATCTGCCCTGAGTGGTGCATCGATTGAAGCAGAAACAACAGGGATATATCCCTAAACTGGGACACACTAGTGAATGCATGTTGTTTTAATACATATACAATTTACACACACACACGTGTATGTATATATATATATATATATATATATATATATATATAAAATCCTATCCTAATTACAGGCACACACTGCACAATTTTAAAGCCATTAACTGATACTTTACAATAAACTTTAAAGCATACAAACACATTGCCTTCCTTGTGTGTTCAAGTGATTTGCAATACTGCACTCATACCGCATGCTCTGCGCATCTGCGCATAGAAAAAGCCTTGGGCTGCATGTCTCCCTCCATTAGACCGAGAGCGTAGACTCCCACAGAGCTGAGAGCAGTGTGTGTTATTAAACCTGCACACAGGACTGGAGGAAGGGAAGGAGGGAGTCTCGTCCGACCAGACGGGGACGGGACGGGGGGGGGGACGGGGACGGGGGTTACATTGAGATGAGATGCCTTGGGGTCTGTAGGGAGTCCAGTGCGTCATACCACATCGCATGAGCTCAGAGACACAAATGCAGGGGATCTGTGATTATTTATTTATTTACTTTAGTAACTTTGGTAGAAAACTAGTGAAACGATTTTATATATATAAAAAAAAAAACATCCTAATTTACAAATGTCTCACACACACACACACACACAATTAGTCTGCATACTCTAATGTACTTAATGAGCCAGATCTGCTATTATTCTTTCATTTAGAACTCATAATAATAATAACAACAACAACAGGACATTACATATTATGAAGCCTCCACTCCAACAATGCATTACTATCAGGTAGAGGTGGGGAGGTGGTAGTGCTTAAGGTGTTGCCCCTGGACCGGAAGATCACGGGTTCAAACCCCACCACCACCAAGCTGCAACTAGTATCCCCTTGAGGAAGGCCCTTAATCCTCAATTGCTCAGTTGTAAGTTGCTCTGGATAAGGGCGTCTGCCAAATGCTATAAATGTACTATCAGAAAGCATATGAGCAAAATGGCAATCAGCTGGAAGAGGCCATTCATACCGTCCATTCAGAAAACGCCTCCAAAAACACTTCCGAATGAGCGTATAATAACATTACTGGGGCTTTTTATCAAATTACTTGTAGAGTGCCGGAGAAGTTACCACAGTAATACTCCGGAACACGCGCACAGACAGCCATCCTACAGCTCTGTGTGTCCGTTCAGGAGCAGCACAGTAATGAACAAACAAAGGCTTGAAAGAAGAGGAAGGATTCGTTTGAATTGTTAAAGCAATAAAGAAGCAGGTCACTTTGAAATGATCACTATCAAAAGGTCATGCATTATACCAAAAAGGAGCGGGGGGGGGCACCGAAATAAGCAATGAATTGCAGTTATGTGCAACCCGAGGGCACAGACAGTGCAGGGATTTTCGAACAGCGCTCTCAGGATTAGAAAGTTATAGAAGGCCTTTTACTGACTTCCTCTCATTTCTCCGTGTCATTTTCAGGCATTTCGGGAATAAATAATCCAAACAGACAGCCTGTATTAATGAAATACGCTTGGTGAAAGGTCAAAATTTCGAAAGTCTCGAATGCCGCGGCCATAGCAAAGCCTGCTACTGAAAGAAAGCGATTTGTAGATCAGACTTAAAGTGGCGTGGGTTGGGTGAATTATTACAGACATGATAATGTATTTATTTAGGGGTTCCACCTCTGAGCAGAATGTTATGCTAGTATAATATGGAGGGAGGCGGTGGCTTAGTGGTTAAGGTGTTGGACCAGGAGATCGCAGGTTCAAACCCCACCACCACCAAGCTACTACTAGTGGTCCCTTGAGCAAGGCCCTTAACCCTCCTTGCTCAGTTGTAAGTCGCTCTGGATAAGGGCGTCTGCCAAAATGCTGCAAATATAAATGTAATATATCTTATTGACGAACGTTAACGCCTCACAAGTGTCATGGAAAGACGGTGAGGTTTATTGAGCTTTATTGGCTCAGAGGCCAGTGATGTATTAAAAGGGAGGGAAAAGTCGGCTTTGCCATTTTGCTGCCATGATCCAGTGCCAGTAAAGCAACGATCAAGATTCATATAAATATGAACGCATGATTCAATTAGCACTCGCCTCGAAGATAAAGTATAATACACTTTTATCCATCGATTCGGCTTCATGCCAGTCAGGGAGCAGGTGGATCTTCTCCTGCTACCGGTCCATCGCGGCACAGATCGGATACTTCCTGTTCAAGGCTCAACCACCACATTCTCTCCGAAATGCTGTTTCCATAGTGAGGAGTCTTTGTGCTAAACGACTCCAGCAATAATGAAATGAGGTGCTCCATTCTGCCTTGCTATTAGCGGTCATATTCTAATAATGAAATCCCCCGGTCATGAAATGACGCTGCTTAAAGAGAAATATACAGAGCCTCGAACAGATGAAATGTGTTTATAATGAAATATCTGTGGTGCTAATTCCGTTCGGTGTTTTTGTCCTTCCTATGAGGAATCAGCAGTTATCTACAGCTCTCAGGGTACACAGGACACTCCCAGCACAATTACGCTGATGGTAAATAGGAATATTTGTCTAGTTAGCTATTCCACCTCAGATCAGATTATGGACGTCGCTACTACCGCAATCCCAATATCAACGTCATATTCCAGTACAGTACGAAGGATGCACGAGTGCCATGCCATGAAACACTGCCGCAGCCATTATCCATCTTATTTTTTCATTACTCCATTCCTATTCCCTTTTACACACATTATTATTATATTTGATTTTTCGATCCATTTATTTACTATAAACATCTGAGCTTTTCTATAAATCTCCCTTTTTTTCCCTTTATGTTTACATGTAAACATGATTTCACTGCATGTTGTACTAATGTATGTAGGTGACAAATCAAATTAGAATGTGAATCAGAGACGATAACTTTAAACTTCAGCGGCAGAACAAGAGGCGAGACACAGAATCAGGTGGTACAATCACAATGTTGTGTGTTTACATTTACGCCATTTGACCATAAATTATCCAGAGTGACATACAAGTGAGCATACAAGGTAGCTTGGTGGTGGTGGGATTCGAACCTGCAACCTTCCGGACCAGAGCCCAATGCCTTAACCACAGAGCACAGACTATATACTATATATATATATATATATATATATATATATATATATATATATATATATATCTATATATATATATATATATATATATATATATAATATATATATATATACATACACATACATACACACACATACATATATATATATATATATATATATATATATATATATGTTTTTGTGTGTGTGTTATTACATATATACTATATACATATATATATATATATATATATATATATCTATATATATATATATATATATATATATATAAATTATATAAAAATACCTCAAATGTCAATAAAAGTGAAATAACAGTAAAAGTAAAGTGCACTTAAAGTGAGCTTTAGGATTTAACGCATGTAATGGAGTAAAAAGACAACAGATTACCAGTGTTGGGGAGTGACAAGTTATATATAACGGCGTTACGCAATTTCATTACAAAACAAGCGTAACAGTAACGCGTTACAGTTACGGCAGGAAAAAAAAGTGTAATTAAATGAGAGTTAATAATGAAAATGTTAACGTTTACAAATAGGGTGATGACATGAATGATGACAATCTGCTACAGTTTCCTCTCGAAAAACAGAAGCGATTTTACATGTTTTTTTCTTCGAATGTTAACTTAAAGTGCCACCTAGTGGACAAATGAAAGTACTTTATTTAGTTACTGTACGTTTATAAAGTAATTGAAGCGTGACACTACTTATTACATTTTTAGAGGGTAATTTATAATCTGTTATCTATTACATTTCCAAAGTAACCTTCCCAACACTGGAGATTACACATAAAGACTCCCAACATGAAAATGATCCAATACAGACACTTTATTGTAGTGTTTATTGTACTCCGCATGCTGCTGTTCTCTTCTGCTGTACATGGATACTGAAATATTGAATTTTGTCTGTAATGGATATACCTAGGCATATACAAGAGGCTTATCTATGCGCCAACCTGCATGAATGTCATTAATAACAGAACAATTACTAATTATTCATCGCAATTAATCCTATAAGGCTGCCTTCTTTACGACCGTCACCTAATATCGGCCCGGTCCTACAGAGCATCGCTTTAGACGAGGTATTCCTTGTATATCCAGTGTGATCCTTGAGCTTCCAGCACATTAATAATTACAGGGTTGCTGGTGGAGATCAGCTGGATCGCTTCCACCGGCCTGCTGTTAGTGTCGGCTATAATGGAGACATCTGATGCTGCTGGTAAGAAGTCTCTCTGTCTCACTGCTTCTAGCCATGAATCACATTTCATTCATGATGCAGGATCCCACACATAAAGGTGCCCTTGTGTGTTGTGTGGTGAAAATTGTTGTGTCAGATTTTAGCTTTAAAAGATGATCTGATATGTGTTCTTACTGCTGTTTTCTTGTGTGTGTGTGTGTGTGTGTGTGCATATTATATGTACATAAGAACATGTCGGTGCAAAATCTTCGAATCTTTGTACAGTGTTAGTGCTCACATGGTTTTTTTTTCCCATGGCGTGATGGTGCAGGTGTATCCGGGGCGGACCTGGCCATCTTTCTGGCAAAAGTATTTGCGAAAATGAATGCAATGGGGATCCCTTTACAACAATCAAAATAGTTTACTTTTAGTTTCATTCATTCATTCATCTTCTAGCGCTTTATCCCATCTTCCCTCGGGTCACGGGGAGTCTGTGCGTATCTCAGGAGTCTATGGGCATTAAGGCCGGATACACCCTGGATAGATGGAATGCCAACCCATTGCAGGACACACACACACACACACACACACATTCATACACTAGGGACAATTTTCCAAGGTGCCAATCAACCTACCGTGCATGTTTTTGGACCGGGGGAGGAAACCGGAGAACCCGGAGAAAAACCCACTAAGGCACGGGGAGAACATGCACAAACTCCACACACACATGGCCGAGACGGGAATCGAGGCGGTGTGAGGCGAACATGCTAACCACTAAACCACCGTGTCCCTACTTTTAGTTTAGTCCGTCAGGGTGTGACGGTTTACAGTATGCCAGGCACACACACACACACACACACACACACACACACACACACACACACACACACACACACACACACACACACACACACACACACACGTGTCTGCTCCTTGTCTATGACCTCACACTGTGTTACAGCCATCTGGAGACTGATGCTTGGCCATATGGACACTAAGGCACCCCCCCCCTCTCTCTCTAATCCTCCTTACCTTAGCAGCGACATCACATATGTAACAAAAATGTTCATATATCTGAAGCACACAAAACACATTTAGCTCAGAGTAAATTAATTAAAGACAACTAGATACGATGCAGGCCCTGCAGACAGTGTGTGTGTGTGTGTGTGTGTGTGTGTTTGAGGAACGCACAAGTGCAGCTTTGTTTAGGATTATCAGAGGCTAATGAGGGCCAGCACTAAAGGCCTGGAACAGAGACGCATGTAACACCAGCCTGCTTCCTGATAATCACCTTACCCTTCCTCATACTGCACACTTCCTATTCCATCATTTTATTTATTTATTGTAGATATATTTTTTATTGTTTCAAAAAACCCGCACCAACGCCAAACTTCCTCTGTCAAAGTACTCTTCCTCCAGTGAGGTTAAACAGGTAAGGCTGTGCTTCTCCTTTTCTCCACTTCTCTCCCTCTCTCTCTCTCTCTCTCTCTCTCGCTGTCCTGCTGCGAGCGTTCAGACTTGTAATCCTGTAAAGAGAGATAGAGTGATCCGGAAACAGTTCCCCTCCCCCCAAGCAGGTAAACGTATAGAGCATGAATAACTTCTTCTAATCCGCACATGAACAGCCGCCAAGCATTCTTCTCATTTTTAGCATACAGTGCAGTCCACACCCTCGCCTTGTGAAACACTTTCCAGTCTGCGTCCACTGCGCTGTCCCTCACCCGTTCACCTGTTCACCCGTTCACTGCCCACGCTTTAGTCCAGAATTAGGTATGAAGAGGAAGGAGGAGAGAAAAAGGAACCCTTTTAACCCAGACCTAGGCATAATCACTCCAGCTTCACACATTTCCCTGAAGGTTCCGCAGACCTCATTCAGAAAAAGCCCCCCCGACTCTGATGAAAAATGTGCGTCACGGTGAGCGGTGATGTGCGCGCGGGCCTCGCGGTCTAAAATCCGCTCTAAAATTAGCCTGAACCAGTTTATCCAGGAAAGGCTTCAAAATGGCAAGAACCCAAGACTCCTCTCATTTGCTTCACTCTTTCTCTTACATATCATCCTTGTTTTCCACCCGCCCCCCCTTCCTGTGCTCCTACCTATAAACAGTGTTTTGTATTAGCATGGTTGTCATAGCAATTTGTGCTGGGATACATGCACCTGTGCAGCAGGCGGCCCGCTCACCTTACATACCCTCCCTTTCTGCTCGGTGACTGGCTCGCTCATTGTTTTTGGTAATGTGCTGCCTGAAGCCTGCAGAACACGGAGCCCCTCGTGCAGCTGCTAGCACAGGCACCTGAGGACAGCCAAATGTTGGCGATTGTGGACGAGGAGCAAAAGTATTCCGTCAGTAAAATATCAGGTTATGTGGGAGATTAATGGAGACCGTGGGGTAGCAGAGCTGTAGAACTGCGTTCTCGTGTGCCAGGTGCTCCGTCTGATCATCTGACGGAAGAGTTAGCCAAGAACGTACACCTGCACAACAGATGCTGCGCTCTGCCACGCGTTCCCTCTCATTCCACACCTTTCTGGTCTAAAAATGCCTGCGTTCGGGATCATCATGGTTTCGCTGCTGTATACGATCCCAGTCTCTTTCAATACTGATTGATATTAAGCCTAATTTTGTTTTCACATATAACCAGATGATAAATTTGCAAGTACTGTTTGTTTTTTTGTGTGTGTGTGTGTGTGTGTGTGTGTGTAAAACTGGTGACACTGGTCTAAAAGCCACCAATAGGAGGTCAGGACAGGATGATGTGAAACTCGGTAGACGCATATGCTAACGATCTGGATTTGCTTACATTAATCACAAGCCTACATGCCTGACGCTGTATAAAGACGCTCCCCACCCTAAGAACAAACACTTTACCAACTTTTGCCGAAACGAACAAACCTGTCGGTAAAAATGTATAATAAAAAAAAAAAAGCGAATAAAGCTAATAAAAAAAATAGCTCGTCACGAACGCAGAGCGTAGCGAACGAGTGAAATACGCATGTAACGCCTATCGCCTCTTCCTCCTCCTCCTCCTCCCGCCATCCACACATGTATTAACCACCACATTCCATGTGCTTATTGTATACGTTACAGTATCATTTTATACTGTTTATTCATTTTAAACCTGTTATTGTTATTATAACTTTTCAGCAAAAGTTTTTATAGCTTACGTCTTACCAACATAGTTAGGAGACGCGCGAAGTCAATAGCGAACGCCACGAACAACTTCACACTACTGACAAACTCTTGGAACGTAACTCGTTCGTGTGTACTGTGAATTTCAAAAACGCCCACTCGTCCTAAATAACAGGAAAACACCCGCATAACCTCACGCTCAAAATGGACCTCTCTTTACCCAACCTCATACTCCTCTTCTTCACCGTCTCCATGTGCTCTCTCTGATGCTATTACAACAGGAGATGTGTTTTTGTTTGAGTCCCCCCCCCCCCGGCCTGCCATTTACTCATCACAGTAATGATGATGTGACTGATACCGACATATTTATCGTCTTCAATGCTCATTGAATTTTACATTCGGTTTTATTTTAGACAGGTCAGACTGAGCAAGCGCTTCTCGTACCATGTGACAAGCGTGGAAATCGTACAATAACACCTTTCGCGTGCCTGTACAATTTCAACATTCTCAAATATCACTGTTTTTATATTATTGGAATGTGGAGAATATAATCGTTAGATGATAAGTAAGAACATACACTGCGTATATTTATATAGGATTGAATTTACATTTACATTTGTGGCATTTGGCAGACGCCCTTATCCAGAGCGACTTACAACTGAGCAATTGAGGGTTAAGGGCCTTGCTCAAGGGCCCACTAGTGGCAGCTTGGTGGTGGTGGGGTTTGAACCTGCGATCTTCTGGTCCAGAGTCCAACACCTTAACCACTAAGCCACCAACCTCCCCAATTCATCAAGTGACACCGAATCTAAATCTCCGCAAAGCATTGGTGAATAATGCAATAAAAGCAATAATCCATAAATATATATATATATTTTTTTAAAAAAGGCCTTTCTATGGAAAACATCTTGCTTTTCTATGTAACACTTGCACAACAAGTTTAAAGGAGTGGGGAAACTGACAGCAGGAAGGAAGAAGGAAAAAATAAAAAATAAAAAAACATTTCACTCGTAGAAACATGGAATTTTAATACTCCATGACCTGCTTGGGATTCTAATAATAGCAAAAGCACAGCAGTCACTCAAAGCTTTAACAAAGAACTACAATTATAAAAAGGTATAGAAAGAGAACAAACGAGGGTTAAAGGTCTGTATTATGGACAGGGTGACTTTTACTGTATAAATTGTTATGTTTTGGCCGCAAGATACGACCACAAAATGTGTAATTTAATATGTTGTGGGAAAGTCATACGCACTCCGTAGCCTCCAGTCGCTAAATTGGTCGAAACGGCTGCAAAAAATGTATTGACTAAGAGATAATATTATATCCACTAGTGACTCCATATGTCTTTATACATTTTCACATGTACTTCCTGTTGTTCAGTGATAATATCAATCATATTCCAACTGATTTCTGTTAGAGTACTCGCTGTGAGACACGTACTTCTTCGTCATGATATTAGAGCTGGGAGATTATTATCGTTCTATGGATTCGTCCGGGTTTATGTTTTATGCCGATGTTGAAAAGAAAACTACAGCTTTACGATGTCACCATGGTTTGACACAGCGAGCTTCCGTAGTTCTCCGCCTCCCGCCCCGCATTACACTTGCAGAATACCAAATACAACATGGCGGCATCATTTCCAAGAGGGGGGGCGGGGTTTGATCATTCGTATGGAAGCGGTTCGTGTTTGTTCGGAACTTCAGACGTTCAACGAACAAAAAACCCCGCTGTAACATTTATCGAAAGTTTGTAAAGGAAGCAGCGCGACTCATTTATTCCAGCCCCTCAAACACAACCATGTTGTTGAATGTATAATGTATTTATCAGGAAAAACATGATAAATCCCAAAAACACCCACGACAAACATGTACAAATAGCGCACACATTTTCCCCTCTGTATTCATTCATTCATTCATCTTCTACCGCTTTATCCGATCTTCCTCGGGTCACGGGGAGTCTGTGCCTATCTCAGGCGTCTATGGGCATTAAGGCAGGATACACCCTGGATGGAATGCCAACCCATCGCAGGGCACACACACACATTCACACACACATTCACACACTAGGGACAATTTTCCAAGGTGCCAATCAACCTATCATGCATGTTTTTGGACTGGGGGGAAACCGGAGAACCCGGAGAAAAAAAAAAAAAAAAAACCCCCTGAGGCACGGGGAGAACATGCAAACTCCACACACACATGACCGAGACGGGAATCGAACCCGGATCCTGGCGGTGTGAGGCGAACGTGCTAACCACTAAGCCACCGTGCCCCTCCCTCTGTATCCAAAATCCAATTTTGTGTTAAAAAAAAATCGGAGATGTGAATTTATGTCCCATCACCCAGCACTATATGAAATAAAGCTCTAGAAACTGAACTCATGGTCGGAATAACTTAATTCGTTGCCACACCTTATAAAAAAAAAAAATGATGGGTATGTCAGTATACCTCAGCAGCTCTGTACAACTGTCAATTAAAAACATGAGTAATAGGAACATAATGATCCAAGAAAATGTTAAAAATGTAAACAGAATTAGACTGCTAGGAATTCACTGATATACACTCTCTTAATCAGACAGGACATGTCTCTACAGTCTCACCCAAACACACTGAATTCTTTTTTTCATACACATAAACGATGCTTTACTAAATGAATTGCAAAATGTTTTCTTCTTTCTTGCAATAACTTTCATGCTACATAAACCACAGTAAATCAATAGGGCTGAAAATGGTGCCACTACTATCTTGTATTTTTTATAGAAAAACACATTATTTATGTATCTACTAGCTGACAGCTGTCATGTATTACACACACACAAATATGTACACATGCAGTTACCCTCACAAATGTACTGACGGAGTCACGTTCACTTGTACACGTCAATTCAAAGAAATGTCTGTACACTTTTCATTCCATACTATTGTTTTTACACTTTAAGCTGTAATGTTTATGAGGGCAGATTTCTCATATACCATTAATGTAATGACCTGGCCTGCACTGTAGGGCTGAGCGATTAATCAGGGGAAAGAAAATCATGATATGAGATATATATATATACATATACATATATACATATACAGGGGCACGGTGGCTTAGTGGTGAGCATGTTCGCCTCACACCACCAGGGTCCGGGTTCGATTCCCGTCTCGGCCATGTGAGTGGAGTTTGTGCATGTTCTCCCCGTGCCTCAGGGGGTTTTTCACCGGGTTCTCCGGTTTCCTCCCCGGTCCAAAAACATGCACGGTAGGTTGATTTGCACCTTGGAAAATTGTCCCTAGTGTATGAATGTGTGTGTGTGTGTGTGTCCTGTGATGGGTTGGCATTCCATCCAGGGTGTATCCTGCCTTAATGCCCATAGACGCCTGAGATAGACACAGACTCCCCGTGACCCGAGGGAAGATCGGATATAGCGGTAGAAGATGAATGAATGAATGAATGAATGAATATATATATATATATATATATATATATATATATATATATATATATATATATATATATATATACACATACATATACACACACACAATCCCATTTCTCAATGACGGCGATTCACATCCGAGTATAGACTGGTTTTCACCTGACACGTACTTCTCTGAAAAAATAACTACATGTCGTCACAGGGATCGAGGTCTGTGATTGGTCGGCTCAGCAGCGCATTTCCAGTGTAGCGACGTACGTATTCCTTCGTACTGACATTTTTTAATTCCATCGTTAAGAAAGAAAGCACGGACATGGAGAAAGCAGCTGAAAGGATCATGGAAGAGAAAATATAAACACCTCTATGATTCTTCTACGACTGCCAGCGACTTCCACAAGGACCAACAAGTGCTTTAAGATTGTTGGAAAAGCATTGCAGGTGATGACGTCATGAAGCGCACCGAGAGTGTGCCAAGCAGAAGTCAAAGCAAAGGGTGGCTTTTTTTTAAGAAAGTAAAATATGAAATAATTTGTATTATGTTTCATGTGTTTTTTGTTTACTACATAATTCCATGTGTACATTCGTAATTTGGATGCCTTCAGCGAGAATCCACAATGTAAACTAGTCATGAAAATAAATAAAAAACATTAAATGAGTAGGTGTGCCCAAATGTTTGACTGGTTGTTTACATTAATGCTATAGGAGAAATCCGCCTTCATAAACATCACAGCTTAAACTGTAAAAACAATAGTAAAGTGTATGTACAGAAGTCTCTTTGAAAGTTAAAGTGACTCCATTAGTACATTTGTAGTAAACATAAACGTGTGAAATAACTCAAGATATGCTTCATATTTTTGGTTCTTCTAAAACAAGCCACATTTTTGTGTTTTGATTACTGCTTTGAGAAGGGGCACGGTGGTTTAGTGGTTATTCGTGGTTTAGTTCGATTCCCGTCTCGGCCATGTGTGTGTGGAGTTTGTGCATGTTCTTCCCGTGCCTCAGGGGGTTTTTCTCCGGGTTCTCCGGTTTCCTCCCCCGGTCCAAAAACATGCACGGTAGGTTGATTGGCACCATGGAAAATTGTCCCTAGTGTATGAATGTGTGTGAAGGTAAGTGTGTGTGTGTCCTGCGATGGGTTGGCATTCCATCCAGGGTGTATCCTGCCTTAATGCCCATAGACGCCTGAGATAGACACAGGCTCCCCGTGACCCGAGGGAAGATCGGATAAAGCGGTAGAAGATGAATGAATGAATGATTGAAAATATTAATTCATCTTTCTGACCCCTTATTTGGGATGATTTTCATGAACTGGACCCCCCATGGCAAACTAATTATATATCCCTGGTGTATACTCTGTATTTAAGTATATTGATTATCATATTTTGGCATTGCAGAATTTTTTGTTAAAATGTATTTAATGTTTAGGAAGTGTAATATATTGGTCACTGATCACTGCTGTACATGTGCATAGGATGCATTTAGTGTGTGTGTGTGTGTGTGTGTTGGCATTCCATCCAGGGTGTATCCTGCCTTAATGCCCATAGACGCCTGAGATAGGCACAGGCTCCCCGTGACCCGAGGGAAGATCGGATAAAGCGGTGATGAGATGAATGAATGAATGAATGAATGAATTACTGCTTTGCACACACTTGGCAATCAATCTCGATGTGCTTCGTGAGGTCGTCACCTGAAATGCTTGTCCAACAATCGTGAAGCCTTCTCTCTGCACCCCGTCTCATCCCAAACCATCTGACTGTGGAGGTCAGAGCTGGAGATTAATTGTCATTATGGATTAATTCGAGTTTATGGTTTATATGTTGAAAAAATACGAAAATGGATTTTACGATGTCACCTTGGTTTGACACCGTGAGATTCCGTAGTTCTCCGCCTCCCGTCCTGTACTCGCGAAATACCAAATACAACATGACGGCGCTCTGGCGAATCCGAAGAGCTCGTTTCCAAGAGGGGGCGGGGTTTCATCAGTCATATGGAATGAGTTCGGGTTTGTAACTTCGGACGTTCAACAAACCAAAACCCCGCTGTAACATTTGGTGGCAACTAAAGGAAGCAGCACGACTAATTTATTCCAGCACCAAGACACCCATGCTGTTGAATGGGGAGGTGTGTGTGGCGCTCCATAATAAACATGACAGAGGCAAACCTCAAAACATCGACTGCAAACAGGTACAAATAGCGACACATTTTGCCTCTGTATCCAAAATTGAATTTGTCTAAAATAAATAAATAAATCGGATATTCAGTTTATACAACACATCACCCAGATCTATGGAAGGTCAGGTCATCTGGCGCAACAGTCCTGTTTACTACATAATTCCGTATATGTGCATTCATAGTTTTGAACCCTTCGGTGAGAATCAACATTGTAAATTCATTCATTCATTCAACATCTACCGCTTTATCCGATCTTCCCTCGGGTCACGGGGAGCCTGTGCCTATCTCAGGCGTCTATGGGCATTAAGGCAGGATACACCCTGGATATGCCAACCCAACGCAGGGCACACACACACACACACACACACACACATTCATACACTAGGGACAATTTTCCAAGGTGCCCTTCAACCTACCGTGCATGTTTTTGGACCGGGGGAGGAAACCGGAGAACCCGGAGAAAAAAACCCCCTGAGGCACGGGGAGAACATGCACAAACTCCACACACACATGGCCGAGACGGGAATCGAACCCGGACCCTGGCGGTGTGAGGCGAACGTGCTAACCACTAAACCACCGTGTCCCTTAACAATGTAAATAAGTCATGAAAATAAAGAGAAAGTATTAAATTGGAATCTGTGTCCAAACATTTGACATTTGGTTGTGTATAAATGCGACCAAGATTAAGGTACAGCCTTTGACTTGATCAGTCCAGCCAATAGAATTTGGCACAATTTAGCATATGTATATATGAAATTATATATTATTATATATATTATATATATTACAGCGTATCTCTTTGATTTGTCAGTAGTGTAGATGCCTCTGTGCCCTGCTGCTCCCTGAGAATACCATGATGCACCACCCGCAATTGTCTCACCGCTATGCTGGATGAGCTCACGCTAAAAGCATCATCCATTTCCTCTCAGTTTCACTTAGGCAAATATCTCTAATGTCCCTATAGAGAGAGAGAGAGAGAGAGAGAACGGGGGTGGTGGAATAAATAATCAGGGATTACTGATGATCCCAGCCGCCACATCAGATCACTAATGTGTCACTCCGCTTGTAGTCTGGAATGACAATGATATCACGAGACCGTTTGTGTCACTTAATGGCTGTTTCTTGGTAATGTTTCTGTTGACTGCACTGCTGGTGAACGCTGGTGGCTAAGCAGCATTTTTTTTTTTTAGAATAATCCTATAAGGGTATCGTGTGACAATATTTAGTCTGGACATTTTCCATTCAAGGACAATGGACATTGTCACAAAGCAGCTTTAAAGCAGGTTGGTATAGAATTCGGTTTGTAATGAGCAATACAAACAGGGCTGGGGTTATTCAATACGCAGTCTCCAAAATCATTCCGCTGGCAGATATTTTTATCCACAATAACTTTAATTCATTCATTCACTCATTCATTCATTCATTCATCCATCTTCTAGCGCTTTATCCGATCTTCCCTCGGGTCACGCGGAGTCTGTGCCTATCTCAGGCGTCTATGGGCATTAAGGCAGGATACACCCTGGATCAAATGCCAACCCATCGCAGGCCACAAACACACTCACATTCATACACTAGGGACAATTTTCCAAGGTGCCAATCAACCTACCGTGCATGTTTTTGGACCGGGAGGAAACCGGCGAACCCGGAGAAAAACCCCCTGAGGCACGGGGAGAACATGCACAAACTCCACACACACATGGCCGAGACGGGAATCGAACCCGGACCCTGGCGGTGTGAGGCGAACGTGCTAACCACTAAGCCACCGTGCCCCTCCCACAATAACTTGCAATGGGTAAATAAAATAGAGGACAAGTGACGCGTAAGCTACAAGGTTCAACTTCCATCAATCAACCGGGATAAAAGTGCCAGACCATTTGAAAGCCGCGACTAAAGCCACTGGCTGCTCACACAATGTAAATGCCCACAAGCACAAGGGTTAACACGAGGCACGACACGAGCGAGTTCCGGCTAATCGCACCTTCAAACATTGCAAAAAGGATTATCGTGGAAAAACGCAAGCTCTAAACAATCACTAGAGTTTAATATTTCCTGTAAATCAAGTTTGCGCCTCGACTCCAAATCTGACATTTCCTGGCATCGTAAAACACGAGTGGTTTTAAAAAAAAAAAAAAAAAAACAAAACATTCTTTAGAACGAGTCTGGCAGGTTTGTAATTCCTGTTATGTTTCCTTTGTGATGTTCCACGTTTCAACAACACCTACTACTGTATACGCCTTTAAAAATCACCATTTACATTCCTGACAGTGACCCACACACACACACACACACACACACACAGCCAAGGAGAATTCAGTAGAAATAACTCTATAACCCTTAACATCATGCAATTATATATATATATATATATATATGGAACGGAATGGAAGCTATACAACCTACACATCTGTGATGCAAGCTATGCAAGCATCACAGTTACCATATGAGAATTAAGAAGGACTCAGCAGCATGCTAAGTAGGAACTTGTGCTAGAGTAGCAGAAAAAAAAAAAAAAAAAAAAAGATGTAAAAATGTCCAGTGCAGCAAAAAATAGTGCAATGTTATCTCATAGAGGAGATAAAAGGGTAATCAGTCAATGACTGCTCCCATGCAGGGACTTGGCTGCTGCAACAAGGTGCTTTCGGGAAATGTTTTATTTAATAAAACTCCTCTTTAAAAAGAAACCAATTAACAGAATGACCGCTATTTAATACACAATGGATAAATCTAACCCAAGCTTATTTTCCATTCGAGAGATTCTTGATATTAGCATCGATATAACTTTGTAAATCCTAATAGTAGCTAAGACAATGCACTTTTTATGTGTGTGTGTGTGTGTGTGTGTGTGTGTGTGTGTGTGTGTGTAGAGACAAACTTATATGAGTGATGAAAAGGTCACGTTTAATGGCTACATCTACAGAAGTGTCTGAATTGAAAATATTCTGTTTTGAGTGTGTCATGTATGAACATGTGGGGTTTGGCTGCTACAGTAATGAATAAGCCTCTGTCCTTCAATGCAAAGCATACAATGAGTTTGATTTGCAAGTTAAATGATGTTTATTGTAATTACATCAAAATAATATACGAGGGGGAGTCAAAAAGTAAAGGGACATTTGTAATACATATATATGTATAATATAATATAATATAATATAATATCCTTTATTGGTCACATATACATTACAGCACAGTGAAATTCTTTTCTTTGCATATCCCAGCTTGATGTTGGCCATGATACGGCGCCCCTGGAGCACAGAGGGTTAAGGGTCTTGCTCAAGGACCCAAGGGTGGCAGCTTGGCCATACCGGGGCTCGAACCCGGATCTTCCGATCAGCAGCCCAGCGCCTTAGACCACTGAGCTACCCCCTCCTATATATATATATATATATACACATATACACACACACATTTTTATATATATATATATATATATATATATATATATATATAAATAAAGATCCCTTTACTTTTTTGACTTCCCCTCGTATATCCCTGCTCTTCTTTCTCTTTCCTGTACAGACAGGTGGTAAACTAAAAGTTTAGCGAGATGATCACAAGCTGCTCTTAGTGAGTCTGTGAAGCTCTCGTCACACATTATCGTATATAGCTATAGATGTCAAATTATATAAATATATATTGAGACACCTCACTTTTCAGCCGAAGGCTCACATTTGCATATAATGTCTGTTACGTGTATATACGTTATGTACATTATTACATTTCCCCGTCAATTGGACGAACACACCCAAACCTGTTCCAGCACCACGATACACACATGCACAGCAGACGGAGGTCCAAGAAGAATGAAAAGAAGAATGCAAGAATGGCTCACACAGGTTTGAGAAGAGAATCTTGAGTGGAGCTCTGATCTCAACCCTTTTTTGGGATGAACTTAAATGCTGACAGCAACCCAGGTCTCCTCATCCTACACCAGTACCCGACCCCCTCCCAGACCAGCCTTCATCAACTGAGACCAAAACAAAAAGCACCACACCTTGCTAGGTTTCACCCTTCCTTTCATTTAATCCAACAACATTTCATCTATTTTTTTATAGGTGTGTGAGTGTGTGTGTGTGTTCTTGGCCATAATGCTGAACCAGCGATAACTTTTCTTTCAGAACAGTTAGTAGGACTCAAGTAAGACTTAGCTCTATGTACCTCAATGACACACACACACTCGCTCACACACATTGTAGTTCCAATAAACACAGTCTAATAAGGCTCCGAACGTAATAAAGCATCTCTCAGTCATGGTCCATCAAACATTCTGTGAAAAGAGAAGAGTGACTGCGGCGACGGAGCAGGACTCGACGTACAGTCATTTTCTCTTAAAAGTCCCTCATTGATAGTAAACGGCCACACTGCTACTAAAGAGATCATCACCACAGTAACTGAGCCGCTGAGATGCGCTCTAAACTATATAAACGAGAAACTGTCATGAGGGGGGCGTAATTGCGAAAACATGTTTTTGGTTAAGGATCATAAAGATTATTGCGGGAGATCATTAGAGTAAAGGATATTCCTAATATACTCCTGGGTGCTTTTGCATAGTCACAAACAAATCAATTCCAGCAGGAAACACAAACGACGACTAACTAAGAGTCGGTATCCTGACCCGTATCACAGCAAGTCAGGGCCCGGAGTGTGAGAAAGCAAAATCCACCCGACATCCTCGGCCAATCTGCGCAATATTAACAAAATCGCGAGCATCTGTAAGCTCGTGGAGGCGGAAGAGGACGGATAGCGCTCGAATCGGAGTGTGTTCTGTAGCTGTGTGATGCATTGTACAACTGCACTCAGAAAAGGTTTCCATGTAATAGGGAGTACTAGGTACTAGTGGGTAGGGATTGGCAATGACTAAACTGGGAAGAAAACGAGACGTTTAAATTGTTTTTACGGAAACCTTCATCTGAGGACGAAGAACGGACATGATTTCAGGACTGTTATGCTGCAAATTGACGTTTGAGCAGAACCACTGACTGTGACCTCTGCAGTAATGGAAAATGTGTGTGTGTGTGTGTGTATGTGTGTGAGAGAGAGCACAAGAGATGAACATACTGTGTTCTTGCTCCCCTCTGAACAGCTATCAGCATTCCTGTGATCTGGCCCCGAGCCAAACGTACGGCTGAGACGGATCTGACTGGCACAAGCTACCTCTGTTCCAACCTCATCACCATTTCACCTTCCTCTCCGAAAACAACACCATCATCATCATGCTATCTTACACTAGCACAGTGCAACGATAAGTACTGATAATATACTGCATCGGAAAATGAATAACTTTGTTGTAAGACGAGCTTGTACATGTGACCGCTTTAAACTTTGTCCATCAGGCATCACCATCCAAAACATTACTACAGAGGAGCAGTTTTTCACCCCCCTCCCTCTCCACTTGCATTATTTCCATCTCTATGGATGGATACATAAGGCCGGCCACAACAGCACACAGCTGCTAAAGTTGCCCCAAAAGTCAATAGAGGAAAATAGAGGAAAGAGCGATTTGCCCACTTCTGAATACATGAGCACAGCACACAAGAGTTATTGACGAGGAACAGAGTAAACACATCCTTCCCAACGCAAACCCAATCAAAATCATTCATTCCTTCATTCATTCATTCATTCATCTTCTACTGCTTTATCCGATCTTCCCTCGGGTCACGGGGAGTCTGTGCCTATCTCAGGCGTCTATGGGCATTAAGGCAGGATACACCCTGGATGGAATGCCAACCCATCGCAGGGCACACACACTCACACACACATTCATACACTAGGGACAATTTTCCAAATCAACCTACCGTGCATGTTTTTGGACCGGGTGGAAACCGGAGAACCCGGAGAAAAACCCCCTCTCGCCCACACACACATGGGCGAGACGGGACTCGAACCCGGATCCTGGCGGTGTGAGGCCAACGTGCTAACCACTAAGCCACCGTGCCCCCCCCCCCCAATCAAAATCATGTTTGCTCATTTAGACTCTCACCCATTGGCGCTCGTGCTATCAATTTATTTGAACGACTCTTTCACATTAATAGACTGGTAAGACTGGGTCAACGAACGTAGTAATAACCTGCTGTTCGTTCTACAAATCCAACCCACGGCTCCTTACCTCTCCTCTGAATGATAATCCTCAGCAGAGGATGGGCGGAAGACAGCGCTTTGTGGAAGTTGTCGTCATTGTTGATGGGAAGCAGGTCTCCGTGAACATCGGTGTAACCCAGTAGCACGTCGACACCTGGAATGCGATGCACACTCTGCAGCAGCCGGTAAAACTCCTGGAAGCTGACCGAGCCGTTCCTCTGGAGCGCAAATCGCCGATATTCGGCTTCAAACTACGGCAAGAAACACAGACGTCAAACTTTTAGGATGTAGAACTGAATGAAAGTGAGTTTATTTGGTCTGGTCTGGCTTAAATACACCACTTAAAGACAAACATCTCCGGTCACATCACAATAGACCAAACAAGATAAGACGGGCGCCTACTTGGTGCTTCTTCACACGAATAAGGACATTTGCCGAATAACATATTTACATGTTGGCGAATATATTATTGCTTTGGAGGAATTCCTTTTAGACGAACCAAAAGAAAGTTTTAAAAAGGTTTAAATCTGTCCTTCTGAAAATAGATTTTTACCAAAGGGAAAATTTGTAGTTATGCATTGCCAATATATTCATTCATTCATTCATCTTCTAGCGCTTTATCCGATCTTCCCTCGGGTCACGGGGAGTCTGTGCCTATCTCAGGCGTCTATGGGCATTAAGGCAGGATACACCCTGGATGGAATGCCAATCCATCGCAGGGCAAACACACACACACTCACACACACATTCATACACTAGGGATAATTTTCCAAGCTGCCAATCAACCTACCGTGCTTTTGGACCGGGAGGAAACCGGAGAACCTGGATAAAAACCCCCCTGAGGCACGGGGAGAACATGCACAAACTCCACACACACATAGCCAAGCCGGGAATCAAACCCCGACCCTGGAGGTGTGAGGCGAACGAGCTAACCACTAAACCACCGTGCCCCCTTGGCAATATATTATGCTCTTTATTTATTTTTCAGCACTTTTTTTCCTACTAATTACGTTTTTGAGAGACAGGTAAACGGGTGAGGAAATGTTCGGAGATGAGTATTTTATGGATTAGTAATCGTTATATTTCGATTATGGTATTTCTGTAATGGAGCGCAAAAATAAACACAAACATTAACACTCCTGCCACAGACATCGACGGCTCAATTGTTACTGGTTAAAAATAGCAAGCTGCCATTGTTAGACATATTTTGCTCCACAAGCATCACCTTGACCCTTGAACGTTGACCTGACAAGCTGGGCGCAATGTTTGTGCTGTAATATAGTGTACTGGCGAGGCAGCTCCACTTACTGAACTACAGAAGGCGCTAATGTAAAAGAAGGGTAAAGAAGTGAGGTCGCGTCAGTATGGTTCGAAAACACTGAGAGCTGAGAGAATTCATCTGAGGAGTTCCTCTCCTGTTTTGCTGGTTTTATGGGGAGTAAACCAACACAACTTCCACATACGCACAAAGGTATGAGAATGTTCTACGCAGCATGGAAAAAAAAAACAAAACAAAACAAAAGCCAGGCAACATAATGATACTGAAAGTTATTAACATGGTTTCAAGCAGAATAAGAACGGATCCCTTACAAAGTCCATTCAAAAAGAGCAGCCATGTTTAACCGATACTGTTATGTATGGGTGTGTGTGTGTGTGTGTGTGGGGGGGGGTTATGGGGGGTATTGGTGTTGGGGGTTTACAGAAACCGAGCTGTTCTCTTTTCTCCTCACATTCCTCCATTCTATTTGATTCTATCAATCGCTGTGTTACTTTATCTTTTGCTGACTTTCGTCAGACTAAATATATTTACCATGTATATATTTCATGCTGGTCGTTCCATCGTTCATACATCTTTTTTACGTGTAAATTATTTAAAACATATCCATCTTATTATTGAGAAACTGCCCGTTATACCAAGCTATATTATTAAGTACAGGAAAGCCATGAAGAAAAAACAAAAACATAAAATACATCTTACCTGGCAAAAAACAAACAAAAACAAACATGCAAAGTATACACGAAGGTATGCAAAGCCCTGACTCCTGCTTTCTTTAATTCCTAATATGCTAATGACACTTCTTAAGCACCGCCCACACACACACACACACACACACACACACACACACACACACACACATACACAGGTGGTGCTGTTAATACTAAAATGCTAATCAACAGTGAACCACATGACTAAATCCACACAAGGATCAGTCTTAAGCTGCACGCCATAATAAAATGGAAACCTGCGTCACGGCTCCTGTCCGGGTTCATTTGAAATAATCTATGTATATATATCTATATGTGATTCTAAATAAAGATATGACTCGTGAGAGGAAGGACAGAGTGCTGTCAGTGTGACACAGCACCCCAAAGCCGAGGACAAATTGGTTTAACATTTAACATGGATTCACGAAAGGAGCTGCACATGCACAGTTTGATTTCGCTCGAACATTCCTCCCTCATGACCGAGCACAGGAGGATGGGCGAGTGTGAAGGCGAGAGACTGGTTATGATATACTAGTCCATTTTTGTTGCACTTGTTCATCATGACAAAGTGAGGCAGAATACCATCCACAAGCGCTGGACTCCAAAACCACAGATGTACCACTACAGCACTAGGGGCAAGACGCCACTGCTAGAGTACACTACTATGAAAAGCGCAACCATTAGATGAGGCGACACCACAAAGCCCAGGCAGGCCTGCTTTCCCGGCTCTGTTTACTCCATTCAGCCCGTCGCCACATCCAACTTCCTCTCCTAATTGAAGTGGTCAAAACGGAGCCTCTTATTTTATACCACTTACAAAAAGAAATCCTTGTTTTTTTGTTGCCATTCTTAGCTTTTACACATTACCACAACACACTTGTCTAACATTCTTTTAAGGTTTAGAGCGGCACAACTAGTGAAACGCTCACACTGAGCAAAACACAAACACTGTAAACAACCATGACGACCAAGTGTGTCATAAAGCATCTAAAGCAGGTCTTCATGAGGGGGTAAAACCAAAATAAAACATGCATGGGACATCATAACAGTTCCTATTTCTTTCCACGTCAGGTGTTCCCTAGTAGGTTGAATAATTATACATTGCTGATATTAGGGGATTTTAAGGTAAACATAAACATGTGAGATTATGATCTTGTTTTTTTTTTTTAAAAAGAGAGAGAAATAAAAACAAACAGATTGTTGTGCTGTGTGTTGTTGAAGGTCCATCTCCTTATCATGCGTCTACACGAGATCTCTCTCTCTCTCTCTCTCTCTCTCTCTCTCTCTCTCTCTCTCTCTGCCACTGCACCACAACAGCACTGCATCTCAGCGAAACCGGTGTTTCCCGATTGGGCGTTTACATACATGTTATTTCGGATAGATTTTTGTTAGAGAAAAGCATGAGGTTAAATATATAGCAGACTTGAAACCGATTCAGTCCTGTAGTGTTTGTTGGGGAATGAGACAGACAGCTCACTTGTCAACATCACAATCAGCACCATCAGCGTTTCCTGTCCTGGACCGAATAGTCGATTAATACTAGACCCGGCTGCACCAGGGGATCATCCGGAAAAAGCCGCACCATCATCACCATCACCACCACCATCATCATCATCATCATTGATCTGCACACGGTATAATAACGGACTTACTTTGCTCTTCACCTCGACCACACTGTCAGTGTTTTTCTGCGGCGTCCTCTGATTCCTCGACATGTTTATTTCCCGCGAGAAAAACAAAAACACCCTGACCCCGAGAAGCCACTGATCGAGCCCGAACACGATCCGTCAAACTCCGCAATCCAATGGAAGAAAAAAAAAAAAAAGCCCACGAACTCGTGCGTCCTCGAATGTGGGCCGGGCCTTAACGTGCTCCCAATAATAATGACGTCAGGCGGCCACGCCGTTTTACGACGCAAACGGGAGGATCTGCCGTCCTCGGTGAAACGCTGTGGCTGCTTTCGCCGTTTCCATAGAGACCGGTGGGCGGGGTCGGGGTTTTTTTTTAAATTTTGACTCACACCGCCGTCACCTCAAATATGTCACCAGCTATTTATAAAAAAACAATCGGGAACATAGACTTGGGGAGAGATGTGTGTGTGTGTGTGTGTGTGTGGGGGGGGGGGGGGGGGGGGTGGGGTGATAGACTTTGGGTGAATAGGACGCTTCGGGGAAAACGTGGAATTTTGTAAAGGAAAAGGGAGGATCCTGATCCCCGTGCCAAGACTGCGGCTGCATCTATTTCCATCATAATAGATTTTATACACGGAAAGATCTTTCAGAGCTCGGCTGAGAGATCCACACGAACACCGTGTCAGTAAACACGGTGTTTATATACTCACTGTCCACCTGCAACATTCATGCACCTGCTGGGAAAAACCTCACGTCGTGTTCAGCAGGAACATGCACCAATGTGTAGATTAAACACTTCACAGAGGCACGGTGGTTTAGTGGTTAGCACGTTCGCCTCACACCGCCAGGGTCCGGGTTCGATTCCCGTCTCGGCCGTGTGTGTGTGGAGTTTGCATGTTCTAACTCCTTGTTTTCCGTCGCTTTTTTTTGCGCCCCCCCGTGCCTCAGGGGGATCACCATTTCCCACCTTTTTTTTCTCCGGGTTCTCCGGTTTCCTCCCCCGGTACAAAAACATGCACGGTAGGTTGATTGGCACCTTGGAAAATTGTCCCTGTGTGTGTGTGCCCTGCGATGGGTTGGCATTCCATCCAGGGTGTATCCTGCCTTAATGCCCATAGACGCCTGAGATAGACACAGACTCCCCGTGACCCGAGGGAAGATCGGATAAAGCGCTAGAAGATGAATGAATGAATGAAACACTTCACATACAGTACTGTGCAAAAGTTTTAGGCAGGTGTGGAAAAAGTGGTAGGATCTATTATTCATTGTGGACTACAGCATTATTGAATCAAAGTAGAAATAATCTTCTGAAATATCCAGATGTTTATTATAATAATAATACTATACCAGATATTATTCGACATTAAGATATCTCGTATTGAATGTCATTCTCATTATTCAATTCAATTCAATTCAATTCAATTTTATTTATAAAGCGCTTTTTACATTGTGTCATCGTCCCAAAGCAGCTTTACATAATACTAATGTGTGAAAAGTGAAAATCAGTTTAGCACTGATTGTTTCTTGTTGAGCCGAAGCGACGGTGGCGAGGAAAAACTCCCTGAGAACAGGAAGAAACCTTGAGAGGAACCTGACTCAACAGAGAACCTCATCCTCATTTGGGTTGATAGTGTTGTGTGTGTGTGGTTGAGGATGTTTATTGTGGAGTGTATTCACGAATTTGAAGCATCATCAACCCGGGGCGGAGTCACCAGGAGGTTCGGACAGGAACAGAGAGCAGGGGGGTCTGGATCATTGACAGCTCAGCAGTGGGACATGTAACTCAACGGAGAGAGAGAGAGAGAGAGAGAGAGAGAGAGAGAGAGAGAGAGAGAGAGAGAAAGAAAGAGAGGGAGACAGAAAGAAGGAGAGAAATGAAATGAGTGGTTAGTAAAGGTCATGGTTGCAGTATGGGAGTGTATATATGTAGTGTCGAGTGCAGACGTGGACTCCGGCAGGATAAACTATAACAGCATAATTAAAAGGAGAATCAGAGGGAAACACAGACATGAGATCTTCCTGATGTGTAAACAAACAGTCACTCTCACCACCACAAACCTGAGTGATTATACACATGATCTATATCATAAGAAATATGCATGGTATGGAACAAAAAAGCTTCCTGATCACAGTGACAGAATTATTATTTCACATATGTGAAAAAGTTTTATGTAGGTGTGAAAAAGTGCTGTAAACAAAGAATGCTTTCAGAAATAGAAATAATGATTGTTTATTTTTGTCTATTTACAAAATGCAATGCAATCCAAATCAAATCAATATTTGGTGTGAGCACCTTTTGCAGAACCCCCCCCCCCCCCCCCCACAGAGTTCTGATCTCTACATCATGGAGTGTGTGTGTGTGATTTACATGACGAGACAGAAGGATGTGAGAACGTCGACATCCACAGAAGATCTGTGTTTACTTCTCCAAGATGGAACAAACAACCAGCCGAGTTCCTTCATAAACACTGTGTACAAGTGTACCTAGAAGTGTTACTGCTGTTTTGAAGGCAAAGTGTGTTCACACCAAATATTGATCTGATTTATATTTCTCTTTTCTTCATTCAATTGTTCATTGATGAAAGTAAATAATTAACACTTCAAATTTTTGAAAGCATTCTTTGTTTACAGCATTTTTTTCACACCCGCCTAAAACCTTTGCACAGTACTGTAAATCTTAAAGTAAAGTTGTGATCTCTCTGTGACTTTAACCAGGGTATTTACATAAAACATACCATATGCTCACATAAAATGGGCCAAAATGCAAAATTAAATTGTGTAGTGTTTGTAATAAAAAACCAGAAGTGATTTGATCTGAATATTGACTTCTGAAGATCAACATCTCAATGCATGCTGAGATACTCCTTCCCAATATGGCTATAAAGAACCAATGATTGTTAAACCAGTCCATTGTTTTTTTTTGTTTTTGTTTTTTTCACAGGTCACATTCTTCTTCATTCTGATGTTTGATGCGAATGATAATTGTATCTGCGGGACATTTTGCGCTGTGCTCCAGTCACATGATTCCCTGAACAGATAAGCTTATGAATACACAGGTGTTTCTAATAAAGTGGACGGCGAGTCTATCGTCTCACTGTGGCTCTATTGTAGCATGATGAAGCAGGCATCGAGTAAATGAAAGTAATAAAGGTGGTTTACTATACATACATTCACTAGTTCATTCATTCATTCATTCATTCATCTTCTACCGCTTTATCCGATCTTCCCTCGGGTCACGGGGAGCATGTGCCTATCTCAGGCGTCTATGGGCATTAAGGCAGGATACACCCTGGATGGAACGCCAACCCATCACACACACACACACACATTCACACACACATTCATACACTAGGGACAATTTTCCAAGGTTCACTAGTTATTTATTATTAAATGTAATAAAATGATTAAAGCTATCTATTCGATCATTTTGTCTAGGCAGGTAAAGAATAATGTGCGTTTAATGTTTTCATTCAGTCGAGCTAAAGTTCAGAAGCACTGGGTGTGAGACAGGAATACAGCCTGCATGGGAATCGGTCCCATCATTTCAGCCAGCGATGTGTTTTTACAAGGAAACCACAGAACCTGGAGGAAACCGTAGCAGACAGTGGAGGAATATGCGCTGAAGCTACACACACACACACACACACACACACACACACACACACACACACACACACACACACACACACACACACACAGCAACCCGAGCTCCGGACTGACCCGGAGGCCTTGTGCTGTACAGTTGTCCTGCATATCTATTTGACTAACATTTACATATTAATATTCAAACGTTTACATCATCTGAAGACTACTTTATAAAGCAGGCACAGATGCGCGAGCTGTCTCGCACATGTGCACATCTGTATACATCTGTGTTCACTTGTCTTGAGAAAAAGCCTTGCAGGGTTGACATAGTTAAGGCTTCTTAGCCTACGTTATTTAGGTCTTGGATCACACTCTAATAACACTCATGGATTTAAATAGGATCCGTCCCGAGAGAACCAACACTTAAAGGCTCATGATTCATTCTATGGCAAGTGTGTTCCTTAATCTTACCGCGTTACGATTAGTTATTGGACTACTGTGTATTACCATTGTATTGTTTGTTGTGCATGTGTAACACTACTCCTAACACTCCGTCTGGCCCTCGCGTTCAGTCTTGCACCTGCGTCTGGTTAATTTCTGGCAACTGTGCAGAGCTCAGTGTTTGGATTGTAAGATCGCATGTATGACACTGTAAATGAAGTGGCATTACAGTAACATTCATTCATTCATCTTCTACTGCTTTTATCCGATCTTCCCTCGGGTCACGGGGAGTCTGTGTCTATCTCAGGAGTCTATGGGCATTAAGGCAGGATACACCCTGGATGGAATGCAACCCATCGCAGGGCACACACACACACACACACACACACACACATTCATACACTAGGGACAATTTTTCCAAGGTGCCAATCAACCTACCGTGCATGTTTTTGGACCGGGGGAGGAAACCAGAGAACCCGGAGAAAAAAACCCTAGAAAAACCCCCTGAGACACGGGGAGAACATGCACAAACTCCACACACACATGGCCGAGACGGGAATCGAACCCGGACCCTGGCAGACCACCCGATCGAAAAAGAGATCTTTAAATACAGGCGATGAGTCATGAATAGTCACCTTGTACATGTTTTGTCCCTGCCATCGCCCCTCTCTCGTATTGGCTGCTCTGACTCATCTCTTTCTCTTTTTCTTTTTAGTTTCACCCCTTTTGTCATTATCACACAACACATATTTATTTATTTGTTTTCCAAAAACAACTTCCTGTTGCCTGGTCATGCATGTCTGCTAATTGCGTTACTCATCACTCTTACTCAGAAAGAATTCATCCTGTCATACCGGATATTTCTGTGCAAAAAAATAAAACACCTTTTGAGGTGTTAATTAAACACTTGGTTAACATTAGGCGCCTTGTTTGACAGTTAAGTCTCAATAAGTCACAGCAGAGGTATAGAAGCTCTTGGCAAAAGAATGTCTGTTTTTCCTGATGGAAAAAACAAAACAAATATAGAGTTATATGCATTATATGGGGCGGCACGGTGGCTTAGTGGTTAGCACGTTCGCCTCACACCGCCAGGGTCCGGGCCATGTGTGTGTGGAGTTTGTGCATGTTCTCCCCGTGCCTCAGGGGGGTTTTCTCCGGGTTCTCCGGTTTCCTCCCGGTCCAAAAACATGCACGGTAGGTTGATTGGCACCTTGGAACAATTGTCCCTAGTGTATGAATGTGTGTGTGTGTGTGTGTGTGTGTATCCTGCCTTAATGAACGCCTGAGATAGGGTACCCGAGGGAAGAGGTATTAGAAGATGAATGAATGAATGAATGAATACATTATATGATATATGTTTTACCATCTGATTAAAACTCATTTTCTTGGGAAACTTAATTCCTAAAATTTTGGTTAAACACCTAAACACACACACACACACACACACACACACAAACACACACACAAAAAATCCCAGTGCCGTACCTAAATCTGGGCGATTTTTTTAGAGCTTAAATATTTCTATACAGATGGTTATAACCGACAGATAAAAGGCTTTGTCATGCTAAATCAGAGTTTCCCCGTAAGACAGACACAAATACATTATCCAGCTGTAGAGGTGAAGTACGCCGAAGTATGTGAGCGATTTGAAAAAGGCCGTGTTTGGCAGTGCAACAGATAAGATATGCAGCACTCCTACTCCCGCCCCTCCTTACTCAAGCACATGTTCACCAAGCAGAGACGTGATTACGAAAGCTAACTCGTATGGAAACTACTAAACCACAAATGCAGTAGAAACCTCGTTAAAACAAAATCATCGGCAAGACAAAATTCACCGAGTCATCAAATGACAGTTGTCTCAGAGGTCGTATCTGAAAGAAAAACAAATAAACGGATTATATTTTGCTCCTTTAATCGTGTCTGGTGTCCGTGAATATTGGTAATGCATTAGGTTAGATGTCCGAGTTACAGTGTAGTCATTTGCACGCTGCCAAGTCCAAGTACACGTGAGACAAAAAGTGGCGCAATTTGCGAACAGATTCTTTTTAGGCAGTTTTGGAATTTCAGTCATTTTCTCCGTCATTCTGAGTTTATCTATTAACTTGTGATAACACTACATACTTTTGTAGAACACCTCTGTGGACATGACGTGAGGATTAACATTGTGTGTGTGTGTGTGTGTGCGGAGTGCAATCATCACACATGTTGTTTTAACGTGAACTCTAACACCTGAACATGAGCTATGGTTTAAAACCCTAAATAAAGCTTCTTATGACGTAATACCAAGGTACCTGCATGCTACACTTAAAACAACTTAAACTCAAAATCTACTTTGTCCTGTTTGTTAGTTCAATTCATAGAATAGTGTAAACAATTTAGATTCAGTATGTGTATAATGAACACTATAATACAGTCTACTATATTATACTCATTCATTCATTTTCTACCGCTTTATCCGATCTTCCCTCGGGTCACGGGGAGTCTGTGCCTATCTCAGGCGTCTATGGGCATTAAGGCAGGATACACCCTGGATGGAATGCCAACCCATCGCAGGGCACACACAAACACACACACACACATTCATACACTATTATAATAAAGCACTATTATGCTTTAATACCCATAGACGCCTGAGATAGACACAGACTCCCCGTGACCCGAGGGAAGATCGGATAAAAGCGCTAGAAGATGAATAAAACTAACAGAGAACGAGAGAGAGTTTTGCTTTTGTCTCACTGATGTTCTGTGACATTTAAAGTAAATATTAGATATCATAAAATATTACATTATTGAATTTAATATATATATAAATATATACAGTACTGTGCAAATGTTTTAGGCGGGTGTGAAAAAAATGCTGTAAACAAAGAATGCTTTCAAAAATGGAAGTGTTAATTATTTACTTTCATCAATGAACAATTGAATGAAGAAGAATGAATAAAAAAGAAAAGAGAAATATAAATCAGATCAATATTTGGTGTGAACACACTTTGCCTTCAAAACAGCAGTAAGTAACACTTCTCTAGGTACACTGTACACACAGTGTTTATGAAGGAACTCGGCTGGTTGTTTTGTTCCATCTTGGAGAAGTAAACACAGATCTTCTGTGGATGTCGACGTTCTCACATCCTTCTGTCTCTTCATGTAAAATCACACACACACACACACACACACACACACACACACACACACACACACACACACACACACACACACACACACCACACACACACTCCATGATGTAGAGATCAGGACTCTGTGCGGGTCGTGCTGTCACTTCCACTACTTCTAGTTCTGCAAAAGGTACTCACACCAAATATTGATTTGATTTGGATTGCATTGCATTTTGTAAATAGACAAAAATAAACAATCATTATTTCTATTTCTGAAAGCATTCTTTGTTTACAGCACTTTTTCACACCTACGTAAAACCTTTTCACATATGTGAAATAATAATTCTGTCACTGTGATCAGGAAGCTTTTTTGTTCCATACCATGCATATTTCTTATGATATAGATCATGTGTATAATGAGAATGACATTCAGTATGAGGTATCTTAATGTTGAATAATATCTGGTACATTATTATTATATTAAACATCTGGATATTTCAGAAGATTATTTCTACTTGGATCCAATAATGCTGTAGTCCACAATGAATAATAGATCCTACCAGTTGGTTGGAGCTTCAAGGCCAGTACAAAATAAGAGCAATAAATGAAATCAATCTTTCGTCTGGATTAAATGAAAAATGTTTTTTTCGTATCACAGTCAAATAGCTCTGATTAAAACAAGGACGTATTTGCAAGATACAGTATGCCAACACAAACAACTAACCGGCATTGCTTTGGAGTCCAAAATAAACATTTCAAGCAACCATCCGTCCTTAGACAACTTCAGAAATGTTTTTGCACCATTAGATGGTGGTAACATTAAAACAACGCTGCTTAAGTGAGGCTGCCCCAAACATCTTGCATGCAGCTGTTGGCAGCCTTTCTCTGAAGGCTTTAGTGGATGCCTTGAACTCAATCAATCTCTACAAGAGAGGAGTAAAAAAGGGTTATATAAACCACACTCCCAAGACCTGAGCTAGATGTAGGAAATAGTACTTCTGAGTGGTATGAATGTTTCATGAGATACAGTGGAACCAGCGCTAGAGTATTTGGTACTGCCCTTAAGCACCAAAGTAATAGGAACCTGTTGCAGGTTGTGAGGGATGTGGAATGCGGTACAGGATTCCTAAGATCGGGTGTGTGTGTGTGTGTTTGTGTGCGTTTGTCTATGCGAGTAATGCTGTCAGAGCGGTCGGTGCGTCCTAGGGCACCGCATTCTCTCTGTTCTCCCACATCTCCTCAGCATGTTACCAGACTCGACCCGCCAGCTCATCAGTTAGTCATCTGCCTACCTAACATTCCTCCTGCTTACACACGAACTACAGGAAAACAACAAAAGGAATAATAAGTTAGGTATTATTGGCCTTAATGAGAGTGACCCTTCCGCTGTTGTCCAGCGCTTACAAAGGCGCTCACGTGAGTCGCATAAAAGCACTAAAATCCCTGTAAATCTGTGCTCCCAATCTGTGTGCTTTTATTATGCATGATAAGAGTCCCCAGTGATGTGTTTCTGTTTATAAAGTACATCCCAGTTTATGGTTTAAATAATACTGACAGAAATATGTATAGCTTGGTGAACATCTGCTATTTTCTTTGGCTGATCGAAATATAAATCATGTGTGACTGTACAGAACATCTAACTAGTAAAACATTGAGGAAGCGGCATGTGGGTCTCTTCTGAAAACAAGTTCCCCTTGATATTTAGCAATAAATACAATAATGGTTGTGGTCTTTGACACTCATTTGCATCATTTTCCCCCTTTCCCCCTTTTTCCCCAGGTTTGTGCTGGGTTGGAATATTCAATATCTTTTCGGAGGAGATGAAGTTATTCGTTTTACTACTTAAAAGCACAGTTCCTATTGTACACTAGGCAACAGTTTTTATTTTCAGCACAGTGAAGAAAACACCAACACAATGGAGTATCAAAAATGTTTGTGAGAACGAGGTGAAACCAGATCACCATTAGGGAGGGAGGAGGTAGCTCAGTGGTCTAAGTCGCTGGGATGCTGATCGGAAGATCCGGGTTCGAGCCCCGGTATGGCCAAGCTGCCGCTCTTGGGTCCTTGAGCAAGACCCTTAACCCTCTGTGCTCCAGGGGCGCCGTATCATGGCTGACCCTGCGCTCTGACCCCAAATACTACCAACATCAAGCTGGGATATGTGCGAAGAAAAGAATTTCACTGTGCTGTAATGTTTATGTGACAAATAAAGGATATTATATTACTATTATTATCAGCAGCGTCCACAAGCAGAGTTTTATATGTCACATTGATACAAATAAAGTGGTTGCAGGAATCGACCTCCACACAACGAGGATGCAAATCCACAATCAGTGTACTGTAGTGAAGATGAAGTCCAGAGATACTGGAGACACCTGAAGAGCTTCGGTCACGTCATTTGTCTGCAGACATTTGTTTCTTTTTTTCTTTTCCCTTTTTAGAATATTTTAACAACTGAAAAAGAAGAATAGAACAAAACAACAGACATTGTAAACTTCACTATGTCTGTAAAGTGAGCCAATTGGTTTGGAATTAATTTAACGTTTGAACAGGAATACAGGAACAAGGAAAGTGACTGACTTCTAACTCACGTCTGCCATCTAGTGTTCAAAACTGTTCTGTTCAACAATTCATCATTTATCAGACTATACACACTCTTACACACACAAAATGTTATATGTCAATATGTACACACACACACACACACACACATACGCACGCATATATATATATATATATAGATATATATATATATATATATATATATATATATATATATATATACACAGTGTTACAAATGATCCTATTGAAAATGTACTAAGTAGTGTGTAACTTTTCAATTACATTACAAAAGTAACTGACTACATTTGATTACTTTTTCGATTACGTTACTTTCATCTATAGATAGATAGACTGATAAATATAGATGTAAAGTGTTGGGAAGGTTAAGTTAAAGTAAAGTAACTGATTACATTGATTTCTTTCGGATTATTTCATTCATTCGTCCACTAGGTGGCACTTGATGAAAATGTCATCCTGAGTCAAAAAAACATAACGAATTACTGTTACTTTTTATATTTTTGATAATTACACACATACTAATTACACACATGTCCTAACATTCCTTAACCTTAACTGGTTACTACTCCTACTACTGGTTACTCCCAACTCCCCACTCTGTATATATATATATATATATATATATATATATATATATATATATATATATTATTCATTCATCTTCATACCTCTTACCACCTTCTATTCTATCCTAAAAACTTCTACTTCTACCGCTATATCCAATCTTCAGGCGTCTATGGGCATTAAGGCAGGATACACCCTGGATGGAATGCCAACCCATCGCAGGACACACACACACACACATTCATACACTAGGGACAATTTTCCAAGGTGCCAATCAACCTACCGTGCATGTTTTTGGACCGGGGGAGGAAACCGGAGAACCCGGAGAAAAACCCCCTGAGGCACGGGGAGAACATGCACAAACTCCACACACACATGGCCGAGACGGGAATCGAACCCGGACCCTGGCGGTGTGAGGCGAATGTGCTAACCACTAAACCACCGTGCCCCCACAACATAATAATTTCCATATTATTTCCAAAATATATTTACCAGGTCTTTTTACTTATACAGGGTCACCATTAATGTGAGCCAAAGTTGAAAAAGGCTGTTTTCTGGGACAAGATTTAGTAAAATGAATGAAAACTCACATGTTGGTGTTTTTTTTTTGCATTAGAATTCGTCCTAGGGTTCAAAAACACATTCATGGTACAGAAATGATCTGGAAACTCAACAGATACCAAAATTAAGGTATTCCAAAAAGTCTGCGCAAAAAGAATTATTCTTTAATCAATCAATACTTGAATAATTCAATAGAAAACACAATATTATGACAGAGCTGTTAATATGATTTTAATGAATAAGTGTTGATTTCGAAGCGAATCGAAGTTAGAATAAGAAGTAAAATGATAGAGGGGAAGGGAGATGAGAGAGAGTGAGAGAGGAAGGATGTAAAAAAAAAAGGGACAAGGTTAATCATGGGATGTCCTCATTTTCCTTCTAGTATTGTCAGTAATGCCTAGCAGTGAATTGTGGGAAAATAGTCATACAGTTTCAAAATAGATGATAACGCAAGGAGGGTGTGTGTTTGTGGACACATCATGATTTTCTTGAAGCTTGTTTACTGTATGTTTTATATCCTGGTATAAAAGTTCATAGAAGTATCATAAATGACTTCTGTTTTGTGTTACCAAGGCACAATGTATCATGTTTATATACAATGAACATTACGAAACAATTGATTCAACTTTATTACTGCTATTATTCAATTATTATTATTATTATTATTATTCAATTAATTAATTAATTCATCCATCTTTTACCGCTTTATCCGACTTCTCTCTCGCAGGAAGCTTGTGTCTATCTCAGGCGTCTTTGGGCATTAAGGCAGGATAAACCCTGTATGGATCGCAGGCCGCACACACACACACACACACACACACACACATTCACGCACTAGGGGCAGTTTTCCAAGCTGCCAATCAACCTACCGTGCATATTTGTTGACCGGGGGGGAAACCAGAGAACCCGGAGAAAAACCCCCTGAGGCATAGAGAGAACATGCACACAACTCCACACAAACGCATGGCGGAGATGGGAATCGAACCCCCAACCCTGGAGGTGTGATGTGAACATGCTAACCATTCTGACAATCATGTTCAATCATGTCCAGTAAAAGGTATGGTCTTAGTGTTAATAGACATTATGAATCAATTATAAAATTTGTATACATTACATTATGAAATGTAATTCCGGAATGCCCGCAAGGCATTGTTTTAATGTTGTTTATCATAATTCGTAGTTTCAGGAAATGATACTGTAGTGGTGGCACTGTGATCTAGTCTGTATACCCATGAACCGACAGCATCCTTTTTATTTTTTGCTTGATCTGATCCCATGTCATTTTGCTCGGTGTTTTTCTGTTGCTTAATGTTTCATTTATTTATTCTATGTTTGTTGACTTGGTTTAAAAGTTTACATTTACATTTACATTTACGGCATTTGGCAGACGCCCTTATCCAGAGCGACTTACAACTGAGCAATTGAGGGTTAAGGGCCTTGCTCAAGGGCCCACTAGTGGTAGCTTGGTGGTTGTGGGGTTTGAACCTGTGATCTTCTGGTCCAGAGGCCAACACTTTACCACTAAGCTATCACCTCCCATGGTTGTCAAAAGTTGTTGACAACCAACCCTATGTTAGTACTGTGATTATAGTTTCTAAAAAATAAGAATAAGTGCATTTTTTTTGCTTCCTGGTGAAGCGTTATCACCATTATCGACCACACGAGTACACACTTTTCTGGTCTCTCAGGTTGGGCAAACCAGGATTGTGCAAATCTGATTTTGATGGATTTTTGAAAATTAATTTGTGACACTAGGGAACACGGTGGCTTAGTGGTTCACACGTTCGCCTCACACCGCCAGGATCCAGGTTCAATTCCCGTCTCGGCAATGTGTGTGTGGAGTTTGTGCATGTTCTCCCCGTGCCTCAGGGGCTTTTTCTCCAGGTTCTCCGGTTTCCTCCCCCGGTCCAAAAACATGCACGGTAGGTTGATTGGCACCTTGGAAAATTGTCCCTAGTGTATGAATGTGTGTGTGTGTGTGTGTGTGTGTGTGTGTGTGCCCTGCGATGGGTTGGCATTCCATCCAGGGTGTATCCTGCCTTAATGCCCATAGACGCCTGAGATAGGCACAGACTCCCCGTGACCCGAGAAGATCGGATAAAGCAGTAGAAGATGAATGAATGAATGAATTTGTGACACTATAGGTCGACACTATATACTTCCCTTTAATTACTAATACTTAAAAGCCGTCTTATTTTTCCCATTCAAAATAAGTTATTCAAGCTGACGGCACAGAAAAAGAGTGAAAAAAACAAACAAACAAACAAATAAACACCAAAATTAGAAACCCTCATGGAATTTGTAATAGGTTCTATGGTTCTAAAAAAAAAGTGTATTGTTTGAACCAGTTCTCTTGTCTCGGTTGGTCTCAGGGGGAATCTGTTTCTATTGTCTATATCAGGGGTGGGCAATTATATTTTCCAAAGGGCCACATGAGAAACCTGAGGTGTGTTCGTGGGACGAACCAACAATGACGTTGAACGTAACTTATGTTCAATATGAATTTTTTCCTTCTTGTAAAGAGTGTTAAATATCATCATGTTCATTAGGCTACCACTATCCTTAAGAATAAGGATATTCTATTTAAGGAAAAGAAACAACAAAAAAAAATGGCTGTATTTTTCCTTCATTTTTAACACTGAGCATACTCCAACAACGTCAGCGTTGCTGTGTGGTTATACATTCTTCTCGTGCGGCAAAGAAGCCGAAGCAGTTCAGCGGGCCGGATTAAAAGGACCAAGGGGCCGGATGTGGCCCCCGGGCCGTAGTTTGCCCACCCCTGGTCTATATGGATATTAAGAGCGATATTAAAGAGGAATAGCACAGCTTTGGTACTTGGACAACATTAGGACACCATTAATCATCCACATTTTCCCTGTGTTTTAAAGGAATGCTTTTATCGTGGTTTGCTTTTAATATTTAACAGATTGTAAAGATATTTACAGTGGAATGTATATGTGTTTCTGTGATTATTGTTGGTTTATTGTTGTTGTTTTTGTTGCAGCAGGGTGTAATTTCATGCTGTAATATTGAATCAGACGTGATGTTGTGTACTTTACAGAAAAGGCAGATGTTGGTGTTTCATTATGTTGTGGTGATTTTGAGGAACTTCCCGCCTCTGCTGTGCACAGGGAGGAGAGAATAGAGAAGTGCACAGGAGTGAGGAGGCGGACACACACACGCATACGCACATTACCAGTTACACATTCCACACGCAGCACGAATGCCACGCACACTGACACACACACACACACATTCAATCCTGACAGCCCCGTTCACGCTGGTGTTTCTGTTGCTTCCTCTCTACTGACCCTTAGTCAGTTTTTCTGGAGTCAGCGCCGACGCTTGGAGAAGACCGCGTTCATTAATACGGTAAGATCCTTTTAAGATTTCATTGTGTTTTCTTTCGAGAATATGTTCTGTAGCTTTATGGTTACATTGTGGTTTCTCTAGTTTGAAACCATAATAAACACTAGAGGTTGTGGTCGAAGCCCCTGCACACGAATGGAGTGCATTTACCACCTGCCCAACAGGACCACTCTCCATCCATACACACACACACACACACGCACACACACACACACAACCCTCTTCGCCCGTTTGCAACGCAACACACACACACACGCAGTGCCACACATTCTTTTCCACATTGGCCCCCTGCACACACATTCAATCCTGACAGCCCCGTTCACGCTGGTGTTTCTGTTGCTTCCTCTCTACTGACCCTTAGTCAGTTTTTCTGGAGGTCAGCGCCGACGCTTGGAGAAGACCGCGTTCATTAATACGGTAAGATCCTTTTAAGATTTCAAATTGTGTTTTCTTTCGAGAATATGTTCTGTAGCTTTATGGTTACATTGTGGTTTCTCTAGTTTGAAACCATAATAAACACTAGAGGTTGTGGTCGAAGCCCCTGCACCTTAACATTACACTTCATGTGAGGACAATTCCCAGAGTTCCTGCAGGAACTGGGAGGATCCTGAACCAGGCAGAGATCTTCCCGTTAGATGAATAAGGAGTTTACTGGCTTCTGTCCATTAGTTTAACACACACACACACACACACACACACACACACACACTCTCTCTCTCTCTTTCTCTCTCTCTCTCTCTCTCTCCATCCTACCACCCAGATATCAGTGGTGAGCGTACAGCCTCAATACACTCCAAGCAAAGCACAAATTCCCATTGCAGAATGTAATATAATGTATAAATAAATAAATAAATCTATGCACTCATTCATTAGCAAATTTCCTGAATGACCTCATATAGGGTTTCGTACAGATCTCATATTGGCTGTTATTATGCATATATAATATTTTCATGGAATGGAATATTAGTAAGATTGCTCATACTGGCCGACACTGTTAACATTGTTCGGCTCGCTTGAACCTGTTGTTCAATTTAGAGTAAACATTATTTGCTTTATTTTATAATGCTTTACCAGGAACATTTAAAAAAAAAATGATACTAATGAAAAGAACCACATAAAACTAGCATCTGTGGCACCATAACTAGCTTAACGAGCGTACATAGTTTCATTGCACTTTTGTAGGCCAGTTTAGAGGAAGGAGATAAACGAGATAGCTAGCCCAGTTGGAATGCAAGTGCTTTATAATGACTAAATTATAGTATTTTGATGTAAATAATATTTGCAGTTGCTTTATGTATTACAACACTTTACTGCAAACTAGAATTGAGAGCATTGTTTCATTTTATTGTTGAATAAAATGGATAAAAATGCATACAATGTGATCAAATCAATAAAGGAGACCAATTCATCATCATCATCATCATCATCATCATCATCATTAAGCTTTTGATAATTGACAAATGATTAATTTGTCAAAACAAGGCTAGCATAGATTTAGCTTTGGTTCTGAGAGCAATTCAGTATCCAGAATTAGCTCATACCCAGAGATCTGTTATATTATAATTTAAAAAAAAAAAGGGGATTACATTAATTCATTCATTCATCTTCTACCGCTTTATCCGATCTTCCCTCGGGTCACGGGGAGTCTGTGCCTATCTCAGGCGTCTATGGGCATTAAGGCAGGATACACCCTGGATGGAATGCCAACCCATCACACACACACACACACACATTCACACACACATTCATACACTAGGGACAATTTTCCAAGGTGCCAATCAACCTACCGTGCATGTTTTTGGACCGGGGAGGAAACCGGAGGACCCGGAGAAAAAAACCCCTGAGGCACGGGGAGAACATGCACAAACTCCACACACACATGGCCGAGACGGGAATCGAACCCGGACCCTGGCGGTGTGAGGCGAACGTGTTAACCACTAAGCCACCGTGCCTCTAGGGGATTACATGACATGTCATATTTCAGATGTACAATGATAACTTGTATATGTGAGTCACGCATTAATAAAATATCAGCATATCAGGGTTGTTGACTGCTATATAAAGCAAATAATATATTTCTTTAGACTTGCAATGCATGATAGAAAGAATATACAAAATGCACAAACCCAGAACCATATAAGGATTTCGATTCCCAGAGTCAGATGCAGACAGCGCAGGAGAACGATAAGGAGCTGCCAAATGTGACCTCTGACATTGTCAATGAAATCAATTCCCTTTATCTCTGCTTCTTTTCTTTCGTTGTGTTGGTTGAACGAGAGATTTCTCCTACACCCCACATGGTCAAGTATAAATGCAATTAGAGATAGGAAGACCTAACATAAGGGGCACGGTGGCTTAGTGGTTAGCACGTTCGCCTCACACCGCCAGGATCCGGGTTCGATTCCCGTCTCGGCCATGTGTGTGTGGAGTTTGTGCATGTTCTCCCCGTGCCTCAAGGAGGTTTTTCTCCGGGTTCTCCGGTTTCCTCCCGGTCCAAAAACATGCACGGTAGGTTGATTGGCACCTTGGAAAATTGTCCCTAGTGTATGAATGTATGTGTGAATGTGTGTGTGTGTGCCCTGCGATGGGTTGGCATTCCATCCAGGGTGTATCCTGCCATAATGCCCATAGACGCCTGATATAGGCACAGGATCCCCGTGACCCGAGGGAAGATCGGATAAAGCGGTAGAAGATGAATGAATGAATGAATGAATGAGACCTAACATAAAAATAATCAACATTTTCAACTTATTTAGACACTTCAAATGTTTTTTTAGTTTGATGTTTTAAGTCAAAGGTCAAAAAAAAAACCCTCGATGGCTATTTAAATAGCCAATACCATTTTTAGCCTCCGCATTTGAGCCCTTTGACCTTTAGGTGCTGGAGGATAAGTAAATATGATAAAAATTAAGTGCTGTGGTCTGCGTTGTAAAATGGTGTCTCAGAAAACTCCACTACTTCTTTCCGGGTGGGTTTTGAAGGTCCCAGTTTTGGAATTTGGAAGGTTTCCCAATTAGGAAGACATAAAACCACTTTGGGACCAGGATGTCTGTTTTTCTCTAACTGGCTCACGTGCAGAAACAGAAGGATACCATGGTATGCATGATATCTTTTGCTAATGTATTACTGGGGACCAGTGTTGGGAAGGTTACTTTGGAAATGTAATAGATTACAGATTATAAATAACCCCATTCAAAATGTAATAAATACTGTAACTTTTCAATTACTTAATAAAAGTAAAGTAACTGATTACATTTGATTACTTTTTGATTACTGTCATTTGTCCACTAGGTGGCGCTTACTGAAATCAACATTCTCTATGGAAAAAAAAAAAAACTTCAAACCCTCGGAAAAAGTGGGTTATATTTTTCGAAATTGAGTGCGAATGGGATTTCTAGAATTGGGGTTCTTTGGAATTTGTCATCTTTAGCATTTTCAAAAGTAATCTGTAATTTAATTACACGTTTTTCTCAGTAACTGTAACAAATTACTGTTACTTTTATTTTGTAATTAGATTATGTAATGCTGTTACATGTAACTAGTTACTGTCTGGGACACTGCTGTGGACTGTATGGAACAAGTTTGGCTATCAGTGATTGTTCCTGTGATCAGGGTATGGACATGGACAAGTCTGGTAGCTTTTTGGGCCAAATGTATATATCAGGGAGGGGAGGGGGTAGCTCAGTGGTCGCTGGGCTGCTGATCGGAAGATCCGGGTTCGAGCCCCGGTATGGCCAAGCTGCCACCCTTGGGTCCTTGAGCAAGACCCTTAACCCTCTGTGCTCCAGGGGGCGCCGTATCATGGCTGACCCTGCGCTCTGACCCCCAGCTACCAACCCCAGCTACCAGGGATATGCGAAGAAAAGAATTTCACTGTGCTGTAATGTATATGTGAGCAATAAAGACTATTATTATTATTATTATTATTATATTTTAACCACTTATCCTAGTGTGCTGTTTTTCCATGAGCAATGTGCTCAAAATGATAAATCCCAGTTAAGACACATGATTAATGCCTATTAATATCACTTATTAATATTTCTCTAATATTCCCTTATTTCACCTTAGATTATTCGATTTTAGTAAATATTGATTGTTGATTGATCATTAAAAAAGTCCAGTTCAAAATCTTGTTGGCCATATTTACATGCAAAGATTTGTTTTTTTTTTAGTGTCAACAGTGGCATAATAAATAGATTATGTGCCCAATTGTGTGATTATATGTGATGTCTTTCAAAGTCGATCTGAAGAAAGCGCATCATTTAAAAGTATCATTTAATATTAAACTATCTGGCTTGTGTTTTTTAATTCATCATTTTTATGTCCGTCTTTAGCCAAACACACTGTAACTGTACTTCTATACAGACACATTTGTGTCCTATATTATTCTGCTTCACAAATACTTGTCCAAAACCTACACATTATTAGTAAAAGAAAACGTTGAATCATATCATAAGTAAAATATCTAAATGTTTAATTGCAATTACACTAATTAAATTTGTCTCATATGGGTTGTTGCACCTATTATATTATATAGTATACTATATGTACTATTGTAGTATATATAGTATACGTGCCAATTGTTCTGTAATACCAGTCATGCTCAATGTACGGCTTAAAATAATTTGAATGGTATATTTTTTATTGTTTATTTGTATGTAACTTGGTATCATTAGTTGAATCATTACAGGGTTATTAATCTGCTTATGTATTGATACAAGTGGAGAAAAGCCTGTATTGTCACATATTAGGATGTTCTATTCAGCACACTGGGTTAGATGCAACAAGTCTACCCGGAGATAGTTAAGGGCATTGCAGAAAGAGAGGTCCAACATTAGCGGTTTGGGGTTTTGGGGTTTACAACCTTCTAATTAGAGTTATTCATACACACGTATGTATTCATACATACATTTTCCAAGGTGCCAATCAACCCACCGTGTGTGCATGTTTTTGGACCGGGAGGAAACCGGAGAAAAACCCCCTGAGGCACGGGGAGAACATGCACAAACTCCACACACACATGGCCGAGACGGGAATCGAACCCGGACACTGGCGGTGTGAGGCGAACATGCTAACCATTAGTCACCGTGCCCCCTCGTCTAGACATATCATATTTTATTTACAAACGTCTAATAGACGCATAGTACAGGTACACTGCAATGAAACGCAGTGGGTGATATAAATATGTGCATATGTACAGCATTTGTAGTCCAGTAAATATAGCACACCAGTAAATAACGCGTACACCAATGTGTTATATATCGATTTCTCAATTTCTGAAAGCACATTGTGTGTTCTTAGAGCATAGCCCCTGCTGCGTTAGGTTTACTAGCAGCTCTTTGAAGCTCTCAACATTACGACTGGAATATTAGAAACATGTGATGCACAAATAAGGCAACGTTGATGAAGTTTCGTTCACAAGTCTGTGCTTGTTTCAGGTCACTTCCCCCTGAAGGAAATGTGATTGTCATGTGTGTGACTTGGGTATGGGGTGTAGATGAGTGTAGTGCGAAGGGCACCTCCTCCCAAACAGAAGCTAAAGAGATAAGAGATGACCAGGGTGTAAGAATGTGTAAAGTCAACAGTACTGTGTGCAATCCTGTGCTGTTTTAGTGCTACCTATTACTTCAGTTATTTACCTTCCCAGCTACTTGGGCTGTTAGTCCGTGCACACTGTACTCGGTATGCGCCAATAATTAACTTGGTCCAGGGTGAAGAATCGGTTAAAAATAATGTAAAGTGACTGTGATCTATTTATTTTTTTATTTGTTTATTTTGTTGGTTGTGATTCATGTGGCTGATATATGGGAATATGTAGGTCCTATTTGCTATTTAAACACACTGCTTGGGAATTGTTTTCAAAATGGGATTCTCCTATATAGCCTTCCCCTATTATAAGTCCTGGTCACTTCTTGTTGCTTTAAACACAAACATATTAAAGCTCATTTGTCCATTCTACACAAGATCTTTTACCAGTAACAGTGTTATCTACTGAAACTGAACTCATTGGGTAACTAAAGCCAATGATTTACCCTTTCTGTGATAGTAAAAAAAAAAAAGTTTGTTTTGTTTGTTCTGCCGAACGAGCGGCTGACTTTCTGCTGTCCATCACTTTTTCTCACACTGTCTTGTTACTCATGCCTTGTTTGTTTCCTCTTTCCTTCTGTCACTTTATCTGTGATTCCCTCTCCTGCCATGACACCGTCACTGCCTGCCAAGCACAACCGCGCTGAACGCTTGGAGGGGAATTTGGCAGGTCTGTCCTCATTGTCTGAGGGATGAGATGGGGATTTCAGTTTTGGAGAAAGCAGAGGGGAAAGGTTTTCATGGTGCAGCTGTTCTGGGTGAAGAAGGTGGTGAACCAGATTAGAGGCTTCTCTTCCTGCTTGATAAGCAACCAAACAGCCAAAATCAGCAGAATGGTCATGGTACTGCTGAGAAGTTGTGTTTTATAACAGGAGAGGTTCCTGAAAAAGAGCAGTTTGTAATTTCGGAACTGTTTAGATCACACACACACACACACACACACACACACACACACACACACACACACACACACACACACACACACACACGTGTCAAACTCAAGGCCTGCAGGCCGAATGTGGCCCTCCACGTCATTTTCTGTTCCAACAAGAGCTTAAATGCTTTGTATGATTGTCTTTTAAAGTGTGTATTGACAATAAAGTACATCTCCCACAATGTATGCGACTATGTTACCCGCTGTGACAGAGACTCAGGAGATTCAGGATCCATGTGCGCGCTTTTATTAGAGATGAGCAAAAACACAACAGGTAACAGGCGAGAAGGTCAGAAGGCAGGCAGTTAGCGTCAATAGTCCAGTGAGCAATAGCAAACAGTCCAGAGGCAGGCAGCAGAGAACCGCAAACGTGGGAACAGGCAGAGGTCATACACGGAATAACACACAGGAGTACACGTTCAGAGTTCGATAGGAAACAGGCAATACTTCACAAAGAGCTAAGGTCTGGATCTGGCTTATATGGAGAGGCTGATGAGTGATTGTAATCAGGTGTGTGCAAGATGGCGGTGAGTGAGGCATGATGGGAAATGTAGTGCTGCTAGTACTCCGGTGACGGCTCGCGTTGGTGATGATCGGAGGGGTTCACAGAGGCGGCATTTGTCACACCCGCGAAGTGTCGGCATCCCGCCACTAGAGTGCAGTGTATCTCACATCGGCTCTCATACAAACAATACATTGGCGTAATATTGTTATTAATAAGTTGGAATACATGCTGTGTATGTTCAGCACTATTAAGAAATCAATAAAATTACAATAAAAAAAGAAAGTGCACCAGGTGAACAAATGACTTATCACCACTTTGGATGATGTTTGACGTTCTTTTCAATTGCCAAAGCTTTCTTGGTGGTGAATTGTGTCTCCTAATGCAGTGGAGTCATTTCGTTTTCAAAACAAATGTCAATATGAGCAGAACAAGCTCTGTCAGTTTGAAAGACCGGGCTCTCTGCACCGTCAATGACACTCCTCTCTTAATTAGTGATTCTTTCTCGCAGCCCTGTTGATTCTGAATACCGCTGACAATGGTCAGCATCATCACCGTGGGTGGTTATTTTGGTGGTGTGTCTCAGAAGATAAGAAGTTCTGAAATCACACTTATATTGGAATCAAGTAAGAACCCAATAGAACCCAATAGTGTTAGACTGAAATGGTCCACCATGTGCTCTCACATGCCCCATGAGAAATAAGCAACTTTATTTTAGATTTCGTAACAGCGCTAACATGATCGATCATGTGTGTATTAACCTGAACGCAAATGACGCAGGCGATAAGAAAGACCTCAATATAAAGTGGGTCGACAAGAAAATATAGGACATGAATTGATTACAGTGAATTGTAAGATATTCAATAGGATATAGGATGTGCAGAATGAACCAACATGCCATGGGAACTGCCTTTTAAAGAAAAGGGAGCGAATACCCGGCTCGGAAAAATATAAATGCGTGCGTCTTCCCAAAAAAGTTTCCACAAAGCTGGAAGCCCAAAATTGTCCACGATGTCATTCTTGTTGTAGCATTCAGAACGTTCCAGCATGACAGTGCCCTACGGACAGAGGGAGCTCAGGAAAGACGTGGTTTGCACAGCTTGGCGTGGAAGGATAGAATGTGGGCTCTGACCTCAAACAAAAAGAAGACATTTGGGATGAATGTGAACGTTTAACAGGGTCTCTCCACTCGAATGGACCTACTTTCCCACAGAAAGCTTTTCCAAACGAACGAAGGCTGTTAAGTGTGCTAAAGTCTTTTTGGGAATTGGGTTTTCAACAAATACACATGAGTATAAAGGTCATGTCTGCTCATAACTGTGCTTATGTAAGTTATGGCAGGTGCAATATGTAGAAAGGTGAAAATGCTTTATTTTCAAAAGCTGTGTTGGTGGTTCATAGTGTAGAACAGGCATGTCCAAAGTCCAGCCCAGGGGCCAAATGCGGCCCTTGTACAAATTTCCCCCGGCCCGCAGGCTCTGTCATAAAATCAATAATATGCGGCCCGCCAGCACTGTTGACAACCAGTATAAAATACAAGAATACAAAAAAAAGCTATATTAAATTTGACCAGAAGACCTGTAGCTCGAGTAAAGCTCAGAGAAGAAGGAGGTAAAGCTATAAAATTCCACTGTATTCATCAATTAAGGCAAAATAAAATAACATTTTATCCTTTTTATCTGCCCTTGTTTTGTACTTCAGGTAAGATCTATGCTAGTGTTTGTTTTCCTGTTGACAGGATTTGGATTTAGAGGTTTTTACGCTTTGCCATTTAATAGTGACTAATATATAATGTTTCAAATCAACCTAGATATGTTTAATCGTCCTGAACGTTTTCTTAAGTTTATACGGCCGTAAAATGTGAAAGACAAAATCATTTTAGTAAAAACTTATTTAGATTTATTTGTTTTATGAGTGAAGAAATTAAAAGTCTGCCATTTGCAATAAAATCTATCACCAAATCTGGCCCTCATTACCAAAAGTTTGGACACCACTGATGTAGAAGCTTCATAGGTGACTTTATAGGTCAAATTCTTAGCAGGTTAATGTATCACCCCATGCTATCGCTGTTTTGGTTCATTCATTGTTGCGGGTACATGTCTAACGGATGCACCGAACTATGCCGAGAGAAACATTATGGGTTGCATTCTGTGACACACACACACACACAATGACAGGAAATGTGTGTTCTGACTTTCCCTTTTCTGATGTGAATCTAACTGTCTATGGACCTGACATTTCCTGACGAAAGGGCAATATGGGTGGAGAATTAAAACCATAGAATTATTCACTGAACAAGTCCTGCTTTTCCCTGAATATTATCACAAATATCTTATTAAAAAAAAAACAAAATTATAAAAACGTAAAATGAATACTTTTATAATCTTGTGAATGTGTAATAAATTCACAGAACTAATAAGTAATAATAATATGAGATAAATGAAGTCAATCTGGAGTTTGTACTTTTGGTGTGCGGTACAGGTGATGACCCCCAGACCAATCATTAACACATGTTCTTAGTTTCATATTAATTATCTTTTCACTTTTTTTGTTCACTCAGTATTCTCGTCAGCATTTCACCATGCGTTTCTCTTTAACACTGATTTTTTAAATTCCTTAAGCTGAGAAGAAAAAACAAACACTAAATGTACTCGCGTAAACCTACAGGGGACTTAGGGAGCAATGAATATCTAGATATTTACAGTATTGTCGTTGAAAATATACTCACATGTGGCTGTCACGTGTGTGTTAGTGTTGCTGCTTCATGGCTACAAGGTCATGTGTGAGTTTCCTCTAGTGTTCCGGTTTTCTCCAACTGCCTAGACACATGTCCGAAGGTGAACTGGCTAAACTTCATTAATGTAAAGGGCGTATCTAGAACATGTTCTCCTTGATTTTCATTGCCCAGTATACACCACTGTAGAAAATCAGACCGGGTGTTGGTATTGTATCAGTATGTCACAGGGTCAATGCATTTTGGGGACACTTTAAACGATAATTGCGTCAGTGTGTTTGTGCTAATCAAACATTTTTGTAAACCATGAGCCGTTCACACGCACATCTTTGGCAGATGTTGCCTGTCCTGTAGCTGCTTTATGGATCACTTTTACTACGGCCATTGACAATAACAATAAATCACAGTTGTGCACGCAAATCCTCTGCTGCAACTTGACAACACAAACACACACACACACACACACACACACACACACACAGAAAAAAGAATGGGAGGTGGTAGCTTAGTGGTTAAGTCGTTGAACTCTAGACCGGAAGATCACAGGTACAAATCCCACCACCAGCAACTACCAAGCTGCCACTAGTGGGCTCTTGAGCAAGGCCCCTAACCCTCAGCTGCTCAGTTGTAAGTTGCTCTGGATAAGGGCGTATGGCAAATGCTGTAAATGTAAATGTAAAGCTAAGAATCTCCACTGGGGGGCAGTGTTTACTTACCAATATTTCAGTTTCCCCGCAGGATACTTTTTGATGTGGGTATTTAGATTTTCACTACATAGTGGTTTGTCATATACATTTAGCACATAATCTTAATATGCCTTCATGTTATCAGTGCTGGTCATGAAGCAGAAAGTGAAATATTTTGAGTAAAGGCTGCAAAGGCACATTTTCATTGTGTGTTTATTCTTGATGTAAAATGCGACCTCCACAAAAGTCTTTGTGAGTTTGTGTAAGCTTCATCGTCGAATTGGTTGAGCTTGAGGTCATTTTAGGTCCGCATAAGATGTCATTGGAGACGTCTAAAGTTTACTTTCATTTCTCAGACAGGAACATGCGTTCTTATATCGCATTTCCTTCCAAACCCGAGCCCACAGTGCTTTATATACAGTAAAAAAGATCTATCTGGAAGCTTCTTTCCTTACATGGTCTGAGGAGTGTCTCTGAGCACTGATAAACACTAAGCTTAATAAGGCTCAGTAGTTAAGGGTGGTGGAGGGGGGGTGGGGGGGGGGGGGGGGGGACTTCGGTGCGCCGCCACCAGGAAACCAGTGCATGGAAATAAACCAAGCAATAGTCTCTTTGTGCTGCCTTCCTTGTTTACTGTTATATAGTGGGGCTGGGCTTAAGTTGTTGAAGACTATTCTCAGGCGGATGAGGGTCATGTCCTGAGAAGAGAGATTTCCCAAATGGTTTTTCTGAGCTCTCCCTGAAATGCACTGAGCACCTTTTTGTCCACTCATAGAAGAATGTAAATTCCGTCCTGAAGGAGATGGAAAGGACGCTCCTTTAGTTTTCCTGCTTTGTGAGGTTTTCCGCATGCTCGCGCACACGCAGGATGAATATGAATAAAGATGGTAAGGGTGAAGCGTAAGGAAACAATGTACATGATCTCATCGCAAGCCTGCGCTCGTTAAAAGTTTCAGCATCTCCAATGCGAGCTTTTCTTCTGCTTTCGCTCTCTCTCTCTCATGCTTTCTCTCCATTCTTGCACTCTTTCCACCCCATCTTGTTCACCCCCCCATCCCGAGCTTACTGACAATCAGTCGTCCTCCACCTCATTCAAAAGGAGGGTTAAAGTGAGCCTGACTGAGTGGTCCTTTTGTCATGCTTTAATTACAGCCCCTGAATTGGACTCGTCCACGCTTTCAATCTGCTTCTTGCTCCACTGTGTGCTCAGAGGCACACACACCAGCGCCAACTCTGTATCTCTCTATTTGCACTTTCTGCACTAATTCTGTATTTTCACTCTCCTCAGGGGACAGTATTCCTTAAACGTGTCGAATACGTTCACAAACGATATATACTCTCGGATAAATTGCATTTATAATTATTTTTCCCAGCCCCTTTGGTTCAGACGAGATGCGATCACATGCACTTCCTGCCCTATTTCTGTGAGCTCACTCAGGGATGGTGGCTAATATGCATTCCACCCTCTTTTAATTGTTGGAAGGGATCAGAGGAGGGGGTGGGGGTGGAATTTCAGTCAATCTGCTTCCCCTGGGGTTTGAGAGGCAAGTTAAACAGGGGTCAGGTTATAAATAAGAGGGCAATTAGGGAGTGTCCTCCAGGGACCTGATATGGAGCACTGGGGATGAAGTAAGGATTTGTAAGAAGTGCTCAGAGGACAGTTTAATAATTATAACATTAACACACACACCAGCAATGGGTCGTGCGGGTTTGTAACTGCACACAGTATTCAGATCAACTCTGTATCTCTCTATTTGCACTTTCTGGCACTAATTCTGTATTTTCACTCTCCTCAGGGGAGGGGACAGTATTCCTTAAACGTGTCGAATACGTTCACAAACGATATATACTCTCGGATAAATTGCATTTATACACTGCTCAATTTTTCCCACTGCGCTGCCTTTGGTTCAGACGAGATGCGATCACATGCACTTCCTGCCCTATTTCTGTGAGCTCACTCCAGGGATGGTGGCTAATATGCATCTCCACCCTCTTTTAATTGTTGGAAGGGATCAGAGGAGGGGGTGGGGGTGGAATTAGTCAGTCTAAGAGGTCATGGACCTGCTCCCCTGGGGTTTGAGAGGCAAGTTAAACAGGGGTCAGGTTATAAATAAGAGGGCAATTAGGGAGTGTCCTCCAGGGACCTGATATGGAGCTAACTGGGGATGAAGTAAGGATTTGAGTAAGAAGTAAGAAACTACATTGAGTCGACCGTGTGACAGTTTAATAATTATAACATTAACACCGTAACTGCAACAACACATGTACAATGGGTCGTGTCCGGGTTTGTAACTGCACACAGTATTCAGATCATAGATATAACTGCAGACTTGTACATGGATACTTACACACAATTTTCTCAGACATACTTCAGTTTATTTCCTTGTGTTTCCTTTATTCATTCATTCATTCATTCATCTTCTACCGCTTTATCCGATCTTCTCGGGTCACGGGGAGTCTGTGCCTATCTCAGGCGTCTATGGGCATTAAGGCAGGATACACCCTGGATGGAATGCCAACCCATCACAGGGCACACACACACACACACATTCACACACTAGGGACAATTTTCCAAGGTGCCAATCAACCTACCGTGCATGTTTTTGGACCGGGAGGAAACCGGAGAATGCAAACTCCACACACACATGGCCGAGATGGGAATCGAACCCGGATCCTGGAGGTGTGAGGCGAACGTGCTAACCACTAAACCACCGTGCCACCTTGTGTAATATTAACTAAAAAAATACCTGAGATTACATTTTTTTTACAAATATTAATGCATCCTTATACGTCAAAGAATGCCATTTTAGAACTTTATTCAATGTTTTAAAATATCAAATATATTACAAAAGGTCCTTAAAATACCCCAACTGTTTTTTTTTATGATAGAATCCTAAAAACCAACAAAAAAAAAAACAGCCCTTTCAGTTTAATCAAGTGTACGCGTGTAATCATATTATCTGCTGTGCAGCAGGAAACACAACTGGATGGTGGATTATTAAGTGATTCTGCAGTAAGCAATAAAAAAAATCCTTTTTACAAAGCATTTGTCCACATGGCTAACATTTTCTGTGTTGTGCAGCTAATAGTGGCTGGAAGAGGAAATGATATTGATATATTGCTGGATTACTTTATGGTACGTTTTCAGATCATTTAACTACAGTAAATAACAGTAAAATTCATAATAATGATCCGTGATACATTTTGCATATGCATCTATCTATCTATCTATCTATCTATCTATCTATCTATCTATCTATCTATCTATCTATCTATCTATCTATCTAAGCAGTTGAGGGTTAAGGGCCTTGATCAAGGGACCGCTAGTGGCAGCTTGGTGCTGGTAGGATTTAAATCTATCTATCTGGTCAAACGTCATTATATTTGGCGAGTTGAAGGAAGTGAGAACTATATGGAATATGTGCACTGCATATGCAATAAATACCTCTCTAATATGGCCCCCTTTCCTTTTTTCTTACCTTATACCTTATATTGTGTTATTGCAATATATATATACTGCATAATTTCCTCAGCGCATTCCCAATTCCTGCTGTCTAGCTTACAACGAGCCCCGTGCATAAATATGTGGTTACGTCTCTTTTACCATAAAGCATGTTCTTCCTGAGCATGCTGATTTAACTGGGCTTCACTAACATGCAGTTCCCTACGACAGTCTCTCCTAGTACTGACCTTATGGTTAAACCCAGGATTTCTGCATGAGCTCGGATTACCATATTTAGTCAATTATTTGTTTGACTTTGCCGTGTTTTCTAGGAAAGTCAACTTCCAGAGCATTCGGTTTGTGCCCAGTGCACATCTTGTGTTGCTCTGATTAGACTGAATTGTACTCATCTGCTCTAAAATATCATCTCTAATCTATATCAGCTAATTACCTTACATTGCTTTAAATGTATTAATCATTATATTTAACGTAATAATAATCAATTAGAAAACAATTAAAAGAAGTGCTATGGAAAGAAAAAATACGTACTTGCTTCATAGAGTAGTGTATTATTTGACTTGTTGAAACAGATGGAGCTAACAGGTGGTATAGAATGTGTGTGTGTGTGTGTGTGTGTGTGTGTGTGTGTGTGTGTGTGTGGGTTAATGAACATGTCTGTCTGTGTGTATTTCTGCATCATGGTGGGCAAGTGTGCAGCCCATCTGATACTGCCACACTATTTGAAACAAATGTAGGCCTTTCCCTCCCTCCATCTCTCTCTCTCTCTCTCTTTCTCTCTCTATCTATGTACATTTCTCCCACATTCTTTTTAATGGAGTTATACAATCGCTTTAGTCAGCATTTGCAATGTCATCCCTGGATTTATTGTGCAAAACCTCTTCACCTGCACTTACTTAATATAAAAGCCTTAGTGAAGATAGTATGTGGCAGCAAGAAGAAAGAGAGAGTGTGTGTGTGAGAGAGAGAGAGAGAGAGAGAGAGAGAGGGGATACTTCTAAATAGATTTTGCCTATTTATCCAACCTTCATCTAAAAATGATGAATAGAAAAAGCCATGGTAATATCCAAATAAAGGCTAGAATAGGAAAGAATAGAATAGAAAATGAAGTTGGAAGAGAAAGAAAAAAAACAGGAAGTGAAGTTGACAGTTTCAGCCTCCTCTTAACTCCTGGATATGCCCAAAGGGAGTGTGGTGAGACAGGTCAGTCACAGCAGGCTTTAGGGCACAGTGGAAACTACCAGAGCCCTTTCATTTTCAGCCACACAGTGCCAGATCGTGTTTTAATGGCGAACAGGAGCTGAGTCATGCCCATCAAAATAGCAACGACACCAGTGCACTCCTTTTCAAATGTTTAATCATTGGGTTATTTATCAATTCAATAGTACTGTTTTTTTTTCTAGTTAGTCTTTCTATCCGTTTTAGTTCAGAAATATGTGCAGTCCTGTGTCTTGCTACTTTATATTGTCTGTTAATAGCCTTTTGGTCCTGGGGAAACATTGTTTTGTTTCACTGCACTGTGTATTATTGAAATGACAATAAAGCCTACTTGACTTGACTTGACTTGAATCTCCTGTCTGGATGTGTGTGTGTGTGTGTGTGTGTGTGTGTGTGTGTGTGTGTGGTGCCCTGGGATAAATAAAAATGAACTGAAAAACATATCCTGCCCATTTTCCCAGGGCCCCGGGGCGCTTCTGTCTGTGTGTAAGGTGTTAAGATAGAGGTGTTACGTTTTTGTTTATATGTCTGAATTGCCCTCAGAGCAGGAGCATGCTGGGACGAGCTTCCCAAAGCCACCCTGCTGTGTTTGAGTGACAGAGCGTCAAAGAAGAATTCCGACTGGGGGAATAAAGAAGGTGACTCTGAATAGGCTGAAGATGAAGACGGTGATGAGCGAGTGTGTGCTGGTGGCAGGGTCCTATTGATCCCAAAGCTCAGAGGGTCACACTATCTCACAAAGGTAGCCACTGTGGATGGACCAACCCTTTCAACAAATGACATCATGCAGCTGTGTTGACAACTGACCTGGGCTTTCTGAAGTGAGGTATTCCTGGGCAGCCCTGGAGTGAAAGGGCGGGATTTATTGTTCTGGAATTGCTTGTGTATGTGTTTGGGATGGGGGTGTACTGAATGACTTCCCTGAAGCTGCTTTCTCTGTGCTGGTAACAGTTTGACGGCTTATTTCGAGTTGTACATTACAGAAAGTTGGAGGAAATGAGTTTTAAGTGAGTTTTATTTAAGTTTATATCGATTGTTTTTAGGGTTAACGCAAATTGACTTTAACGGCACTAGTGTTATTAACGCGTGATTAACGCAGTGTGCATTACTATGTGAGTGATCTGCTCCTTCACTCTGCGTTGTGTTGGAGAAGGAACGAAACCCGAACAAAAAAGAAACAAATGAATAAAAAAGCTTCGGTGCATCCACTCACACTTCCTAAATTTACCCAAATTACGCCTACTAGCTGCACATTCAAAACAGGTATGAGCTCCTCACTATATTAGTGTATATTACCGTATGGAACCTTACACAAGCGCATCGCATTCCCAAATATGTATTATGTAATAAAGCGCATTTTTCTTTTGTGAATTCAATGCGCTTCTGTAAAACCTAAATGTATCACCAGTTTATATGGAAAAGCAACCGGAACAGAATTCTTAAAGGAGCCACGTCCCTTATTTTACAATTAAAACAACCACTAAACAAGTAACATTGAAATTAATACGAAATTAATATGAAAAGAATAATTTCCATAGTAAAATTAATTAAATATATATATAATTATATATATATATATTTCATAATTGGTAATTTTAGCATTTATATATATATATATATATATATATATATATATCATATATATATATATATATATATATATCTATATATATATATATATATAATTAAGGGGCACGGTGGCTTAGTGGTTAGCACGTTCGCCTCACACCGCCAGGATCCGGGTTCGATTCCCGTCTCAGGCCATGTGTGTGTGGAGTTTGCATGTTCTCCCCGTGCCTCAGAGGGGTTTTTTCTCCGGGTTCTCCGGTTTCCTCCCCGGTCCAAAAACATGCACGGTAGGTTGATTGGCACCTTGGAAAATTGTTCCTAGTGTATGAATGTGTGTGTGTGTGTGTGTGTGTGTGCCCTGCGATGGGTTGGCATTCCATCCAGGGTGTATCCTGCCTTAATGCCCATAGACACCTGAGATAGGCACAGGCTCCCTCGTGACCCGAGGGAAGATCGGATAAAGCGGTAGAAGATGAATGAATGAATATATATATATATATATATATATATATATATATATATATATATATATATGATTATGACTAACTAACTGTAACAGTATTAGAAACATGAAAAGTAATAATTTATGGTACATTGAACACGTGCGATTACTCACGAGTTCGATTAATCATGATTACATATTGTAATCGATTGACATCACTATTTTACTTTGCCACATATTTTACTGTACTTTATATAGTGTTTGTCCCATGACACAGCAAATCATGTTATTATTATTTGTAAAAACTACTACTGTATGTGGTCTAATGTTTATTAGCAAAGCATTTCTCTTTCTGTTCACCTCACATTATAGCCCGCATTCAGCATTACCGTACTGCGAATATGAATTCTGCGTACATCGCTGCCACAGGCAGTACACCATGTACAGTCAGTGAAAATAAGTACTGGATTGCTGCTTTGGTCAGTGTTGCCATGGTATTGGTCAGCTTTAAGGTCAGCCATGATTATACAGGACACATCCAACCTTGTGATCTTTAACCATCTCACCTATGTTCTTATATATGTGGTATTTTAAAATTGGAGCGCTGTAATATATTATAATAATATTTAACAGTTCAGTAATGTTATATGTTGTCCTAACGTCTATATTTGTAATACTTTTACTCTATATAATATACTATTTTATGTTTATTTTAAGGGGCATGGTGGCTTAGTGGTTAGCACGTTCGCCTCACACCGCCAGGGTCCGGGTTCGATTCCCGTCTCGGCCATGTGTGTGTGGAGTTTGTGCATGTTCTCCCTGTGCCTCAGGGGGTTTTTCTCCGGGTTTTCCGGTTTCCTCCCCGGTCCAAAAAACATGCACGGTAGGTTGATTGGCACCTTGGAAAATTGTCCCTAGTGTATGAATGTGTGTGTGTGTGTGTGTGCCCTGTTATTGGTTGGCATTCCATCCAGGGTGAATCCTGCCTTAATTCCCACAGGCTCACCGTGACCCGAGGGAAGATCGGATAAAGCGGTAGAAGATGGATGAATGAATGAATGTTTATTTTCTTATGCACCACAAGTAATTTCATTTTACCCCGTACAAAGACAAACAAATTCTATTCTATTAGCATGTTGAAAGCCCATCAACATCTCTTACCTATTCTTACCATAAACAAGAAGCGTGAAGCCAATTCCAGGCAGACAAGTATTATGAACCATTTGGAAACGTCACACAGGACTGGGGGGAGAAGGAAACACCTCAGGGGGAACATGCAAAACCCCATGCACCAACCCACGTGGTATTTGAACCCCCAACCACAGCAGTACAGGACACATATTTTAACTTTTACGCCACCAGGTCACGTTCATTGTTAGATTTCAGACACGGAGAGATGCATTATGAAGCCATGAGGTCGTTGATGATTAGGATGACAGCTCATTTAAGGATGTTTAACTTGGAGATGAGGGGGGCACGGTGGCGTGGTGGCGTGGTGGTTAGCACGTTCGCCTCACACCGCCAGGATCCGGGTTCGATTCCCGTCTCGGTCATGTGTGTGTGGAGTTTGCATGTTCTCCCCGTGCCTCAGGGGGTTTTTCTCCGGGTTCTCCGGTTTCCTCCCGGTCCAAAAACATGCACGGTAGGTTGATTGGCACCTTGGAAAATTGTCCCTAGTGTATGAATGTGTGTGTGTCCTGCGATGGGTTGGCATTCCATCCAGGGTGTATCCTGCCTTAATGCCCATAGACGCCTGACATAGGCACAGACTCCCCGTGACCCGAGAGATCGGATAAAAGCGGTAGAAAATGAATGAATGAATGAACTTGGAGATGGAGTGTCACTCCCATCCCCCTTTTTCCTCCTCCTTCTTCTCCTCCTGCCCTTGTGTTTAGATCTCAGCTCGCTTCTCACTAGGGCATGTGTGCCAGTGTGCTTACACACACACACACACACACACACACACGCACACAGCCATGTGCACATCTACCGCTTGTCTGTTGGCTTTGGTGTAAAAACCCGGTTTGCGTCTTTTTTGTTTTAAGATCGCTTCCTCGTCTCACTTCACTTCCTCGGTCTGCAGTTTTGCGGGGATTTGGACAATGTGGCCGTGCGCTGTTACTGATGGACGCTTTTCCGCTCTCGTCGCTTTGTCCACACCCCTCACACCCAGATAAAGACGCGCTGCACACTCGGGACGCGTACATGCTTTGCCTGGCTGGATTATAACGTGTGATTTGGGAATTTTCCCCTCCTTTTTTTTCCCCATCTGGATCTGGATTTTTTTTTTTGGACCTCAGTCATCCGATTCGGATTAAACCTTGGCATCGATGGTACCGACTCACAACGGCAGACATGTACGTGCCTTTCTTTCATTGCATGTCGCTAACACTGAACGAAATAACACTGTGATCTGGGGTTTTAATTTAACACGCGCTAATTTACTTCGTCGTGTGTGTGTGTGTGTGTGTGTGTGTGTGTGTTGTGTGTGGGGGGGGGGGGGGGGTGGGGGGGGGGGGGGGGGGGGGGGGGGGTGGGGGGGGTGGGGGGGGGGGGGGGGGGGGGGGGGGGGGGGGGGGGTCAAATCCTTTGTACGGTAAACACAAGCTTCCAGGTTTTTTTTTTCTTATTATTTGTTTCCTCCTCCTGTAATCTCATTGGCAGGCTGATCAACGGGACAGGATTAACCTTTCTCCTAGATCACAAATATGTCCAAACAGCAGGTGTGTTTGTGGAATATATATATATATATATATATATATATATATATATATATATATATATATATATATATATATATATATATATAGGTGAAATATGTGTTGCTGGTCTTGTCTTGTGCCGGTTGGAGGTGAGAAGAAGGAGATGAGGCTTCATCCAGCTCTGTGTCCATGACAAAGATTGCTTGATATTTGTAATGATATTTGATATTTTGATATTTGTAATGGATGTGACAGCAATGTCGGGTGTCCACGGGTATTAATAACACGTCATTAGAGGGGAAAAGGACGCAGGAGAGGGATTTTTGAGAAAGCGAGGCAGGAAGAAGCTCAGCCTGGAAAAGTCAGAGCTGCCAGAAGCGAGACGTGGCCACATTTCAGCTGAGGACTTCTCTCTTCCAGATATTTTCGATTCTGCTGTTTCTCTTCTCCTTCCAGATGTGTGCCTTAACCCCACCATGAATCAAGCTTAAACTTGCTCGTTTCCCCCATGCATCCATTGCATCCTAATCTTCCCCCTCTCCCCACCTTTCTTTATTTTTCTCTGGTACGGAACATGGATGACAAGAGCATTTGTTGAAAGTCTTCTTCAAGTCTTTTCGGGATTAAAGCAATGGAAAGGGCGCTGTGCATTCCTTTCCACAGCAGTGGCAGCAGGCTTTTCCTAAACACCCACACACTTTAAGGGAAACCAGAGGGTTCCACAGCGTCCTAACAGCCACGTTTTCATTCCGGACCGACCGAAATCGTTTCGTCTTTTATGATTATGAGAGTGAGACAGGAAGATGATGGCCATATATATATACATATATATATATATATATATATATATATATATATTATATATATATATATATATATATATACTTCAACTGTGTCTGAGGAGAATAGGAAGCAAGAGATCAGTTTCTTGGGAAAACTACAGCTAAGTTGATCGAAAAAAGTCTTTAGAATGAGTATTAGATTGTCACTGAAGGATCTTTATCTCACGACCTTACATGGAGAGGACGTCATGCAGTTAATATAATATAGCCAAAATGAATGGTGTTCATTTAAAAGAAGTGTCGTTGCACATGTTAACATATTCATTGAAACTACAGCTTAGATTAATATTCATGACATTAATGTTTGAAAGGAGAAGTGAATCATTTTGATTTTTTTTTGTTGTTGTTGTTGTTGTTATTGACACCTGACAAGTTGATGTGTTTGGAAGGGACTTTTTCAAGGGCCAAATTCTGAAGACTAGGTCTCCAAAATGGAAGGCCTTTTAGGGTGTGTTCTTAGTATGCAGTGTTTAGTACATTTTATCAAATCATTACAACCGGCCAATTGTTGAAAGCACTACTGATGCTCGTGAGGAGTCAGATTCCTACGGAAGGGTAGTGTAGCACATATTGCTGAAAAAAAGTTAATGCCGACAATTATAGACGATAGAAAGGTATACGAACACATTGCATACCTCTTCCAGCATATGGGACTGTTTAGCTGCAGATTTCCGATTTACCATGGTGACCACTTTACACCTCTAACTGATCTACAATCAGCATGTGAGCATTTGATTCGTGAAGATTTATGATTACAGTGGGACAAACACAAACAGGGGTACCCGCTCACACACACACACACATGATATACAATGAGGCATTTAATATGTGAGTCATGTGTCTGATCACATGCTTGTTTTTCATGTGTGTGGGGGTTGGACATGTATGACTTCACTAATGCAGGTCACCTGATGTGGTTTATTGATTGTGGGTTGGATGGTAGTGTGTTTTCATTGACTTTTTTTTGAGGGTTTTTTTTTTTTTTCATGAAGTGCAAGCAATGCATTTGTAGTTACAGGTTTGATTAATAATGGACGAACTTTCTTGTGTCTTGACCGAAAAACTTTGTAAGCAAGCTTAATGCACGTTTTGATCAAGGGGGCTCTCCAAAAGGACTGGCATTTTATTGTTCCCACGTTACTGCTTGATATGTTTAACAATTTAGAACTTTGAGACAACTCATTGAAACTGACATTGCTTCAATGTTTGAAAAAAGCAGTCATTGGGTGGCTCATCGTGCAGCGTGATAATCACCGTGCTGACAATGAAGGACCTAATCAGCAAAAACAATGGCTGAAAGAAGCTTTTAACAATTAACGACCCAACAGTTTGGTGTAGTCTGTCATCAGAAACATGGTGTGTGTGTGAGTGTGTGTGTGTGTATATATATATTCATTCATTAATTCATTTTCTACCGCTTTATCTGATCTTCCCTCGGGTCACGGGGAGTCTGTGCCTATCTCAGGCGTCTATGGGCATTAAGGCAGGATACACCCTGGATGGAATGCCAACCCATCACAGGACACACACACACACACACTCATTCATACACTAGGGACAATTTTCCAAGGTGCCAATCAACCTACCATGCATGTTTTTGGACCGGGGGGAAACCGGAGAACCCGGAGAAAAACCCCCTGAGGCACAGGGGAGAACATGCAAACTCCACACACACATGGCCGAGACGGGAATCGAACCCGGATCCTGGCGGTGTGAGGCGAACGTGCTAACCACTACGACACCGTGCCCCTGTACACACATATATATATATATATATATATATATATATATGTGTGTATATATATATATATATATATATATATATATATATATATGTGTATATATATACACACACACACCTTCTGATCAGTAACCTAACCTAGTAACCTAAACCACCACACCCCTCCTGAATTTAAGGATATTTAAGGATATCCTTTGCATTCTTTGGTTATATTCAGCACTAGAAATTGACAAAGGTCCTTAAAAATTCTCGGTGTGTCCCAGGATGTAGCATAGGGTGACATTATTATTATTATTATTATTATTCATGTTTATCATGAAGGAGGTGGATTGTTGTTAATGGTCACTGTATATACCAACGCAGTTTTATATTAGAAGAGAAAAGACTATAACAGACCACATTGTTTGACTGACATTCCGCACATAACAATCTATCTTTCCAGAAAAGGACGTTATTTTAGAGATTAGTACAAATGCGAGCACTTAATAAGGCCTTGAGAAAGCACCGACTGGAAGAGAACTCGTATTACACTAAGTGACGTGGAGTGCCAGCAGTGTTGTTATGTAACTATTGGCAAAGCTCATGCGCCTGTACAATATGTCTGTGTCTTTCAGCGTTTTATACAGCTAATGATCTGCTTTGTGATTCGACAGCACAACATAAACTATTCGTCGACACAACGTGAAACAGAATCTATCCATTGCCTCACATTTAGTTTCTTTTTGCTCCCTATCTTTAATATTTTCTTTATGTCCAGTCACTTGTTCTGTCCAAAATGAATGGCAGCTGTGAACAGTCATTACTCCTGTCACGTTTGTACAGTATATTCAGTCCTGCATGCTTATTCCACATGATGATCCTTTTACGACGCTTCTCAGCAAATTTGTTTAAAAAGAATGGCCATGCTGGGGGCACGGTGGCTTAGTGGTTAGCACGTTCGCCTCACACCGCCAGGATCCGGGTTCGATTCCCGTCTCGTCCATGTGTGTGTGGAGTTTGTGCATGTTCTCCCCGTGCCTCAGGGTTTTTTTCTCCGTGTTCTCCGGTTTCCTTCCGGTCCAAAAACATGCACGGTAGGTTGATTGGCACCTTGGAAAATTGTCCCTAGTGTATGAATGTGTGTGTGTGTGTCCTGTGATGGGTTGGCATTCCATCCAGGGTGTATCCTGCCTTAATGCCCATAGACTCCTGAGATAGACACAGACTCCCCGTGACCCGAGGGGAGATCGGATAAAGCGGTAGAAGATGAATGAATGAATGAAGAATGGCCATGCTAATAGCACTCCCTATGGATTCATAAATGACGGATGAATATAGTTATAACCTGTACCTTCATGCCTGCATAGAGGACATGTAAGTGTTGGCGCCTGTGTGACAGCTTGTATAGGTTTGAGAATGTCTGGAGGTGCGTGGGAGTAGAGCAGCACCGCCGTGTCTGCCTGTAACACCTGCCTGCTGCTCTGGGAGCTGCCACGCTGAAAATAGCCAGGGCATACATTCATGCAAAAATATAATATACACATGGCCACATGGACGCATCCCATTTGCTTTTGCTGGTGTTTTTTAATGGTATTTTGGACTTCCTGGCTTGACTTTTTTTCAAATTAGGCATACAGTTTGCTTGACGGCGTGTCCCATGTCTACCGCATAGAGTTTCAAATCCTGTAATTCATAGAGTTACTGCTAATGTTTGAATGTGGTTACTCAGTATATATTACATTAGTTTAGTCATTACACATTCGCTCATGATTAACACACGTTTTGCAAACGTTGTAGAGAATAACCTTCACTTTTCCCCCGTGCTGTAGACCTTTTTTTTTTTTTTTTTTTTTTCCCCCCAGTTCTGGATGCGAGTTAGACATTGAAGCAAAAGTTCAGTCCAACTGAATAACATCCAGATTGTAGATAAACAGGAAGTTGCTTGAATTACAGGGTTCTGCAAAGAGATGGCTATTTAGGATGATAAACATACGACAACCTAGGATTTACTCTCATCGTAGAAATTTCGAAGGGCATGCACTGTTAATGTCTTAAAAAACTTTTTCACACACACACACACACACACACACACACACACACACACACACACACACACACACACACACACACACACACACACACATATATATACAGAGGTGGAAATAGTTTTTGTGTACTTCTACTTTGTAAAGTAGTTTTTCAAAATAGTTAATTTTACTTTTACTTAAGTATGTTTGTTTTTTTTAAATATTGGACTTCGCTTGATTATAAAACATATTTGGAAGATTATAAAACAACGTGGAAGATCAAATGTGCTAAACTCACAGGAACGATGGTGAGACGGACAAAATAGATGCATGATGCATGATGCAGTGGTGAAGGGACCAACCCCCCTCTATGGGTCAATATATATATATATAAAATCATATTTCCAATGCCATAAATCTTTGTGTACAAAAAATACTGGAAGAGATTAGAGATGCTACATATATATATATATATATATATATATATATATATATATATATTAATATATATATATATATATTCATTCATTCATTCATCTTCTAGCGCTTTATCCGATCTTCTCGGGTCATGGGGAGTCTGTGTCTATCTCAGGCGTCTATGGGCATTAAAGCAGGATACACCCTGGATTGAATGCCAACCCATCGCAGGACACACACACACACACACACACACTCACACACACATTCATACACTAGGGACAATTTTTTTCCAAGGTGCCAATCAACCTACCGTGCATGTTTTTTATGGACCAGGGGAGGAAACCGGAGAACCCGGAGAAAAAACCCCCTGAGGCACGGGGAGAACATGCACAAACTCCACACACACACATGGCCGAGACAGGAATCGAACCCGGACCCTGGCGGTGTGAGGCGAACGTGCTAACCACTAAACCACCGTGCCCCCATATATATATATATATATATATATATATATATATATGCCGCTGTGAAGTGAATTATCTGTGAATTATCACACTATCTAGTTTGAAATGACTCAAACTGTATCCTACTGAAGTGATTTTTTTTTCCTTTTCAGGAAAGCCCGACTCTGTTTTGAGAAAAGCCAAATCTGCAGCTTGTGTCTTTTCTTTATCTCTCTCTCTTTCTCTCTCTCTCTCTCTCTCTCTCTCTCTCTCTCTCTCTATCTATCCATCTTGGGGTGTTTGACTTCTCCTGCTACGTCTGTTTTAAAATACAACTTTCTCCCTGTATTGCCGTTACTGATTTGCTTCACTTCATGAATCCAACTTTTCTTCTTCATCATAATCACTTCCTTTTTTTCTAGGGTATGTCGAGTGTATTTCAACTTTCCCATAGCATCACAGTGAAGTCTATGTTTATCTCATTAAAGACATAAACAGAAACGCTTATTTTTTTCCCCCCCTGAACCAACACTGTGAAATAAAACTATTGCAGTTTCTCTGTGATTAAACATCGGCACCGTCCGCGTCTAAAAAAGCCATTTGGACGCATTATTTAGTTGCGCTTGGCCTGCGTATGTGTGTGTGTGTGTGTGTGTGGTGTGTGGTGTGTGTGCTGTGTTTTATTCCTGGCTGCACGCTGACTTGTGTGTGTCAGTGTGTCGTGTATTTCAGTAGCATGTCATTACCCTCCGAGTGGCTGGTGTGTCATTATGGAGCTGGTGCTGGAGAGAAGAAGACAGGTTTAGCATGCAGCTGTGCCATGTGACTCAGTCTCTCCCCAGGCCCACAGATATACACAGACACGCCACATTGTAAACTCGAAGCTGCACACACACTACACCAATTATCCGACTATTATAGGAATATTGCGCTCATGTTGCATTATGTGAAAATGTCAAATTCGAGAAAACGATGATATGCTTATATGGAGGTCGGGAACCTTCAAAATGACATAGGACACTGACGCTGAAATGAAAGCTGACATACGCCATCGAGCTCGCCGTCATCTGATAATGACCGAGCAAACATGACCAGCATTGCTTTTTCATTCAAATGAAGCCGTGCTTTTTGTTTCCACGTTACCAAACACAGGAGATTCCACTTCCTAGTCAGATCGCCGTCACCCAGGCCAGTTGTTTCTGACATGACTCATGCAATTGTTGCCTCTTTTTTTAGGTCCTCTCTCTGTCTCTCTCTCTCTCTCTCTCTCTCTCTCTTTCGCTCTCTCTTTCTTCCCAGCCTGTCATTTCCTTGTGGTTTGTTAGCAGGCGAGGCTTGTTGCTTTCAGCTGACACACACACTGACGCTTGTCTTAGCTTATTTTTAATATCGCCTAAATGCTTAACTGCCCTAATTATCTCGGTTGCCATTAGTTACAGGCAGTTGGAGTGTGTCATATTGGTGATCTCGAGGCTTTATCCACATCTCCTTATGTGATGTAGGATAATTGGTTGACCTGTAACATGAAACATACACAGTAGCCCGTACAAAATATAAGGGGAATAAAAATGCTTTAATTCATGTAGCTATACGAAGACTATTGGTGGATTAAAAAAATACATTGTTTTTCGAAAAATATGCTAATGGTGGTCATACCATAGCAAACTATGGTATATGGTTAGTGCTGCTTTTGAGCAAATCATCGACCACCTCGTTAGATTGTACGGGAAATTGTAATCGTACACAACACTTTAGACCAGTGGTTCCCAACCGGTGTGCCGCGGCACTAAGGGGTGCCGTGAGATCTTTTGAGGGTGCCGCCAAAATTTCGGGGAAAAAATTGCACTAACGTCATTCTCTCTTGGTGGGAGAGGGGGAGGGAGGGAGGAGACTACCGAGATAGCGGAGAGTCCTTCTCCACCCCACCTCACCCCACCCGTTCCTCAGTGAGGGTTGTGGATTGACGCGTATAACACACGTACAGGACAGGGCGCACAGCGAGGTCGCCAGTCGCCAGTCGCCAGCATGCCTCAGTACTGATTGGTGACTCAAAGGAGGCAGAAGGTATTGTATTAAGCAGCACGTGCACGAGTGCACGTAAATTTGTGATCAAGTGCAATTCTTGTGATAAGCTAACTTGTCACAATTGCAATTGTGATATTAAGGCAGAATCAGTGTAAACAGTATTCTCATATCATCTAGGACTAGGTATAAGGTGTTGTTGCATGCAAACTCCCGAAATGAAACAAATAAATAAATAATAATAAAAAAGCTACAGAGATTTTAAATATCTATTTCCTTATAAGGGTGCCGGGAACTTTTGAAAGGCTTTCCAAGGGTGCCTCAAACAAGAAAAGGTTGGGAACCACTGCTTTAGACAATTACACAGGTTTTGTCACGTGATTAAATATTCCATAATGCGTGAAATATCTTTGCGCTGGACAAAAACGTTATCTCGGTGTAAATGGAAGGACAAAATGACGGATGGTGCCGCTCTGTCCACCATTGAGCCCTCTTATCGGCAGGTTCAGTTTTGTTCTCCAGGCTTTCCCTCATCTCATACTTCTAAAACCACTTCTCCTGATTTATAGCTAGAACTAGCAAAACGATTCCAGTCACATGACATGTCATGAATCTCCTCTGGGTATTGTCAACTGGGGTTAGTAGAACTACTTTCAGACCGCTCGGGATCTATAGAGGAAGTGCGGAGAAGTGCGACTTTAGCTAAGTGTTTCTATTTCTGACTCTGTTAAGATGGTGGATTTTGAAGTTTGAAGAAATTTGAAGTTAAGTGTGAGGTGGAGGAACTTCTGATGGGTGTTAGATTTATATAAGTTATATACAGTGCAAGGGGCACGGTGGCGTAGTGGTTAGCACGTTCGCCTCACACCGCCAGGATCCGGGTTCGATTCCCGTCTCGGTCATGTGTGTGTGGAGTTTGTGCATGTTCTCCCCGTGCCTCAGGGGGTTTTTCTTCGGGTTCTCCGGTTTCCTCCCCCGGTCCAAAAACATGCACGGTAGGTTGATTGGCACCTTGGAAAATTGTCCCTAGTGTATGAATGTGTGTGTGTGTGTGTATGTGTGCCCTGCGATGGGTTGGCATTCCATCCAGGGTGTATCCTGCCTTAATGCCCATAGACGCCTGAGATAGACACAGACTCCCCGTGACCCGAGGGAAGATCGGATAAAGCGGTAGAAGATGAATGAATGAATGAATGAATATATATTTATATATACACACATGTCTTTTCAGTACTCTCTTGTCAAGCTGAATCCTCTCTTTCTCACTAATAAAGCATGAGAGAAATTGAGGAGAACAGAGAAAAAACTGGGAAGAGTAGAAAAATGGGCACACAATGCTACCCTTTTGTGACATGTTGCAGTGAATATGAATGAGCTCTCCCCAGCAACAAGGCACACCATCCTCCAAATCCAAAACTTGCCTGACTTCTTAGCTTGTATTTATTAGTGTCTCAATCTTCTGCGCTGAACCTGCATCGTCTTTCACCTAAAGGGGTGGCTAAAATTAAATTATTAAAAAAAGAAGGTTATAATGTGGTTGTGATATATTTTGATTTAGACTCTTTATCATGACATATCATCACAAGTGCTATTAAATATGGATGCGGAAGGAATTTTACCATACAAATATTACTTGAGAGTCTTCTCTAGTTACGTTGTGTGTAACAGATGTGTGTTTTGGGTGTGTTTTGATATGTTAGGGCACGTATCTGTAAGTGTTTTCTAGATCTCCGTATCTCTGTTCTGTAGCGCACTACGTTCTAGCAGGATGCCTGAGTCTATTTTTAGCGCATCAAGTGACTAATAAGCTTCTTAGTGAGCAGGTGGGGATTAAACAGAAACACTTGGGTTCATAAGGAGCGCGATTCGGCTCAAAACTATTTGTTTAAAATGGTTATTAAGGTTATGTCATTTGACCCATTAGCTTTGAATATATAACTCGCACCCTGTGATGTGATTTTCGAAAGCTCCATAACCCTTACACTAAAGACTGTTTATTACGACGCTGTGTTAAATTTTAGATATTTGTGTTCCACTGTATATTTAGAATAACAATGACTGGCAGGGTTTTCGGTGAGTTTCTGCCCGTTATGGCCAGTTTCATTATTTCTAGAGGAAGGGTATTTAATATTTACATCAAATACACCTATGTGAAGAGACCAAAGCTAAAGATTTTAAGCTTATTTTCTCATGTCGTTGATCCTAACGCAGCCGTTTATTTGCGAGCAACGTTTTCCTTTTTAGATTTGTATTTGTATCAATGACGTACCAGAAATTCTGTCTTTTAAACATGCTACATTTCAGTAAATCTTTCTTTAGAGGACCCTTTTTGCCCTATTTGTAGACTCTGCCTAGAATTTCAAAGGAAATAAATATATGTGAAGGGGGTACGGTGGTTTAGTGGTTAGCACGTTCGCCTCACACCGCCAGGGTCCGGGTTCGATTCCAGTCTCGGCCATGTGTGTGTGGAGTTTGTGCATGTTCTTCCCGTGTCTCAGGGGGTTTTTCTCCGGGTTCTCCAGTTTCCTCCCCCGGTCCTAAAACATGCACGGTAGGTTGATTGGCACCTTGGAAAATTGTCCCTAGTGTATGAATGTGTGAGTGTGTGTGTGTGTGTGTGTGTGTGTGTGCCCTGTGATGGGTTGGCATTCCATCCAGGGTGTATCCTGCCTTAATGCCCATAGACGCCTGAGATAGACACAGACTCCCCGTGACCCGAGGGAAGATCGGATAAAGCGGTAGAAGATGAATGAATGAATGAATGAATATATATTTATATATACACACATGTCTTTTCAGTACTCTCTTGTCAAGCTGAATCCTCTCTTTCTCACTAATAAAGCATGAGAGAAATTGAGGAGAACAGAGAAAAAACTGGGAAGAGTAGAAAAATGGGCACACAATGCTACCCTTTTGTGACATGTTGCAGTGAATATGAATGAGCTCTCCCCAGCAACAAGGCACACCATCCTCCAAATCCAAAACTTGCCTGACTTCTTAGCTTGTATTTATTAGTGTCTCAATCTTCTGCGCTGAACCTGCATCGTCTTTCACCTAAAGGGGTGGCTAAAATTAAATTATTAAAAAAAGAAGGTTATAATGTGGTTGTGATATATTTTGATTTAGACTCTTTATCATGACATATCATCACAAGTGCTATTAAATATGGATGCGGAAGGAATTTTACCATACAAATATTACTTGAGAGTCTTCTCTAGTTACGTTGTGTGTAACAGATGTGTGTTTTGGGTGTGTTTTGATATGTTAGGGCACGTATCTGTAAGTGTTTTCTAGATCTCCGTATCTCTGTTCTGTAGCGCACTACGTTCTAGCAGGATGCCTGAGTCTATTTTTAGCGCATCAAGTGACTAATAAGCTTCTTAGTGAGCAGGTGGGGATTAAACAGAAACACTTGGGTTCATAAGGAGCGCGATTCGGCTCAAAACTATTTGTTTAAAATGGTTATTAAGGTTATGTCATTTGACCCATTAGCTTTGAATATATAACTCGCACCCTGTGATGTGATTTTCGAAAGCTCCATAACCCTTACACTAAAGACTGTTTATTACGACGCTGTGTTAAATTTTAGATATTTGTGTTCCACTGTATATTTAGAATAACAATGACTGGCAGGGTTTTCGGTGAGTTTCTGCCCGTTATGGCCAGTTTCATTATTTCTAGAGGAAGGGTATTTAATATTTACATCAAATACACCTATGTGAAGAGACCAAAGCTAAAGATTTTAAGCTTATTTTCTCATGTCGTTGATCCTAACGCAGCCGTTTATTTGCGAGCAACGTTTTCCTTTTTAGATTTGTATTTGTATCAATGACGTACCAGAAATTCTGTCTTTTAAACATGCTACATTTCAGTAAATCTTTCTTTAGAGGACCCTTTTTGCCCTATTTGTAGACTCTGCCTAGAATTTCAAAGGAAATAAATATATGTGAAGGGGGTACGGTGGTTTAGTGGTTAGCACGTTCGCCTCACACCGCCAGGGTCCGGGTTCGATTCCAGTCTCGGCCATGTGTGTGTGGAGTTTGTGCATGTTCTTCCCGTGTCTCAGGGGGTTCTCCGGGTTCTCCAGTTTCCTCCCCCGGTCCTAAAACATGCACGGTAGGTTGATTGGCACCTTGGAAAATTGTCCCTAGTGTATGAATGTGTGAGTGTGTGTGTGTGTGTGTGTGTGTGTGTGTGTGTGCCCTGTGATGGGTTGGCATTCCATCCAGGGTGTATCCTGCCTTAATGCCCATAGACGCCTGAGATAGACACAGACTCCCCGTGACCCGAGGGAAGATCGGATAAAGCGGTAGAAGATGAATTAATGAATGAATCTATAGTGCACATTTATGCTCCGAATTATTTAAAAAATAAGTCAAAATATCTAAATGTTTTGAATAGATGTTTAGCGTTGAACATTTATTTACTTATTTATTTACTTATTTTACCAACATTTATTTATTTAACATTTATTACTGCAGTCCAGCTGATAGTGTACACTGCAGAAATGGAATGACATCCCCCTAAAATGTTCTTTTTTGGGGGGGAAAACAGTATTCATGGTGTCTACGTGGGAATATCTGTAACAGCAGAGAGTGTTTGTTTGCTCCAGAAGGTGCGAGGAGGTGCAACAGTAGATATAAGTGAAGCTTATTCATGGGACAATCACCTAATCCATTGCAGTTCTTCTCACTAAAGAGAAATGAAAAGAAAATGAATGAATATCATTCAAATCCAATAAAGGATTCTATAAGTATTGATATATGTGTGATTTCCTATGATGGCTTCTGTACAAGCTTTTTCATCTACTGTGTTGGTTTAATGTGTTCTTTGGTAAAGAATGTTTTGCTCTCATGTAACTTGATGCAATCAGAGCTTAGAAAGAAAAAAAAGCATGCAGGAAGAGTTGAAGAAAGACTGGCATGTGGGTTATGGGAGGTATGTGCCTTTTATTAAGAAGAAGCAGGAGGCCGTTGGAGTGCGTTGATAAGTAAAAGGGGTTGGAATGCACGCTGATACAGTAAATACTGTATTGTTTGTGTGAGACAGAGTGTCAGCACTAGGATAATCCCCATGCTGTCTATTAGCAAGCCAAATCTCACTTCCTGTAATTGCATTGTGGGATAAATGTGCTGTAAGGAAATGAGAGCACCGTCCCAGCACCACCATGACACCAGTTCCATTTTAAATCGGCACCATAGGTCATTTCTGAAAGGAAAAAAAAGCCTTCTATTTTAAAGTTGCTGGACTTGAGCTTTGAAAACAGTCTTTATCATTACTTGAGGGAGTTTCATTCATCTTCTAAGCGCTTTATCCGATCTTCCCTCGGGTCACGGGGAGTCTGTGTCTGTCTCAGGCGTCTATGGGCATTAAGGCAGGATACACCCTGGATGGAATGCCAACCCATCTCAGGGCACACACACACAATCACATTTACACACACATTCATACACTAGGGACAATTTTCCAAGGTGCCAATCAACCTACCGTGCATGTTTTTGGACCGGGGGAGGAAACCGGAGAACCCGGAGAAAAAAACCCTGAAGCACGGGGAGAACATGCACAAACTCCACACACACATGGCCGAGACGGGACTCGAACCCGGATCCTGGCGGTGTGAGGCGAACGTGCTAACCACTAAGCCACCGTGCCCCCAGGAAGTTACATGTGGACAGATATTCTGTATCGTGAGTTGTATTGCATGGAGGAAGAGAGACAATGTGAGATATAAGTCATGCATTCCACAATAGTTTAAAGTACTTTATGCTCCAAAACCATGCATGCAAACGGGGACTAAATAGCAACAATATGCTTTAGTGTGTAACGGTGTTGAAATTCTTTGTTATTTTGTTAGATGAATATTTTTATTATTAATGAAAGAACAAATACACACTACATGGCCCTGTGTGTAACAGTAAAAAGTGGTGGTGGTAGTGTGACGGTCTGGGGCTGCCGAGACCTGGAAGACTTGCTGGGATAAATGCAAGCATGAATTCTGCTCCCTACCAAAACATCCTGAAGGAGAATTGTAGGCACGTCTGTTGGTGACCTCAAAGCTGAAGTTGGTTCTGCAGCAGGAAAACGACCCAAAACACACCAGCAAGTCCACCTCTGTAGGGCTGAAGGAAAACACAATGTAGACTTTGGAGTGGCCTAGTCAAAGTCCTGACAGGAATCCTATTGAGATGCTGTGGCGTGACCTTACAAAGGGGATTGATTGTGATTCATGTGAATGAAATACAACAGTTCTGCAAAGGTGAGTGGAGCAGAATTCCTCCACAGCGCTATAGCACACTCATTGCAGGTTATCCCAAATGTTTGATAATGGGCGGCCCAACTGGTTATTAGTGTTAGGGTCCAAAGACTTTTTTCACACCGGACCATATAGATATATATTTTGTTTTCCCTTAATAATTCCCTGCGTTTTGTGTTTCCTCATGTTATCGTTGACTAATATTCACATTTGTTTGACGATCTGAAACATTAAAGTGTGAAAAAAAAAGAAAGGAAATCAGGAAGGGGGCCAACACTTTCACACGTGTGTGTTTACAGTTAGACAGTGTGAGATTTAGCTGAAACCAGACACTGGGATGCTTTACTGGTGTAAACTGCTGCCACTGGTGTCATATTCACAGTTCTGTAGGTGAAAAGAATCAAGTATTGTTTGTGGCTGGTTAACGTGCTCCATGTTTGTGTTGTTTGTTGTGATACTCTGATATTGTGTAACGTAGTTACACTGGAATGCTGTAACCTTGTGTATTAAATACAGAATGACAAGGGAAAAAAATCATTAGTCAGTGTGTGATGGAGAGGGCCGGTGTGAATGACTGGGTGAGTTGTGTGAGCACATTGGTTGGGACTCAGGTGCAGTCTGACTCCTAACTCCCAGAGGGCCCCTTTAACACACCATAATACAGCTGTGGCGGCACAGATAAGAATCCCTTTGGCGATGTCTCAAACCCCAGAACCCTCACTTTTGTTTATTCTCTAGGCTTGTTCTTTATCACTCCATCAGGAGAAACTGCGCAAATCTTTTCCTTTACACCTTCACGTCTTCCTTACACCATCCAAAAGGCAACGAGTGTTAGCATAATGTGTTAGCGTCATTTTTCTACACTTGGCGTTTGCAGTGTGTTTAATTAATCGCAGGAATCTTATCACATTTGGATGCACAGCTGGATGCGACCACAATTCTGCATTTCCCCACAGAGCTATAAATTCTCTGTATTAATACACAGTTTGCTGATGTATTTCCTTCTGAAGCAGGAAGTCGAGCTAAATGTGCATTAAGGTATTACAAGAGTCATTGGTGTATGAGATTCCTCGTCATTAACCAGAATTTTGTCTTTTAAACATGTTACATTTCAGTAAATCTTTATTTAGAGGACCATATGTAGCACATTGACTCTTTTTTTAATAGACTCTATGTCAGGGTTGTCCAATCTTTTCCACAAAGGGCCAGTGTGGGTACAAGTTTTCATTCCAACCAAACCAAGTCCACCCTAAAATTGACCTGCTTCAATCTAATGATTTTCATTTTCAATGCCTATCAGGTGTGACCCTTAATTGATTGGATTAAGATTTAAGACTTGAGTAATACTAATACAGGAGTGTCCAATCATTTCCACGAAGGGCCAGTGGGGGGGGGCAGATTTTCAATCCAATCAATTAAGGGTCACACCTGATAGGCATTGAAAATGAAAATCATTAGATTGAAGCAGGTCAATTTTAGGGTGGACTTGGTTTGGTTGGAATGAAAACTTGTACCCACACTGGCCCTTTGTGGAAAAGATTGGACAACCCTGACATAGAGTCTATTAAAAAAAGAGTCAATGTGCTACATATGGTCCTCTAAATAAAGATTTACTGAAATGTAACATGTTTAAAAGACAAAATTCTGGTTAATGACGAGGAATCTCATACACCAATGACTCTTGTAATACCTTAATGCACATTTAGCTCGACTTCCTGCTTCAGAAGGAAATACATCAGCAAACTGTGTATTAATACAGAGAATTTATAGCTCTGTGGGGAAAAGCAGAATTGTGGTCGCATCCAGCTGTGCATCCAAATGTGATAAGATTCCTGCGATTAATTAAACACACTGCAAACGCCAAGTGTAGAAAAATGACGCTAACACATTATGCTAACACTCGTTGCCTTTTGGATGGTGTAAGGAAGACGTGAAGGTGTAAAGGAAAAGATTTGCGCAGTTTCTCCTGATGGTGTGATAAAGAACAAGCCTAGAGAATAAACAAAAGTGAGGGTTCTGGGGTTTGAGACATCGCCAAAGGGATTCTTATCTGTGCCGCCACAGCTGTATTATGGTGTGTTAAAGGGGCCCTCTGGGAGTTAGGAGTCCATCCAGGGTGTATCCTGCCTTAATGCCCATAGACGCCTGAGATAGGCACAGACTCCCCGTGACACGAGGGAAGATCGGATAAAGCGCTAGAAGATGAATGATCTTGGCTCCCTCCATTTCCAGGACATGGAGTATACAAGGTTTTTTGTTATTTATTATTTGTCAGGCTGTTAATCGAGTTTGTGGTTTATGCCGATGTTGAACATGGGAAAATTGATTTTACGATGTCACCTCGGTTTTGGCACAGCAAGCTTCCGTAGTTCTCCACCTCCCGCCCCATACTTGCGAAATACAACATGACGGCACTCTGACGAAGCCGAAGAGATTTCCAAGAAGGGGCGGGGTTTCATCAATCGTATGGAAACGGTTCGTGTTTGTAACTTCAGACATTCATCAAACCGAAACCCCGCTGTAACATTTATCTAACTTTTGTAAAGGAAGCAGCACGACTCATTTATTCCAGCACCTCAAACACAATAACGTTGTTGAATAGGGAGGTGTGCGTGGCGCTGTGGGATAAAACAAGACAAACCCCAACAGGGAAAAATAATGGGCACATTTTCTCACTGTATCCAAAATCGAATTTTGCCTAAAAAAAGTAATCAGAGATGATATATATATATATATTATGGCGACTCGCTCGCCGCTTCGGGCTGAACACAGGCGCGGAGAGGCGTAACTGGGAGTGCAAAACAGTGTTTATTAAAAATAAAGCAACAGTAAAAAGGAAAATGTTCGTGTCCAATATTTGGGGGATCAGGATCAGGTGAGGAGGGGCTGGAACAGGAGATGGACGTTGGGTCCCGACCCGTGGGCGGCTTCGTTCTCCGGATCTCCATCGGCACATAGGGGTCAGGTTCGTTTCCTGCCGCAAGGCTGTGGAAGCTCCCAGCTATCAGGCACTGCGAGGGTCTGGCGGGTATTTCCCATCCGCGCTTGCCGTCTAACCTGTAGTGGGAGGTCGGGAGAAAAAAAAACCACATACACGCCGTTAGTCGGGAGCCCAAACGTTCTCCGACGACAAACGCCGTCCGACGTCGTTTTATAGACGCCTGCCTGATTTGGGATAATGAAGGCGCCACTCCGGGATAAGCTCCAGCCGTGTCTCGTTGATGACGCCCCGCCTCTCTCTCATCAGTGCTGGGTTGCTCGGCGATTGCGCAACCCCTCCGCCCTCAGACGACACGCTGAGTTCGGAGCGCTTGCCCATCTCAGTAGATGGGGCAGAGGCCCATTGTGACAATATATATATATATATGTATATATATATATATATATATATATATATATATATAATATATATATATATGACACATCGCCGAGCTCTTTATACACCACTGAATCTAAACAAACCTGACAGTAACTTTATATGGGCCACAGCAAAAGGAATATTGATAGACTTTTGTTGAGTCTAAATGAAGAGTCTCTGATCGTTTTCACTCTGTCTGAGAAAACCTTTTCTTAACTCCGAACGTTTTTTTCTAAACTCTTCACAGTGGGCGTGTGTTGCTTTGATTGACAGTGGAGAGGATTTGATATCTCCCATTGCCAGTTTGCTCTCTTGACTCTCAGGTTTGGATGGATGTGGCGATTTCCGGCTTCTTCATACATATTTTGCTATTGATTTTTTTCCCCCCTATAGGATCGTTTTTATCTTTATAAAACTAAGAAACATTTGTACACTTTTTTTCCCCCACTGTAAAGAGTTACCCTGTCAATGAATCACCCAGGTATTTATGAAGAACGGCGGTCAGTGACATCATCAGGGTCATGATCCTTTGCTCTAAAAATAAATCTTGGCAATTGCTACACCAATGTCATGACCAATGTTCTATAAGAATTTATAATAGACAACTATTGGGATATATAATATAATAACTATATAATAGACATGTTGGGAAGTGAATGATGTTTTGCTTGCTGTTCCGACGTTTTGTCTGGTAACGGACTGTGACACACAGAGTAAAGAGCACGGTGGGATTGCGTGAGCCCGGTCGTCGTAGCGTACGACGTTGTTTCATTGCTATCTAAAACAAATACAGGGCCAGGCTGCGTGTTTGCACACGTGAGCATCTGTGTTTGTGTAACAGCAGAGGTGCTACTGACATGCAGAAGTCACACACATGAAGGCACATGACATGACGTCACCAAAGTCACAGTGTTTCCAGAATTATTGCCAACCATTGCCAAGACTGTATAATAATATTAATTATATTTTTCACCTTTTTTTTTATTTTCATGTTATTGCATATAAGAGGTCATTCATTCATTCATTCATCTTCTACCGCTATATCCGATCTTCCCTCGGGTCACGGGGAGTCTGTGCCTATCTCAGGCGTCTATGGGCATTAAGGCAGGATGGATGGAATGCCAACCCATTGCATGGCAAGCAACACACACACACACACACACACACACACACACACACACACACACACACACACACACACACACTCATACATTCACACACTAGGGACAATTTTCCAAGGTGCCAATCAGCCTACCGTGCATGTTTTTGGACCGGGGGGAAACCGGAGAATCTGGAGGAAAACCTCCTTGAGGCACGGGGAGAACATGCACAAACTCCACACACGCATGGCCGAGACGAGATTCGAACCCGGATCCTGGAGGTGTGAGGCGAACGTGCTAACCACTAAACCACCGTGCCCCCATATAAGAGGTCGTTTATTAGAAATAGTACTATATGTATTATAGAAGCGACTTTTTTAATGGTCAAAAGAAATTTGCCATATTATTCGTACCCCTAAAGAACATTCAAAAATGTCAAAAAAAAAACACAACAAAAAAAACATTGTAAGGCTAATTCACTGTAAACAAGAATACTGTAACAGAAAAGACATTTTGATTTGAATGAATCCAGCATTTCTTGGTAGGTCTGTACAAGAATTGCATTGACAGGCAACGACTAGATATAGTTTGGTTTTGTTTATAGCTGATATAGTACCTTATCAAAAGTCTGCACAGTGATGATTGTGTAAACAGATTGTGTACACCTGGAGGTGTAACTGTGTGGACACATATCCACCCACAATACACCAATTTCATTCATTCATTCATTCATCTTCTAGCGCTTTATCCGAGCGCTTCCCTAGGGTCATCTTCCCTCGGGGAGTCTGTGTTTATCTGGGCATGGGCATTGGGCAGGATACACACCCTGGATGGAGGCATGCCAACCCATCGATACAGGACACACACCCACAATCACACACACATTCATACACTAGGGATTTTCCAATTTTTCCCAATCAACCTACCGTGCATGTTTTTGGACTGGGAGGAAACCGGATGAAACCCGGAGAAAAAACCCCTGAGGCACGGGGGAACATGCAAACTCAACACACACATGGCCAAACTCCACACACACATGGCCAAGATGGGAACCATGAATCGAACCCGGATCCTGGCGAACGTGCTAACCACTAAACCACCGTGCCCCTTACACCAATTTCAACAATATGGAAATATTTTGATAGAATCCATGCATCAGCGTTAATAAAAACACAGGAGTAAGGCATGAGGTCCGGGTTTAGCTTTAATTGTTATCGAGAGGTTGCCACATCAGAGGTTGCCTAGTAGGCAGTGTCTACCTTTGGATATCTACCTCATGAACTGTTATTTTTAATGCATCTCTTAAATGGTTATAATGAAGTACGGCTGTTCGTAACAGAACAAGGACTACAGTAAGATTGTCCTAGACACATAAAGTGCAACGTGTGCAACCTAGTGCAAACCGTGCAAGACAAAACAAGAGAACAAGACCTTTGCAGGACAAATAAACAAAACACAAAATAGCGCGGGGCAGTAAACCTGCTGTATATGTTATACAGTACTATCCGCAAAATAAGTGGAATGGAACCAATAGTGATAAACGCAATGATGTGCAAAAAAACAGCAAGGGCAGTAATGGTGAGATGTGCAAAAGCTACATGTCGACAGTATAAACAGTAAAACCAGTATAAACAGTAAACATGATTGTAATAAATATTGGATGTATAAACCTGAATTTGAGTGTGTGTGTGTGTAGGTGTGTGTGTGTGTGTGTGTATGTCTGTGTGTGTTCAGATCAGTTCTATTCAGCACACATTTGAGGGAAAAACTGTTGCACAGTCTGGTTGTGAGGCCCGGATGCTTCAGACCCTCTTTCCTGATGGTGGGAGTGTGAAGTGAGTGTGTGTATGTGTGTGAGGTGTATGCGTGGGGTCGTCCACAATGCAGTTCACTTTGTGTGGTGTAAATGTCCACGCTAAAGGGGTAGAGAGACTCCAGTGATCTCCTCAGATGCCCTCACTATCCGCTGTAGGGTCTAATAGACACATTCGTACATTCCAGTCGAGAAGTTGTAGACAAATTAAGTCTGTCAGTGCAGGAAGTGAGACCAGCATGTGATGTATTATGGGTTGCACAGGCAGCATTGTCAGAAAACTACACTGATATATATATATATATATATATATATATATATATATTATATATATATATATATATATATATATATATATATATACATACACAACGACAGTGTAAGTGTAAGAATGTACTGTTGTTTAGCTGAGACACACAAGTACATCATTTTAAAGATGATAAAATCAGAAGTGTGAGGCACGGTGGCTTAGTGGTTAGCACGTTCGCCTCACACCGCCAGGGTCCGGGTTCGATTCCCGTCTCGGCCATGTGTGTGTGGAGTTTGCATGTTCTCCCCGTGCCACAGGGGGGTTTTTCTCCAGGTTCTCCGGTTTCCTCCCCCGGTCCAAAAACATGCACGGTAGGTTGAATGGCACCTTGGAAAATTGTCCCTACTGTATGAATGTGTGAATGTGAATGTGAATGTGTGTGTATGTGTGTGTTTGTGCACTGCGATGGGTTGGCATTCCATCCAGGGTGTATCCTGCCTTAATGCCCATAGACGCCTGAGATAGACACAGACTCCCCGTGACCCGAGGGAAGATCGGATAAAGCGATAGAAGATGAATGAATGAAAATCAGAAGTTTAGCAGCCCTGGCCTGTTTGACACCTTTATTTATGCGCAATAATGCACCATATTATTTTGTTCTACCTTTGGCTCAGTATAAATGACACATTCTGTTTATCGTAACCAGATGTTGTTTGTGCCTCGGGATCACATCAGTTTGTCCAAATAATATCACACGAGAAAACTCTTTTAGCTTCTAGCTATTGGTATTGCAGCTTTCTGCTGCCCTTAACACACGTCAGTAAAAGATTAGACAGACTAATTGATGTTCTGCGAACCTGCTTTGCTACAGTCTTATGTGTTACAGACATGCCTGCAGCTGTATATGTCATGTTATAATGACAGCACATGTTTACTGGCACCCGTCTGCCTTGTTTTATGTCTTGACGACTGCCCGACAGTCACTTTGCGTGACCCGATAACCGTCGTTTACATGCCTGATCATACAGTGTAATAGCAAAAAGAATGCGTTCTGTCTCGCGTGCTTCGCTGACATTTAGCTACACAAAATTACACACGAGGAACAAGCTTAAATATATCAAAAATATAAATGCGTCTGGACGGTTTGTCTGTGTGAGGTCATTTTGCATTCCCTACGCTTCTTTTACTCACTTAGTATTCGCTTGTTCACGTCATTAACACCAACACGTTTCTTTTGTCAGCATTTAGATCATCTATCAAATATTTACAGATACACTTTCGTCTGTATGCATATTGTCATATTCGAACTTTGAAGCTCCTGGATATGGCATTTTATACTAAATGAATAAATATATCGTGATATAAATAGTCATAGGGGCACGGTGGCTTAGTGGTTAGCACGTTCGCCTCACACCACCAGGGTCGCGGGTTCGATTCCCATCTCGACCATGTGTGTGTGGGGAGTTTGTGCATGTTCTCCCCGTCTCTCAGGGGGTTTTTCTCCGGGTTCTCTGGTTTCCTCCCTGGTCCAAAAACATGCACGGTAGGTTGATTGGCACCTTGGAAAATTGTCCCTACTGTATGAATGTGTGTGTGTGTCCTGTGATGGGTTGGCATTCCATCCAGGGTGTATCCTGCCTTAATGCCCATAGACGCCTGAGATAGACTCAGACTCCCCGTGACCCGAGGGAAGATCGGATAAAGCGGTAGAAGATGAATGAATGAATGAATGATAAATAGTCATGATGTTTGGTTTCGGAATTAACCACTTATTTATTTGGAAATATTAAGTAATTTGCTGAACGTGCACATTTGTATTGCATTGTATGTGTGTAGTTTTTGGTGGTGATGTTACTCGTTCTCTCAAGACGCCGGTTTAAATGCTTCAAACTATGAGGAGTTTGTCACTATGCATTATCATGTTACACATAAATGTTTTGTTGACATTTTATAGTCATATAGTTATAGTAAATGGAGATGACACGGACATGTGCAATGGTCAGGGGTGTCAAGTAACAAAGTGCTAATTAACTTAAGTAGAAATGTTAGGTATCTATACTTTACTGGAGTAATTATTACTCAGCTGACTTTGTAATAATAATAATAATAATAATAATAATAATAATAACTCCTTACATTTCGAGTGAATGTGATTGTGTCATCAAAAATAAGCAAACACAAAACCCGCATCATGTTTCACTGTAACTTTTCCAAATTAGCAGTTTTGGTTTGCTTGTTGTGTTTTGTGTACTATATGGGCCATGACCTGACCATCACATCTGCATGTGAGTTTTGAAAATACCAGTCCATGTTTAGTCTCTGCCTACTACAAAAATGCAAAACACATCTTTGTTAATAAAGATATTGTGAATGCTTTATATGGACAGTGTATGTTGATGTACCTCGAATAACTGCATGAGCCAATATTGCATGACACAATTAACTATGTACATTTTTTGTCATTACCTGAGTAATAACTACGCTGATGGCTTGCAGTGAATGGAATCGGTCAGGGATGCATAGTCCAGACAGTAGCTGCTGATATTCAGCCTCAAACACACTTCCAAATGATAATGGGAAAAGGCTGATATATATCTATATATATATATATATATATATATATATATATATATATATATATATATACTAATATACATACACTAGGTTTATATATATATATATATATATATATATATATATATATATATATAAATAAATGAAATGTGTGTGTGGAGTTTGCATGTTCTCCCCGTGCCTCAGGGGGTTTTTTTTTCTCCGGTTTCCTCCCCCGGTCCCAAAAAAACATGCACATGGTAGGTTGATTGGCACCTTGGAAAATTGGCCCTAGTGTATGAATGTGTGTGTGAGTGTGTGTGTGTGTGTGTGCCCTGCGATGGGTTGGCATTCCATCCAGGGTTCATCCATAGATGAATAAACCTAAATAATTAAGGTTAAGGGGGAGATAGTGGTGGTGGTGGTGGTGGAGGTGGTGATGGTGGGGGTTTGAAACAAACCTAACATTTTGTATACATGCAATATTTTGTATACATTCCCAATTTTGCATTCTTACATTACATTTTTCATCTGTAATACTTTCGTAAACTTCCGTACTATTTGTAAATATGCAAAAACTGAAATGACGTAAAATGATTGTCAGAGACTTTCTAATATTCAAACACGATTGAATTGAGCTTTAAATTTCTTACGTTTGTTTTCGATCTTTAAGGTGAATTCTCATAGGTTCAACAGGTCTGATGATTTTATAGGTTCCCTTTATTATAATGTAATACCAGTAAAGGTGTGATGTATGTGGCATTGGAGCAGTATGATGTGGTTTACTTGTTGTGACTGGTCGTAGTAAACATTGCGTATTTCACGTATATTTGCGTAGAGTCACAACTCCAACAGAATGACTCTAGAAGCCTGTGGCAGGGAATAAGATCAATGACGGACTATAAAGCACCAACATCCGGGATGACGAACGCGGACATGACTCTGGCAGACGAGCTGAACACCTTTTATGCTCATTTCGAGGCTGCAGCTAAAGACGCTAGTGTTGCTAACTCTAATGCTAGCGGCGCTAACGCTAATGCTAGCGGCGCTAACGGCTGCAGTCAGGAAGACACTGCCAGCACCGGAAACGCGTTCATCATCTCCGAACATGACGTGAGGAGAGCCTTCAGGAGAGTGAACACCAGGAAAGCAGCAGGACCAGACGGCATCTCAGGACGAGTCCTCAGAGCCTGCGCGGACCAGCTAGCACCTGTGTTCACAGAGATATTCAACATCTCCTTATCTCAGTCGGTGATCCCCACATGCTTTAAAGAGTCCATCATTGTTCCTGTCCCGAAAAAACCCCATCCTGCTTCCCTCAATGATTACAGACCCGTAGCCCTCACATCAGTGGTGATGAAGTGTTTTGAACGGCTGGTCAGAGACTTCATCATCTCCTCACTGCCCAACACCCTGGACCCATTACAATTTGCATACCGCCCGAACCGCTCCACAGATGACGCCATCGCTCATCTTCTTCATACTGCCCTCACACACCTGGACAATAGGAAGGGGAATTATGTTAAAATGCTTTTCGTCGACTACAGCTCAGCATTTAACACCATAATTCCCTCCACACTCACCACCAAGCTGGAACACCTGGGACTCAGCTCATCCTTGTGTCAAGTGGATCTCCAATTTCCTAACTGGGAGACCACAGGCAGTAAGGATGGGTGGACACGTCTCAGGCCTCACTCACTCTCAGCACTGGAGCCCCACAGGGCTGTGTTCTGAGCCCCCTGCTGTACTCCCTGTACACACATGACTGTTGTGGCCACCACCAGCTCCACCACCATCATCAAGTTTGCTGACGACACCGTTGTGGTAGGCCTGATCTCTGACAACGATGAGACAGCCTACCTGAAGGAGATCGGGAATCTGGAGAACTGGTGCCAGAGGAACAACCTCCTTCTAAACGTCAGCAAGACAAAGGAGCTGCTAGTGGACTTTAGTACCAAAGCAGGAGAGGATCTACCAGACCCCCGTCATCAACGGGAGCCCAGTGGAGAGAGTGGACAGCTTTAAGTACCTCGGTGTTCACATCACGCAGGACCTGTCATGGTCCTGTCACATCAACACCGTGGTGAAAAAGGCCCGACAGCGTCTCTACCACCTCAGACGCCTGAGAGACTTTAGACTGCCCTCTAAGGTGCTCAGGAACTTTTACTCCTGCACCATAGAGAGCATCCTGACGGGGAATATCACAACCTGGTTCGGGAACAGCACCGTGCAGGACAGACGAGCCCTACAGAGGGTGGTGCGTTCAGCTGAGCGCATCATCCATACTGAGCTCCCTGACCTGCACTCCATCTACAACAAGCGGTGCTGGACCAAGGCCAGGAAGATCATGAAGGACCTCAGCCACCCCAGCAATGGACTGTTCTCTCTGTTGCGGTCTGGAAAGCGCTTCCGCTCCCTCAAGGCCAACACAGAGAGACTGAGGAGGAGCTTCTACCCGCAGGCAATAAGGTCTCTCAATCAGTACAGCAGACAGTACTGATCCACTACACCCACACTGGACATTCACTATGGCAGTGGTCACTCGTGGTCACTGCTCACTCACGGACAGAAAACACACAACACACACAATATGCACACACCACTTTATAAGCAACCATATTGCACAAACCTGGACTTTGTTGTTTGCACACAGATTTCTTCTGGTTTTCTTGCATTTTTCTCTCTCTCTTTTTTAAAGTCTATTCTATATTTTATATTTTTTATATTTTACTTTATATTTGTATTTATTTTGTAAATTCTGTATTTTTGGATTTGGTAAAACAATCCACTCTTGAGGTCAGGGCAGCTGCCCAAGCATTTCACTGCGTATCATACTGTGTATGACTGTGTATGTGACCAATAAAATTTGAATTTGATTTGAATTTTGATTTGTATTTCACCACATTCCTGGGACAGAAGAGCATGAGGCCATAAAATGCTTAACTTTGGCACGGTATCTAAGGCGCCTCCTGGTTTATCATGGCCTTCAGCAATGACCCGGAATATGTCCTTGTAAAACTTCTTATATAATGTGGCGATGTGAAATGAAATCTGTTTCGTATCGGGATTATCGTACGTTTGACTCGTTTTATCTCGTCAGGACAACAAAACACTTCCTGGTCTAAAGGAAACTTTTCCCCGCAGTGATGTGGTGCCTGATAGGCGATCCTCTGGAGCGGGTGTTTATCATGGGACGAGGCGTAGGGACTTTTGCTGCCAGAGGGAGAGGCAGGAAGAGTATGATGTCAGATGTGGAAGCGAACAGGAAACAGAGGGAGGAGGAGGAGGAGAAAAGAGGGAGCCTTCCCTTTTCCTGGAGTAGCCTGCATTTCATTCTCCCTGCCTTTTTTTTCCCTTCTCAAAGCTTTCAGTATCAAACAGGATGATGAAGCAACATTACGAGACACTGATTTCTCTCTGAAAGCGATTAGCAAGGCCGTCCTGAAACAACCCGAAGAGCTGTTGGTGTCAACTAACCAAAGGCTGACAAGCATGTACAGTGGATATGGAGGTACGCTTCAACTCTCTGAGAGAAGTTTGTAGATGGCTGTGTACTGGTTTTCGCTTTCCCTGTAATCTTCGTGCCAGTAAAAGCTGGTTTAATAGCTTCGTTTTGGTCACAGCAGGAAATGTTTGTTTGTGATCTCGTCTGTGATTGAATGGTCTCTGCTGAATGATTTCGTGTGTTGTGGATTTTCATTATTCAGGGTGTCTGTCGTTAGCTTGATTACTTTGCGTGTTTCGATGCTGTTGTTTAACCCATGTTTCGTTTTTGATGTGGTCTTTTTCCCCTTTTTGAGTTGATTTCTTAAAAGCCAAACTCTTCCAATGTATCATAAAAAGGAAACAACGAGGGTGGTGATGTGTGCGAGGGTGGGGGGGTGTGGTTGTAGTCCAAACCAATACACTCTATGGACAGGTCATCATAGGAGTGTTTTATTTTGTCCATGTTCATTTTTTTTTTGGGTCTCTGCACGTATGTCCTGCTATGTAGGAGGTCCCATTGGGTCCTCGTCGGGTGAGAGAGGACACCTGGATTGGATGTTTATGCATGGACTCCTCCATCTCGTTCTGACACCGCAGGGTCGACTAACCTAAACAGAGCAAGAGGTCATTAAGGACAGAACATGTCCTCGGGGACCCAGTTCAGGTTTACCAAAGCCTTGTATTTGCAGGGGCTCTTGGAGCACTCACTGGAGATAAGGGCCACTAGTTCAGCATAGCCACAGGGGTTGTAATTTCAAGCGTAGGAAATTATTAACATAGCAGGCTTTTGGAATTTGACACAAAATGTTTTGAGATGGGTGGGGCACGGTGGCTTAGCGGTTCGATTCCCACCTCTGCCAGGTATGTGTGGAGTTTGCATGCTCTCCCTGGGCCGCGGGTTTTTTTTTTCTCTGGTTTCATCCCCAGTCCAAAATCATGCATGATTGGCACCTTGGAAAATAGTCCCTAGTGTGTGAATGTGAGTGTGATGTGTTGGCATTCCATACAGGGTGTGTCTTGAGTTAATGTCTGAAGACGCCTGAGATAGGCACAGGTTCCCCACGACCCGAGGGAAGATCGGATAAAGCGGTAGAAGATGAATGAATGTTTTGAGATCACCTCTTGCCTAAAGAGTGAAAAGGCACCACAGAGAATATATGCATACAGATGCACATCTTTCTTTATGTCTCAATGGATATATATATCCATATATATCCATTTAGATATATTATATATATATATATATATATATATATATATATATATATATAATGCTCGATGAGCCTATGCAGTGTTGATTATCACTATAGTTGAAATAATTCTTTGCGGCCAGACGAATGAAATGAACCTGGTGCTTCAGTGGTTTGCATTTGCAAGATGCCTCTGGAAATGATAACATCCTTCTCCACATGCTGTTGATTTTGGATTCTATCACACCTACCTCTTCTTGCTTGCTTCTTGTGATCAAGGTGCTAAGTGTTATTACATGCTCTGGGCACAACAGCCAGCTTATCTGGAATATGAATGGAATGTGGACTGAGTCTGACCTTAGAAAGAAAACCGGTGCCGTTGTCAGCGCCTCGCCATTGCAGACGTGTTTTCCCTAATCGTATATTTGACTTATAATGTGTATGATAGTAATTCTATATTTGAATGATATGAATGTGAGGTTTGAAAATTTGATCAGTTGTGTGTTTGTATCAGTGCACTTTAATCCGTTAAACGTTACTGCTGAATGAAATGATGATGGGTTCACGTTGCTTCAAATACATCAGAACCTGGCAAATACGTCCCTAAATATTTGGATATATAGCATAGCTTTTATTTGTCACGTATACATTACACATATACATGTTTGGAAGCTAGGGTCAAGAGTGATACAGAACACCCTGGAGCACAGAGGGTTAAGGGCTTTGCTCAAGGACCCAAGGGTGGCAGCTTGGCGATACCGGGGCTCGAACCCCCGACCTTCTGATCAATAGCCCAGTGCCTTAGACCACTGAGCTACACCCTACCCCTGGTTATGCTTTTGCGTAAAGTGATATACACACCATGGAGCACCATGTATACCAAACTCTCAGACGTCAGAGTCCGAGTGGTCTGGGTACGACCATGTCAAGTCAGCTTTTGTTTCTTAGCAATAAGAAATGTGCAAAATAGTAGTTAAGGTGTTGGACTTCTGATTCAAAGCCGGTTCAAATCCCAGCATCGCCAAGCCGTCACTGCTGGAGCTGAAGATAAATGTAAGTCATACTGGTTAATGCCAACTTCTGTAAATCTTAACACCTCACAAAAGCATTCCATTAGGTTAAATGGTGCCTGTACATTTCCTCTAGTTGTGAATGAATGTGTGAAGGTGTGTGTGTGTGTGTGTGTGTGTGTGTGTGTGTGTGTGTGTGTGTGTGTGTGTGTGCATATGTTAGCTGGAGTGACTTCCCATCCAGGATAAGTTTCTGCCTCACATCCAGTGTTCCTGGAATAGGCTTCACATTGCTCACCAGGAAAGAGCGGTGTCTGAAGATGCCAACTATAAAAATAGACGTGATACTTAACATTGTTCTTAAATCCAATAGAATTCTTTCATTCATCTTCTAGCGCTTTATCCGATCTTCCCTCGGGTCACGGGGAGTCTGTGCCTATCTCAGGCGTCTATGGGCATTAAGGCAGGATACACCCTGGATGGAATGCCAACCCATCGCAGGACACACACACACATTTATACACTAGGGACAATTTTCCAAGGTGCAAATCAACCTACCGTGCATGTTTTTGGACCGGGGGAGGAAACCGGAGAACCCGGAGGAAAACCTCCTTGAGGCACGGGGAGAACATGCACAAACTCCACACACACACATGGCCGAGACGGGAATCGAACCCGGGCCCTGGCGGTGTGAGGCGAACGTGCTAACCACTAAGCCACCGTGCCCCCTCGAATAGAATATGACAGAAAATTATTGAATTTGCCGAGTCCATTGGAGTTTGTCCATTTGCTTTATATTGTAATAAATAGGACTTGTTGGCTAACTATATCTAAGGCGGGTATGAGTGCTCATAAACACATAGCGATTATAGCATAATGATACCTTAATAAACTATCTGTGGGTTATTTGCAGTAAGCCAGTGTGTTTTTCCCACTTGGTTTATTTGAACAGATCGTTAGTAAACACCAAACTCTCAGGATAATCCTATTTCATAATGTAAGGACCCTTAAATGTTCAATATACCTGTGAAAACCTGATGAAGAAGTGAAGTGAAGATTTCATTTTGAATTAGACATGACTGTACTGTGGTTCCCCGGAGAAAAGACATTGATTGACTAGTAGAATTATTCCTGTAACTCTTAAGTGTTTATGGGGATTAAAGTGGACTCCGTTCTAATCCGTGACCACAAGCCATAAAGTGCAGGCTGAAAGAAGACTGATTCACTGGTGTTGTGGTTGTATAAAGCATTGCTTGGTCAGCAGTTTGGCTCAAGTGGTGTTGTGACCCCCTGATAAGTAGTAAGTTTGAGATGTCGCAGTAAACAAATGTCATAAGGCATTTCAGCTTGGCAGGATTTTTCTCTTTGGGTTTAAAATCCCTTCTGGGAAAGGAGCGATCGAATCCATACAGAAATTCCAATGGTTTCCACTACAAATACATTACAAACCATTAGTTTGTTGACTACCGTAAATTCTGGACTATAAAGCGCACCTGCATATAAGCCGCATCCGCTCTATTTGAAAAAAAAACCCCAAAAAATAATAAATAAGCCGCACCTGCATACAAGCCGCATCCGCTTTTGAATTGTAAATGTACATGTATGTACCTAAATAGATCCTTTCCTAACCTGTATTTTAACACGGTGTAACGGTGGACGCTGCACAGAGACGCGGAGATCCGGAATTCATACAAAACAGGATTTATTAGAATAAAGAACTCAGGAGACGCCGCTCATACGGAGCGGCCAGACAGGCTAGGGAGCCTTGCGCTCTGCGCGCCGTGGTACCGGGAGTACCGGAGACTTGGAAGTCCGTGAATCGGGAACAGACAAAGGTTAGGCATAAACATATATCGAGCGTCCGTGTCCGCGACACTAGGTATGTGCTACGAGCCCGGACGGGGATTGTAGAGTGAACCGGTCTTATATCGGGAGAGGGAAAATCAAGAAAAGCTGAGGCTGTATTGTGTGTGTGTGTGTGTGTGTGTGTGTGTGTGTGTGTGTGTGTGTGTGTGTGTGTGTGTGTGTGTGTGTGTGTGGGGAAAAGAGCAGGGAGGCGAAAGAGAGAGAGAGACACACGTGACACACGGCAGCAACTTTACTGATTAAAACGGGACAGAACCAAGAGAAAATAAGCGCTATTTACAGTATTTATCTTCATTTCTCCTGTGTGTGAAATCACGTCACCTTAACCTTGTAAAGATAGAGTTTGTCCTCCTTCTATCCGCTTCTACCCACTTATATCTGCTAAAGAGGAACTAGCGCATTCTTCTTCTTTGCATTTATTTTGTGTTAGTTTTGATTCTAATTCCGGTTAGAGCCCCTAGCGGTCGGGAAAAAATCTGCAGAATAGCCGCACCTTATTATTAGCCGCATGGTTCAAAACCTAGGAAAAAAGTAGCGGCTTATAGTCCAGAATTTACGGTAATTATTCATCTTGAAACTAGAGCTGGGAGATTATACTCGCCGTTATTGATCAATTCGAGTTTATGGTTTATGCCGATGTTGAAAATATGAAAATGGATGTTCGCCTCCTGCACTGTACTTGTGAAATGCAAAATAGAACATGCTCTGACGAATTCGAAGAGCTCGTTCACAAAAGGGGCGGAGTTTAATCAGTCGTATGGAAATGGCTCGAAATGGTTTGTAACTTCAGACGTTCAGCAAACCAAAACCCCGCTGTAACATGGGAGGGAGGGTAGCTCAGTGGTCTAAGTCGCTGGGCTGCTGATCGGAAGATCGAGCCCCGGTATGGCCAAGCTGCCGCCCTTGGGTCCTTGAGCAAAACCCTTAACCCTCTGTGCTCCAGGGGGCGCCGTATCATGGCCGACCCTGCGCTCTGACCACAACTACCAACATCAAGCTGGGATACGTGAAGAAAAGAATTTCACTGTGCTGTAATGTTATATGTGACCAATAAAAAATATTATTATTAAAATAAAGGATATTATTATTAAAGTTTGTGGCGACTAAAGGAAGCAGCCATGACTCGTTTATTCCTCAAACACAACCACGGTCCAAAAACATGCACGGTAGGTTGATTGGCACCTTGGAAAATTGTCCCTAGTGTGTGAATGTGAGTGTGTGTGCCCTGCGATGGGTTGGCATTCCGTCCAGGGTGTATCCTGCCTTAATGCCCATAGACGCCTGAGATAGGCACAGGCTCCCCGTGACCCGAGAAGATCGGATATAGCGGTAGAAGATGAATGAATGAATGAATGGATTTATATAAATCCAATTTATATAACACATCACCCAGATCTAATTTCTGAAACTTCTACAATAGGGTTTCTAGTACCAACTTGCTATCTACAAGGTTTCAAAGTTATTCCTCCTGTCCTTATTGGTGTCCACTAGACAACACAACAATAAAAGGCATCAGATTGCCACTTCTGTGATGTCCCCTGAATTACACATTCTAGGATGTACTGTTCATGTTTTGTTTTTTGGGGTTTTTTTTCCAGCAGTGATGTCGTCCTGTTTGTGTTACTGGGCAGTGGGTGGCCCCCATCTGCTTTGTTCTGGAACAGTCCTGGGAAAAGGCCACACAGTCAGAACAAAATAAACACCCTGACACACATGTTTCTAAATTTCACAGCCACTTATTATAGTAACCAATGGAGCGCCATGGCCACATTCACTAATTTATGCCATCAGCAGTTCCCATCATCAAATGTTTTATTTTTTTTGTTGCTCAGACTGAGTTTACATCTGAATCAGGCAGGCTTTTGCCAAACAGGAGTTCAGGAATTGGAACCTGAGGCATGTTTTTACCCCTATGGAAGCTTGTGGAGTTTTTTTTCCAGACAAGGCGGGGGTAAAGCGACATGTTTAAACATGGCTGATATGACAAGCTGAAGATGTGTCACTTGGCTTGTTTATGTAGGAACAAACAAGAGGAGGTTAATCCAGGTAAATTCCTTTGGATGCTGTCCCTTCCTTCTTTTTTTTGTCTTTTAATGTTTTTGCTATTTGTATTGCTATAGTGGGAGACTTTGGATAAAATATTTAGCGGTACGTTTAATAGTATGTGTGGAATGGCTTGGGGACTGTAGTGACAGAAAGTCACTATTTGTCTGTCTAGTCAGCTGGAAGTAGTTTGTTTTGTTTATATAAAAAGTGCACAATCAGTGCTAAATTGGCATTTGTGTGTGTTTGTGTGTGTGTGTGTATCTGACATAATGGTCTTAAAGCTCGGTTATTGCCTCTTCATTATCTTGTCTTTTTCTAATTATACATTTATATTTCATTTTATTTTCATTTTATAATGATATCTCATATCATAGGGGCACGGTGGCTTAGTGGTTAGAACGTTCGCCTCACACCGCCAGGGTCCGGGTTCCCGTCTCGGCCATGTGTGTGTGGAGTTTGTGCATGTTCTCCCCGTGCCTCAGGGGTTTTTTCTCCGGGTTCTCCGGTTTCCTCCCCCGGTCCAAAAACATGCACGGTAGGTTGATTGGCACTTTGGAAAATTGTCCCTAGTGTGTGTGAATGTGTGTGTGTGTGTCCTGTGATGGGTTGGCATTCCATCCAGGGTGTATCCTGCCTTAACGCCCATAGACGCCTGAGATAGACACAGACTCCTCGTGACCCGAGGGAAGATCGGATAAAGCGCTAGAAGATCTAATATCATTAAAACCACGTTACTTCTTGTCTGTTCTGAAAGAAATCAGAAAAAGTCAGAGCTGTAGCTTGAAAAGTCCAGCACATATTTATCAGTAAACATGGCCAAAACCTGCTACCTTAACAGAAAAAGGTGACTTGTCTGACATGGCAGACTTTTACCACAGCACATCAGGAAATGTGGGGAAATCTCAGAGAACTCTTTCCCTCATAACACTTGCAAAAACCCGTCAACATTATTGTTCAATCTATCAACTATAAAGTGCCTTTGTCAGAATCTTTCCTGATGTCCAAATGTCTGAAAGGCTGGAATCCACAGCATACAAAGAGTGTCGGAATCAGATTACAGCATTTCTGACGTTATAACCTGAAAAGACATCCGACACTAGTATCAGAGTCTGAGACTAAAGCAGCGGTATATTTGCGTAGAAGATCTGATTGAGGTTCAAACGGTCTTGCGGCTTAGGATCCGAAATGAGGTCAGAGCACAGAGCTTCGGAGCTACCTTTAGGAATACAGGATTACAGCCTTGGAGACCTGTGGTGTGGCCGTATCACGTCTTTGTGCAGCTTTAGTACATGGATTTTACTCATTCCTCTGAGAGTCGTTCCGTGGTGTTCGTGTTTTCAATAAAGTCCTCGTCTCTATTTAGAGGAATAGTGCAGTATTTGAACATAACCAGTGTAATGAATAAACAGGAACAAATAGACTGCAGGAATTCAAAAAGTGTGCAGACGTTTGCAAAGTTGCACTCAGGCCTGGCAGAATGTACATTTTAATAACTTATTAGATTTGGCATTTTATACGGTTCATTTAGTATATTTCATGTCACATAAATCATGACATGTTTGCTTGTGGCTGATAATTAGCTAGTTTGAACATTTCTGACTGCATTAATCCTGTCTTATAGTCTTACTACACTCATGGAGTCTTTTATTACAATATATCGTAATGACTCCTAATGGCTTTCTCACGAGCAAATAGATTTGAGATAGATCAAGTGGATTTGAGATTCAGTGAAGAAAAGCCTGTTGGAAGCATGTTCACCAGTGTAAACATTTCAGTGTGAAATACAACGAAGATCCAATATTCAACGCAAGTTCTACGTAACATTGGCTACAGAAGTTCTGCACATCTGGAGTCATGAGATGCATCTAATGTTATTAGGAACGTCATTATAATGCTTTTGCAGGTTTCCGTGTATTGCATGATACGCCAATGGCTTCTCTTTTCACTCCTTTACATGCAGGTTTCAGCAAGAGAAATTCTGCTTGGAATGACCTTGAACATGCCTTTAAATCACTTCCTAGTAAATCCAATTGGAATGTGTTGGAAGCAGTGTGCTGAAGACATGCTAATGACTGCTTTGTGTTAGTCACTAAGCTTATTGCGGCTGGCTCAGCAATAGTGGGGACTGATGCCATTGCAGGATTCTGCATTTGATGTGGCGCAGCTTCAGATGAAACGCTGAACAGAACTGAAATAAACAAGCATTATTTAACTAGGATGTTTGCTATTGTGCCTTATGAGAATATCTGTTGTGTAGAAAGATCAGAGGTGCCATTGTGGTATAGGCATAGGGTCTAAAATTGTACCTATAACTCCATTAGTGTTCATGGTAACAGAAGATCTGGACGATGTGTCATATAAAAGTGAATCTCCGATTTTTTTTGTGTGTATCTATTTGTACTTGTTTGTAGTGGGTGTTTTTGGGTTTGTCGTGTTTAACACAGCACTTCCCACACACAGCACTCCCCATTCAACAGCATGGTTGTGTTTAAGGTGCTGGAATCAATTATTTGTGCTGCTTCCTCTTTAAATGTTACAGCGGGATTTGTTGAACGTCTGAAGTTGCAAACCCGAACCATTTCCATATGACTGATGAAACCCCGCCCTTCTTGGAAACGAGCTCTTCGGATTCGTCAGAGCGCCGCCCTGTTGTATTTGGTATTTCACGAGTGTAATGCGGGGCGGGAGGCGGAGAACTGCGGAAACTCACAGGACAATGAACAATTCACAGTAGAGAGCGGTGAGCAGTACACGTCGTGCAAAAATGGATTTGTTCCTATGTTCCTATACAATGAAAATAAATAATATAATATTTTAATGTAAACATAGTGAACAGTCATGGAGGTCGGGAGTGTGGAAACCAGCTGTTTGTGCAAACAAAGATTTATTTCTTTATTTTTGTCCATAAAGAGTGTATATGTATGTGTATAAAGTTGAATTAATTGACAATGATAATGATCAATGCTTATCAATATACGTGTTTCAGTGGCTGGATCAGTTTTGGTCCAGTGACTTAGAGACAATTTATATATATATATATATATATATATATATATATATATATATATATATATATATATATATATATATATATATAAAAATGAAACATTTTCTTAATATGTGATTTGGGTGATTTCATCTTGAAAGTAGGGAACACGGTGCCTTAGTGGTTGGCACGTTTGCCTCACACCGCCAGGGTTCGGGTTCGATTCCCGTCTCGGTCATGTGTGTGTGGGAGTTTGTGCATGTTCTCCCCGTGCCTCAGGGGGTTTTTCTCCGGGTTCTCCGGTTTCCTCCCGGTCCAAAAACATGCACGGTAGGTTGATTGGCACCTTTGAAAATTCCCTAGTGTATGACTGTGTGTGTGTGTGTGTGTGTGTTAGTGTGCTCTGCGATGGGTTGGCATTACCTTCAGGGTGTATCCTGCCTTAATGCCCATATACACCTGAGATAGACACAGACTCCCCGTGACCCGAGAGAAGGTCGGATAAAGCGGTAGAAGATGAATGAATGAATCTTGAAAGTATAGTTCTGAGGTCATGAAACATGGGAATGAAAGGCGACTTGCACCCTGCCTCTTTATCAGCATGTAACTCAGCAGCATTGTTTCAGTCCCGGGTGAGTCCCTGACTGTCTGGGCCTGGTACTTTTTCCTGCTTAAAGACTTCCATGATGAATCTTCCTTTTCTGCTTTGCCAGAGGCGTCGTTTGTGTACTGTGACTGATCTGTCTTTGAAACGTCATCCAGATACAGGCCACTGATTAGATACAAAACAGAGCAGGAAGTTAGTGACAGTTTATCGAGAGTAGAAAAGGCTGGACACAGTCCAGCAACAATGTTCAGGCTTAAAGGAAGAGATTTTTCTCCCGGAGCGGTGTCCAGGATGTTCCACAGCCATTCAGATCTGCCTTGAGCCATCTTCCTGAGCTCCTCGTGGGCCATTGTTTTCCAGAGTGGAAGTAGAGACCCATCATGCTCTCTCCATAGGAACAGGAACCACATAATGCCTTTACTTAGCAACACAACACAACCTTAAGAGCTCGGCCTTGTATTGGAGAGTCGTCAAGCAGCTTACGGTTGTTTATGTCCCCGGTTTGAGGGAGCGAATCTTCGGATTTAATCTGCTCGCATAACTCGCTGACATGTTTATACAACATATTTGGTGCACTGCATGACAAAAAAGGTGCTGTTGTTATAGATTATGTAATAATTTAATAATTCTATAATAAGATGTCGTAAAAAGTGCTTTTAAACCACTCTGAACAATCCTCATATTTATTTCTACGAGCACGTAATAAGATTTATTAACGTCACACAATCATGCATTACATTAGATTTATAAAATATGCAAAAACTATATATATATATACATATCTCTATCCACTCATTAATTGAGTAGTCTACCTAATAATGCCTTAACTCTTTGCGTTTTTGTCCACAGGGACTCCCTCCAGATCAGTGTCGACGATGTCCCTGTCTGCGCGGCCCACGCGCCGAGTCCTTTCCAGGTCCATCACTAGGAGTCAGTCGTTTGCAGGAGTCAACTCGCAAGACAAGCTCTATAGGTTAGTCTACATGTACTAATGCACATTCATTGTTTGCATCAGGAAATGTGAGAATGTCACATTCAAAAATACATTGATTATAAGTGTTTGGAAAGGGGGCACGGTGGTTTAGTGGTTAGCACGTTCGCCTCACACCGCCAGGGTCCGGGTTCGATTCCCGTCTCGGCCATGTGTGTGTGGAGTTTGCATGTTCTCCCCGTGCCTCAGGGGGTTTTTCTCCGGGTTCTTTGGTTTCCTCCCCCGGTCCAAAAACATGCACGGTAGGTTG